>JARQSV010000701.1:20970-53429 GCA_030142285.1 Calameuta idolon | reverse complement strand
AAAAGTTACATATACAAAACTGATAAATAACAAACGTTGATAAACACTATACATAATACAAAAGAAAATTCACCGGCTTAAAGAAAAAAATGTCCAAAATAAAAAATGATTATAGTTACTAATAAAATTCATTTCTAAATTCGCTAATCGTCTATATCTCTATGACAATAGATGCAAAACAGTAAGAATAAAATTGAAGGACGATCCATAACGTCTTTGATATGGATATAAAAAAGATAATGATAATATTAATCGATCAGGATTAATTCCAAATGATCGAAAGATCGTTATGGCATCTCCATAGCGTAATACTGAAACAACGTCTAAGGTAATTTTTGGATCTCGTATATCGTGTCTGGGATAGAAAAGTAGTGTCCGTAGAGGCTGTTGCGAATGTTATAAATAAGAAGCTGATGATTTATAGATAAAAGGAAGGGTATGGAAATATAACGTGAGAGCATATCAGCAGCTAATTAAAAAAAAAAACAGCTAAAGAGAGGCAGCAACGCATCTATGTATCTTGATTAATGTCGCAAACAAGGGAGTCTCTTTATAACTCCGCCATTTCGTTCCCTTGGTCGCTTGGAAACACGTGGTATTCGGTTCATCGGCCACTGGCCACATCTCATCGTGGATAAGCTGGTAAGAATCGATTGGTCAGGGTGCGTGGCGTTGCGTGAACCATTACGTTACGCACCTGGGAGACCCGATACGGCACGTGCCAAGCCGGCGAGTTCACGTACCCATTCGAATAGGTCCAACGGTTGTAATCACCACCTGCCAAAATGTATCTCGTCTGTCAAAATGTCACTAGCAGCGATTAGGGAGGCTAAGGGAGTCTGTCGTATCCGATCGTGAAACTTTTCTCACGACTAACCCGCGACACGCTGCAATCTCATTTAGACAATAGGTGCATTATGCACGTTTAACATTTTAGTTTATACTCTACGATGTATAATTGACTGAGAATGTGTTCTACATACACGCCATCTGGATACTGGACGTACTTCGAATAACTTTAGTGTCGTATTTTTTGCAGCGTCGGTAAAACAGATTTTTATAGAAGAAACTCGATGGGAAAGAAGTATTTTGTGGATGATCGCGGCAGTTTTGTGATTTTAATGGGTTTTCCTCCCTTTGGATTAAAAATTTTTTTATTAATAGTCTCGATTCGGACACGACAAATGAGGGGTTTGATTTTTTTTTTCGGAAGCCGATACACACACATCGCGTTCCTACTATATTGGTGCATTTCTTTGCATCCCTCGTGGATGAATTTATTGCGCGAAATACTTAAGAGCATCTTTAACTTTTTTAACGGTTTTTTTTTTAAATTCCCCACAATTTTTCTTTTTAATTTTATTTCGTCGAAGCGTCTCAAGATCGTCTCTCCGTACCTTCCTACACTGAAAGAATTTTTTGAGATTCATATAAGACTCGTCTACCAATAAATAACTTGTTCCCTAATTGTAAGTATTTATGACTCTTAATGTGTGTGTATATATACATGATACACATATCATATATATATATACCTATATTAAAAATACCGTTAATCATTAATAAATACAGTATATTCAGTCGTTTGCTAATACTGAAAGAGCGAGAAAAAAACGTAGTTTGTTTCGGGTCCGACCTGACACGAGCTCACCTCGAGCCTTAATTGAGATCAACGTTATTTCAATAGTCATTGCCTCTATCTGCTTAATTGTGCATATTAATTTTATTTTTTAATCCGCTCATTCCAAATGACCAGGCTCGAGGTTGGCGTTCGCGCGTTATTCAATATGTCTGCACCTAAGTACAAGTCGCACAAGAAGAGTAAGTCTAAGTGAATGAGATGACAAAAAAAAGAAAAAAAAAACAAGGGCGCGACAAAAATAATATTTAAAAAATATTAATTCAAATGAATGAGAGAATAACGGTGCGTAAAACATTGTGCGAATGACTTGGGTCTCACAGGGTATACGGTTATCATTGGGTATGACATAATGATGATTGATATATCCTATTACATCGCATATTCATGGAACAGGGCTATCTCTCGTGACGATGCATAGATGCAAGAAATAAAATACGATTGCAGAAAAAAGAAAACAAATTTTGGGATTTGGGGGGAATCGATCACCATCGAAATCTCTATGACGTATGTGGATGCGTGAGGTGAACTTAATCGTTAAGGATTTTCGGCTTTTAGTCTAAATACTTGATAGAGCCTACAGTTTGAGTATCTTATTGAAAATACAGAATGTCGTTGGTAACAATTTTTAAAACTATTTTAACGTTTAATTTGGTCGTTTAAATTCACTGTATTATCAAGCAGATCCATTTTGGATTTGAACAAAAATAGTGGCATAAATTTTGCGAACTTTCAGGGTATCCCAATTGTCAGTAGAAAATGCTCATGACAGATGTATACTTGATTTTTTTCTATCTGTCTCTGTACTTTGAATAGGTTGAAATAGCCGAATCTCCTTAATCGCTAATGACGATAATCGTTCCATATATGTGGCATGCTATAACGATAATTAAACTCAGGAAGATAACGAGAGAGATACCTTGGTAGAAATTTCATTCCGTATATTCATAACCTACATCCGATTATACTAGCCGAATACACGTCTACCTAGGATGCCGGCAGTCCCTCTATTATTCAAAATGAAATTTCTATCAGAGTAAACGATGAAGTTTGCGATTAACAAAACTCGAAGATGAAAGATCGATACTTAACACGTCTAACAGACACGTTTTTCAATCCTAAAACAGCGTTTAACGATACTCTTTTTTTTCTTCTTTCAACAGCCTAACAACTAATTTTTCACGTTCCATTCCTGTTCTCGTCGTTTCCCGTTTCTCGAGTGAAATATCCCATTTCCGCGTTCCTTCTATCAAGGGCTTTGGCTACGCCTCGCGTCCGTGTTCGTTTCTCTTCCACGTTTTATTTCGTGACATCGCGCAATTGAAAAATTGAAATTTTTTCAAAATTTTTCACTCAAACAAAAATCGCGAAGAACATTGACACACGGAGGTAAAATTCCATCGTGACGTCGGCACTCAGCGCCTTATTTTTTTCATTTGATTATCCATATATTTTTTTTTTGATAATCCTGTCCCTGTCTAATATGTGTATATTTATATATATAGATTTATAAGTATAATCGTACGAGTACACTACCGTTATAATAGGTACCTGTAATGTATGTATGTAATGTGTGCGCGCGAATATTATCATTTAATAAATGCCGCCTTGCAATTACGTGTATTCGTAAAAATGACTTGTTATTACGAACTACCCTTAATTTCAAATGCATATGGGTGAGTGAGGGTGGCGAGGGAGGGAGGGAGTGAGTTGGAAGAAGGGGCGGGGGGGGGGGGGTATGTCTAGATAACCATTTTAAAAATTGGAAAATACTACAAATCTCCTAATACATTATCGAAACGACCATTAATATTCGTTTGTAAATAAAAAAAAAGGGAAATAATATCGCACAGCGAGGTAAATTTTCTTTTTAAACGTTCCTGCGCTTCAATATCCTGTGACGTATTTCGTTTTCTTTTTTTTTTACCTTTATCGCAATCTCAACCCGTTTCTAGGTCTTTATATAACATTTTGGGAATCGATTTTTCTTTTTGAAAATTCTTTCCAATTCAAACACGCGATTCGTACCGAGACCGGTCCCACGAGCAAAATTGTATTTTATATCTAGCAGTATATTTTGAAAATTTGTTTAAACGTCCCGCGTCTCGATACACGCATACGCATTACCTTCGTTCGTCTACCGTGAGAATATTAAACTCTCTGGTAATAGGGGTTTTTTTTTCTCAAGGATTCTACTACGAGAAATCGGGAACGCGTGGGATAACGCTCTTACGTTTTTGCGTTTGTAAAGATTAGCAAAAAATCGTTTATACCCGAGAATCTCTTAGTTTTAATTACGCAATTTCCGTTCTACGCGAGTATGCCAAAATCACTACTGGATACGGTAATCGCAACTCGATCGCGATGTTATGATAATTATATAATATTATTTAATTAATTAAATCTACTCATTCGAAAACTACGTCAATTGAGTCGTTTTGCATAATTATTATTATGTATGTATACAACGTGTATCACCTATCTAGACGAGTATTTCGATTGATTTATCATTAGTAAATTTAGTGCCAGGAGATCATTCGCTACGCGCATGCGCATTTAACGATTAGCAGTGAAATGCCATATTCGTTCGTTTTATTAAAGTTTTTTTTTTTTTTTTCTTATTAAGGTTAATCTCTTCCATTCGATTTCTATTCTTTTCTCTCTCGTACGTTCGATCCTCTCCTTGCAGTTATTTCTACCTTCGTACGTATGAATTTCTTCAAATTTCAATGCACGTCGACCATTCAAGTAATGCCCGGGAAAATATCATTTAATTCCAATCTGACTCACTCGATCTCAATACAGACTATCGAAATTACCGCTTGTATACGTATTTTTCGTTTTTTCGTAACTTCCTTATTTTTTGTCTATTTTTTTCTCCGCTTTTCACGTCGATCTTCGTATATTAAAAAGTCATTACAATGAAAACGGTATAAAAACTAGGCACAATACAAGCTGAAATCAATTGGACATTTTCGACGAAAACTTCTATCTCTCTCTCTTTTTTTTTAATATTTTCTTTTTCTTTCATCTCTTACAAAAGGACAACGCAAGCAAGAAGTATTTGTCGTCCTATCAATTTATCTCGTCTTACTGGCCGACACGTGTCTACATTTTTTTTTTCGTCTATCAAAAAAAATTATTCCTCTCTAAACTATAGCAATTCCATAATTTCGAACGGAAGAATCCTAGCGAGATCGATATAATACTTGACTTCGTTTGTTAACTTTTTAAAAATCTACTTTGAGCAACGTTCACCCACATTTTCTCTAGATACAAGAAGAAAGGACTAGACGGCGAAATTATTCGTTTGTCTGAATTATCCTTCGTGTCGAAACGATTCCGTAACGTAATCAAGAGGCTCCTTTCTTATCAGTTGGCATTTTTTAAATTCTTTTTTTTTTCCATTAGTAAAGAGCTCGCGCGATGATTGTCATCCTCGTAAACTGAAATCGTATGGCACGATCAAATCGCTCGAATAATTAACGTCCATATAGATAATTAATCCCGTATCCTAATGCTTGATGATCATCATCGTAATCGTCATCGTAATCATCGTCGTCATTCGTAATTATTTTTTTTTAATAGATATTTAAATATATTATGTATAGTGTACGACTAGGATAATTATTTAACATGACAATTATCAATAAAGCATTGCGCAAGTCTTGTTCGTCGGTAATACTCCCTCAGCTACGAAATAATACGTAAAGTCTTAATCGTTTATGTATTAGATTTTAATAAGGAATCGCATTACAATTAGGATTTAGATCTCTCTAAGAACGCGTATAACAAATACTATTATCCCTATTGACTACGTCTAAAAGTATTCCGTCTTTCTCTCTACCCCTCTATCTATCCTTATCTCGTCAATTTGCGCGCGATCAATAATAATCATTAAGTCTGATATCTCGCGCTATAAAGAATTCCATTAGATTCCCTCCTTATAAGTCCCGATCTCGCGCAATTCCAATCGTTAATCATCGCTCGCGACTATCCCAGTTACCTGAACCGTTAATCGCTAAATAAACGTATTTAACGTGACAACCGATTTTCGCGTTATTCAAAAACGATTAATACGTAATTCCTAACCCGATGATAGCATACGGTATTATTTATAGATTAATCCGGAAACGTCATTCCCTTTGTACAACTTGATCATCCTAATCCATTCTAATGCACCGATTGCTTGTGCTATGTACGACACGTGTAAGTCAGTATCAATTCCACGTTATTCTTATGTATGTGTATAGAGAGTATAATAATTCTTCAGTGACTAGTATTCTTGATCAGTGAAATAATTTCAGTTTAGTTTAGACGCCCGAATAGGATGCACGTAGACTGACTAGAAAAAAAAAGGAGAAAAAGATTCTTGAATCCTCGCTTCCTGTGTCTAACAGGCGGAGCTAGTGGCGACCTGATCATACGAAGGAACTTCAGCGCCGTTTCTGGCACTGCTCGTTGCTCTTGGAGTCAGACAACTCGTCGTCGTCGATGTCAACGCTTTGTTCGGTTAGAAGAGGTGGTGGTATGTTAGCCACGTCGAAGCTGGAGTCGGTACTGGAGACAATGTGGTGTCCACCCTTAACCTCGAGGTCAACGACAACACGATGTCGTCGCTTGATATTCTGCTGTCTCTTCCTCCTGAACGCTCTAGGTTCTGGGGTATGTCCAGGACTGTCCATACTTGACGAAGTGTCACCCTCGCTCTGAGGACTTCTACTGGAAGAGTATGTCATTGTCTTTGTTCGAATTTGCGCCTTGACCTGCATCGGCGGACTCGAGGTGGTGGATTCGCCACTGAGACTCGTCGTTGAATAATATGGCGTCGATTTTGCTCTTATCGGCACGATAACAGGACGCTCCGTAGACCTCGTGCCGTGCTTCTGATCGTAAACTGGTTCCGAGTAGCCGCGCTCGAATCTATTTAAAGGCTTTTCTTCGAAACGCTTTTGCAGCTTTGCCTCCAGGATTTTCTGATCCTCGTAGGAGACGTCGTACTCGTATCGGGTCGAGGATGCTAAACTGGCGTAGCGTTCGTGCATGTCTTCGTAGGAGTCACCTCTGGTCACCTCCATTCTCACTTGATCACTGCTCGAATACTTCATCGCTGGTACATTGTCGTACAGTTGCTCATCCTCGTCCTCTTCTGGTATCGGTCCGGGTATATCTGGAAGTTCTGTGAATTCAATATCGTTATCGTATTCTTCGGTGTGGAAAGTGATTCGCGGTGGTGATATATCGGCGAAAGCTGATTTCGTTGACTGATCTTCGTCGTACTGATGCTTGTCAAATTGACTCTCAACGAACTTACGTGCCTCGTCGAATTCTGCTGCTTCGTTCTCGTCCACCTTCTCTGTCTCTTCCGGTTCGTTGCGCGAATCAAATTGCCTTCCGTCGAACTGAGCTTCGTAATCGAATTGACCCTCGTCCAAAATTACGTTTCCGGATTGCTCAGAAACTGGTGGGCTGTCATTGGTATTGGACTCCCGTTGACACTTTGAATTTGGTCTCATGCTGGTGACACTCTTCTCTGACGTTGTTGTGTCACTTTGACTCTTTTCTGTTCCTACTGCTGAGTAATATTGTTGTGGTATCACGGTTGTACTGCCTGACCAATCTGATATGGATGCTCCTAGTTCGGCTAAAGAGTTATCATCGGATTTGGTACCAGAATATTGACAGAATTGACGTACAGTATTATTTGAACTAGACCATTCTGACATTGACAGTCCCATTGAAGTGTCTTCGCTATGAGAGGAGCCTGTTATGTATGAATTTGATTTTGGCTTCACTGCAATCTTTATTGTACCGTCTACTGTTGTTGCTGAAGCGGAACTTTGACCGTCTTCGAGAAGTGTTGAATGAAGATCATCGTGAAGCGTACGATTTTCATCGCTCGAGTCGCTGTCGTGATCAGCGCGTTCTGGAGTATCTGTACTGTCGGTCACCACCACCTTGACAGCTTCTTCCGGTTTGATTTCCATGTAGAAGGTCTCTACGTGACTCACCACTGGGGTATCGAATAAGGGTGAGCTGGGTGGTGATGGCCAATCTTCGGAGGCTTGAAGTTGTAGCTTAGACTTGACTTTGGGAGACCTCGTTTCCTCCTCCTGAGTATTTAATAAGTCGATAGGTATATCCGGGAGCTCGGACGACGTTCTACGATCATCCGATACGGAAGGTAACGCTGTTCCTGATGGGGGATCTGAGGATAGAGAAGGTTGATGATCACTGGACATTAGAGACTCGTCGTCTAGACTCGGTGATCTGGAGCTTGGTTTAAAAGAATCCTCCAGGTCGCTTTTATCTTGTTCCGAAGTCGTTGATCTTTCTGATATCCTGGACAAGGTCCTGGACAATGAAAAAGCACAGCCATAATTCGCCAGAATTTCAGGACCTATTGCATATCCAAACCCAACTGAGAAATCCGCTAGATCTTCCTGAAAACTATCTTCGTTCTGTCCATTGCTGTCCTCCGATTGGGATTGTGGTTGATTATTGTCATCTTGTGGAAGCCATCCTTCCTCTAGACTCGAACTGCCTGAACTCTCCAGTGGAAATGGCTTCCAGGTTGAGCTGAGTTCAACTTTTGGCCCTGGATGAGAACCGCTGCTGCTTTCTTCTTCCAGTGAACCCTCTTTACGGGACTCCTTTATCATGGCGATTTCACGGCGATCGATTATCGGCTGAACCTGACCGATTCCCAGAGGACGAGCAATGGAGCAGGAACTAGAGTCCGGATCCTCTCTATCCGGGGTCCACGTATTCGTTTCCTCACTTCGGGAACGCTCTGTGCTCAACCTCAATTTCCTATCTATTGACAATCTATTATTATCCAGGACGTCCTTGGCTTCCTTATCGACAGGTTCATCCTCCGGTAATTCCTCGGCGCCTTCCTCATCCTCTTTCTTCATATCCAGGTATTCCGGAGTAAGCTCGACCTCAACCAAGGTCTTCTCATCCATTTTGTCAGCGCCATAATCTGGTGAACTTAGTTCACTGTCTACTCCCTGCACCTGCACCTGGGTATCCAGGGCATCCAGAGTGTCTTCACTTGTATCACCAGAATCCAATCTTTTCTTTTCTTTTATTTCAACATTAAATGTGTCTTGCAATTCATCTTCCTGGTCACTGCGAGGAATCTCTTCGTCGGAGCATTCTTCAATTGATATTTGAATCGGTGACTTTACCATATCCTGTTTGTTATCCTGGTTGAAATCATCTATCTCAGGTAAGACGACGTTAATTTCACTGGATACCATCACGTTAGGAGGTTCATCCTTATCTGTCGAACTTCTTGAACTCGATTCTAAAAATGTATCTGTTTGATATGAATTTTTATCAATCGGTATTTTTACTTGTCCACCAAGTCTCTCGCCATCAGAACTATCGGTTCCACTCGAAAATTCAGACTTTGATCTCCTGTGCCCACTGAAATCTAAGGTACCGACTCTTTCCAATTTATTTGGTCTGGTAGAACGACCAATTTTATCTGACTTCATCTCCGTCACCTCATGTTGCAGCTGCGGTTCTGTCCCTGATTCGGCTGAGCTTTGATCGATGAATTTTGTCGTCTCAGGCAATGATTTCGGTTCACTGATCTCCGTTGATTCGCGCATGAACTGTAATTGAACGTCTTGTTCATAAGGAATTAAATCAGGACACGTGACAATTTCATTACACTCAGTCAATGGCGATTCCAAATACTGTGCCGATGTTTCTGTTACAGATAGAGAATCTGTGCAAAATTCCGGTATGGTCGTGTGATCTGTACTGTCTGATTTGTGATTGGGCGACGCTTCCATTTGCATTGATTGTGGCTTTGATACCTGATTGGCCTCCACATTTTCATCCGATCCATTTCCCTGACCCTCCACTTCCTCACTTACATCTACCGTGTCATCCTTGCTAGAGAATGCATTCGCTGGTGGTAATCTGTGTACAGAAATCACTGGAGCATCTAGGGATTTTGCTCTACGTTGAGCTGTTGGCGACGATATCACATTTTGTCTTTTTAGAGCACCCATTCCACTTCCTTCTGACAGTCCAAGACGACCTCTTGCAAAGAGCACAGGACTCTGTCCAGGTTTCCTTAAGACTATTGGGGACTGTGCCAGTTCTTGACCCGGTACTGCTTTCCTAGGGTCTTTTTTTCTATCAGACTTCGATCGTTTTGGATCAGACGATTGATCAGCATCTGAATCAGACTTCGTTTCTACTCTTGAATCCTTTTTCTTGTCTGTGCTTGATCGCCTCAAGTCACTTGATTGATCTGCATCGGAGTCAGACTTGATCTCTGATCTTGACTCCTCAGGTTTTGAGTCTACCTTGGTCGGGGTCGGTGATTTTGATGACTCAGGCTTGATTGAATTGGTTTTGACTGTCGACCTCACACTGGTTGTTCTCTTTGGTGATATTTTCTCTAGAGAATCCTTCTTTTCTGTGCTCCCTAGACTCTTGGAAATTCCTAGGGACTTTGGTCGTGGTTTATCGCTCTTTAAATTTCCAGGACCCTTTATCATGTCGTCGTCAACCGAAGCTGATTTTGCTCTTGGCTTCTTTGATTCTTCCTTTTCTTCCTTTGACGTGGAGAATGATCTGTCAGACAGTTTAGTGACGGACTTTGATCTTCCTTTCTGTACTATGCTTACCTCTGGTGCCACATCGGTAGAGTCTATTATTATTATTTCCTGCGGCATCTCACCCAGTTTCAATTTTGACTTGTCAATCTTTGAACTTGCTGGGGATGTGCGCGATTCCTTCGATCCTGTTTTTTTCAATGGCGGTTTATCAGCCTCTAACGATTTTGATTGCTTCTTAAAATCTTTTTTCGGCTCGGATTTTATCTTCTTCGCTCTCTTTGGCGATATATCTTGTACGAAATGCTTGTTTTCCACTTCGGGTGATAATAAGGTGTCTATTGGTGCTTTATCTTCGGCCAATGATAACGATTTTGATCTTAAAGGCTCAGCGTGTGGTCTCAACATGAATGGTGTAAATTCGGGAACTTTGAGACTATCTAATTCTAACGCTGGTTTCACTGGTACTTCGTCCAACGGTAGATCTGCTACGGGATCTACGAAATCGTCGTATCCAGTGTCAATGATTTTGGGTCGGGAGAC
Source organism: Calameuta idolon (assembly GCA_030142285.1). Classification (NCBI taxonomy): domain Eukaryota; kingdom Metazoa; phylum Arthropoda; class Insecta; order Hymenoptera; family Cephidae; genus Calameuta; species Calameuta idolon. Next base: position 42,665 of record JARQSV010000701.1, on the reverse strand, counting down.
TTTCGTAGGTGAATTTTTAGAGATTTCTGTAAATCGCGATTCTATTCTGTCTAAGATACGCTTAGTTTTTTCTGGAATACTAGGTTTTTCTGGTAACTTTGATTTATCATTAGACTCTTCGGATTTTCCAGGAATATCATTTCGGTTTGATTTATCAGCCTCTGCTGAAGTAACAATTTCGCTCTTCTTCGAGGACTGCTCTGACAAACCCTGTTTTGCAAGTAAATTTTGTTTTGGTGGCAATGGTGGCTTTTCTGGCACTATTGGTTTTTCCAAAATTTCTGCACGCTTCTCGGTAGCAGCCTGTTTTACTGGTAACGTTGATTGTTCCTGGTCAACATTTTTTACAGGAATTTCAGGCAGTGGAATTTTTTCAATACTATCCTGCTTCTCCAGACCATCTTCAGGAACTTTCAATTTCTCCTTTTCGCGTCTCTCCAGTTCCTGTTTGATCTCCATGCCGACGACATCAGCAAAATTAATAGCAGCTTTCTCCCTGGAATGCGTCTTCTCCAAGGTGCTAGGACTCCTGGTTCCAGATTCAGGTTTTCTCTTCTCAATCATAGATATGATTGTAACACCAGACTCGTTTGGCGAAAGTTTTGGTGATCTTTTCTCAATAGCTGAAACAATGGTGACACTGGATTCAATAGGTGACAACAAAGTCTTTTTATCCAAACTAGGAGATTTCGACCTATCGATAAAAGAGGCATCAGATTCGGCCCTAAACAACGAATTGGACTTGTTAGAGCATTTGTCATAGCTAGGACTTTCCCTCGACGGACTCTTATCACTCGGTGACAGACTAGTGACAATACTATTCTGATCTGCAGGTGAGACTTTTGAACTGGGACTAAGAATATTCCTTTGCTTATCAGGACTAATCAAAATACTCCTTGGCTTATCAGGACTGATCGGAATACTCCTTGGCCGATCCGGTGATATCTCTGCCACTGGTGTTTCCGTGGACGCGATTTTAGTTAGGTCCAAGCAGGACACGTCAGTGACTGTCTTCAAAGGCAACTTGGGTAAATCCTTCGGTAAGGCTTTAGCGTTCTTAGAGGTTTTGCCACTATCCGATTCCGATTTTTCATCAGAGGCAGTGCCATTCATCACATGTCTTTTGTGTAAAGTATACGGAATCTCAACGTTAGACTTTTGAGTAGGAACACTGTCAGAAAAAGGATCCTCGTCCCCAGAGCCAGCAGGCGTCAGATCAATAGATTTCTGATGTGTCAACATATGCCTCTTGCTATTAGATCCTATCCTTTGTCTGGCAGGATTGGGATCGCTCTTAGTTCTTTCAACAGGAGTATGCGTTGGCAGTGCATTGTCATCAAAACCAAGAACAACACCACCAATGACTTTTGGATCATATTCGGTAAAGACTGTCTTGATCTTCAAATCCATCTCGTTGGGTATTCCAATGACAGTCTCAGTTCTAGATTCCATGAAGACTCGAGATTGTCTCTCTCGTTCTCTCCGCTCGTCATCCTTCCTCGCTCTCTCCAAACTCTTCCAATCATCTCTCTCTCGTGGCTTCTCATCAGACTTGCCTCTTTCAGGCTTTGTCTTACTCTTCCTAGTCTCCTTGCTATAGTCCAATCTCTCGCTGCTACGTTTGACCTCCAAGCTCTCCCTGTCCAAACGCTCCATACTCCTACGCTCACGTGAATCCAATTTCTCCATACTTCTCCTCTCGCTGCTCCTACGTCTCTCCTGTACTCTCTCCTTGGAGTCATGCCGCTCAAGCGAACTCAAACGCTCAATGGTTCTAGGATCGAAATCAAAAGTTGGTCGCTCTTTAGAATCCAATCGCTCAACGCTCTTACCTCTCGATTCGCGCAATGGCAAACGCTCGAACGGACTTTTGTTGCCAGAATCAAAGCGTTCCAGTGTGTGACGTTGCTCGTAATCGAAACCAGGTCGGCCTGGACTCCTAGGGGAGCCTCGAGAATCGAGCCTCTCGATGCTGCGCTCTTTACGTTCCCTTGAGTCGGCATGTCGAAGGACGGTGGCGCAACTTCTCGGGTCTTGCTCAAGATTTTCCATGCTCTTGCGCAATTCCCGCGAGTCCAATCTCTCGATGCTCTTCCCACGGGAATCCATAGCGCGAGTGAGGTTGCTGCGTTCCTTCGTCGTATCGAGCCTCTCGTAACTTCTCTCCCGCGAATTTAATCTCTCGATGCTCCTGCGCAATTCGCGCGAGTCGCTACGCTCGACGCTATGCCTATCGCGAGAATCTAAACGCTCCATACTACGTCGCTCGCGCAAATCCAATCTCTCGATTGAGCGACGCTCGCGCGAGTCGGCCTTTTCCATTCTACGGATTTCCCGGGAATTCTCTCGCTCCACCCGTTTTCTCTCCTCTCTTTCTATACTCCTACGCTCCTTCTCCTGCATCTTACTCAGGAGCTTCTCCATCTTGGCTTCTGTCTCGCGCGTCTTTCTCTCCCGGGACTTGTGACCTCGACCTAGACTACCGGTCTCTACGTAATGTCTTGGTAAATCATCCTCGAGGCTAGCTATACTCCTGGCCCGTGTAGTCCTACCGCGATTATTCTGATCTAGGATGGTCTTCTCGGGATCCAATGGACTGAGGTCATCATCGATCCTCGATTTGGGACGCATTATACCTTCGTCTCGAAGCACCTCCGAATCTACGTGTGTGATCTTGTACTTGGGTTTAAGATTCTTTATCTCGTTAAGTAGTGTCATCTTTTGTTTCTGTACCTGGAGGATCAAAGGATCCTTACGACTGTTCGAATCCTGATGTGGCAGCAAGCTCTTTCTCTGTTGTTCTATGGAATTCGCGTGCCTAGTCTCAAACTTACGTTCTATCTGTGTATTGGATCTTTGGATCCTAGATTCAGTGACAACGTAATCCGCGTCACCCTTACCAGGGGCTGAGTACCGATCGATGGACTTGGATTTGACGTTCTTAAGATCAGCGAGCACGGATTTGAAGTGTTGCTTGTCGGTGGACTTGATTGATCTATGCTTCACGAAGGAGTCTGTCTCCGAGTCCATCTGGAACATCTCGTGCTCAATACCCTCGTCCGAGTTGTCCGAGATGGGCTCGTTCTCGTCAGGTGGACTGGAGTACGATTCCGGATATTCAAACTCCTGCTCGCGTTCCAAAAGCTCGTAGGAATCGTGGGACAGGTCATCGTGGGACAAATCTCCAACTGGTCCAGACTCCTCGTGTCCCGATTCGGTGGACAACGAGGACGTACCTGGATAAGAGCTACTGTAAACCTTCTCCGGCACGGAATCATGATCTAACGAGGGTAACTTTGAGCTTGCCGCGCTATACGATCGGTTACTCTCGTCGTAACGCGTGACAGGATTATCGAGTTCGCCTTGGGAAGGCAACTGAAAGGTCTCGAGGAGTAGCTTGCCACCGGCTGGCTTCTCGCTCTTCGGCCTCGCCTTGCCCGAATCCTCGAAGCTAGACGCGTACAATTCACGACAGCTTGCCGAACGCTGCCAAGGATGTCGGGGCATGGGTCGCGGTGGTGGGAATTCAGGAGGACTGCTGTTAGAGGGGCTGATACGACCTGTTGATGAAATCCGTTGTTGACTGGTAGCATGGGACTGACGCAGCGCTGGGCCCTGGCTGGGGGTGGCTGGCGAATGGACGTCTATAGAGGTGAGCGTCCGAAAGGACATAGCTGTGTCGTCGCGACGGTGACTCGTCCCTCCCATCGAGACACTCGTCACAGTCGTCGGAGAATCCAGTGTCATCGAGCCGCATGACAGAGATAGAGCCGGCGTTGCCAGTGCTGAAATAGAGTCAGACACCTCAAGATCATCGCTCATTAATCTATCCCGGAACAACCTCAAGCTCACAGGCGACGAATGGTCCGATGATAAAGCGTTCTAAGCCACTTCCCAATTTAATCCACAAGAGTCGAGAGCATTCTTAAGATTGACAACGGATCCCCCCCTTCCCCCCTCTCTCTCTCTCTCTCTTTTAAATAAATCTTTCACAGTATATTGGGTCAAATAAATGTATAAGCATATCCTACTGACGATACATTATACCACTACTCTACGATAGGACAGTTCGTTATAAGAATCATATAGTTATACGATACTGAAACTCAAAGGAAAGAACTTGGAAAGGAGAAGAAATAAAATTACTAGAAAATAAATAAATAAAGCATTTTGTGTGGTGGTTGGTGTCGGTCGTGGTACATACCGGGGTCGCCGAGGGGCAGGAGTGGATGGGCAGAGATGCTGGAGCAGCCCATTGGGAGAGTATCACGATAGCCTGCCCCATCGGAGCCCTGCAATGCCCTACCACCGCTAGTCTGCCGGAACGAATTGGACCTGCGAGCAAGAGAGAGTCAAGTTCAGCATCAGACCTACGCTGCCAAATGACAAGCTCGTCTGGGAAATTGTTTTTTTTTTTTTCCATTATCTTTTCACTTCATACAGTTTCTTCTCATTATTTATCTCCTTCACACCTTTTCCCTCGTTACATTTCTTAATTACATTTTTTTTTTTAAGAATCTCATTAAATATCTTCTTTGTCCTCCTTGAACCTCCTTTACCTTATGAAACTTCCATCTGTGTACTATAGTGTAATGTATATAGTATAGACCCGGTGACAATAAGAAAATTATTAAATTTAATTAATTTTAATCAAACATTGTTTAGAGTATGGGACAATGCTGACACGTGACATGTGTGCCTAAGTTTTTATACCGAATGTGCATCTTCAACGTTGCGAATTGCGAATCGAAAATTAGTATTAAAAAATTCTAACTCGTTAGTCCTCTATTCAGATATATTACTTCAAACAGATTTTTGTGGTTCTTAAAAAATGTAATTTTCTTTTTTCATACGTCTTTCCTGCCTATCTTCATCCCTACGTATGACAGAGCAGCCGAATTCAATTCTCTTGATAACCATGCGAATTATCGATTCTCGAACAATGAAACTGAACAGATTTCAATAGAGTGCGTCGAATCTTCTTCACTCGTATTCCTGTCGGTTAAACGTGTTACATATATAAAGGGACTCGAACGTCATTATATGGAATGATCGTAAATCAAATGAACGAAGGTCGATGCACCGCGAACGATAGACGTGAGAAACACGATACCGTTAAACTTTGCATGCTCGTCCAAAGGAAAACGCTCAGGAAGCCTATAGCGTGTCCAGTATACATGATCATTCAGTTAAAACCTAGCAATTAGATTTTACAGCTATCATACAACCGTCCGAAGCACGTATAAAGTACTATGAAATATCAATTACACAATAAAAAATTAGCATGGACTCCTGTCGAAACCTAATTCACATAATTTCATTGAATAAGTCTGTATAAAAATACACATACATTGCACGCATCAAATAATTTATATTTTTCACCTGAACGCGAACGAATACGATTTACAGGGATTCACGTAATATCTTGATAATCGTTCACAGTGATTACGAAATGAAAAAAAATATATTTAATAATTATTCTGTTCGTTATAAAGATAATTGTAATTATATATATATATATATACATATATATATTATATACAATTGTGAAAATTGTTATTGGTGCGATAAAGTGATTTTCATGTGTTCTATCGTACAGAGAAACTACCGGCTATTATGAATCGTGGGCCCTATACGTACGTATGTATCTGTTCAGCGGGATGGGGACTTTTGGCAAAGGTGGTGAAGTGTGATTACTGTACAGTGACGTTAAGGATCACATTGATGAGGCAATTATTAAATTATTTAGATTATAGGGTACATCGATCATTCGGGTTCATCGTGCCTGATGGTGAGCCTGACTCCCCGCAATCTCTGTCTGAGCAGGCAACACTGACGAACGGAAAGAAAGTAACGCAAGTAAACGAGAGATTGTACATTCTTTTTTTCCTTGTTAAGTCTTTCATCTGTCATTTTCAAAGACACTAGATACAACTGTACGCGTATAGCCTGTCGCGAGGTGCTTTAAGACAATTTGTGATATTTTAAGAATGAATAAGAAAAAAAAAAGGTTTTGGAAATACCGACTCGTGTCCCGGCAAAAGCAAGACCGTGCCACCTCCCGTTCTTATCCACAAGATTGGTGCGCACATTAATTAAAATCTTAACGATTGAAACCAACATCTGATGAGGTGGTGGGTGGATGGGGGGCAACTTTATATACGCAATGGTACGCATGCACTACCTACGAAATACTGACGTGTTCCGAATTTCTTTCAAATATCTCATACGGCTTCCCCAGTTCTTCAATGGACAAAACTCACCTTTCAAATGTTTGCCTTTTCACGTAGTTGTCGCGCACAAATTCCACTATTTGCTTTTGGGTCTTGCCGCTATACCTGAATGTCAAAGAATAACGTGTAGGTTTTTGATTTTTCTTCTCTTTCTTTTATTATGGTATCAATGTACCAGTGCTGTAGATACCAGTTAGAGATAGATACCTGAATGATGAGCCACGACTGAGCACTCTTGTTTTCTGCCGTACAACACGCTTCACTACGGAACAACGGAAGAAGCCGTGATTCTCGACACACTTCTTCCAAAAGTTCTTGCACTCGTTACGGCCCTCGAAGAAGAACTCGACAGTGTCCTTGTAGTAGCCCTGAAACAGGAAATCGAAGCGAGACAATGAACCTCAGGTAACAATGAAAATAATAGACAGGACGCAACAAAGTTCTTTGAACTTACATAGCCTTCCGGATGCAACTTGATAAGAAATCGTTTCCGTTTGAAACTGATCTTTCTGATCTTCGCCCAGCTGAATGTGTTTATTTTAGTGTAATTTTGGAAAACCACAATGCCCATATGTGCCACGGCCAGATTGAGCGGCACGCCTTCGTGATCCTAAAATAGATAAAACAGTGATGAACTACGACTTCCTCTGGCAAGGATTAAAATTTTACGCAATAGTGAATTATTTATACAAAATCAATCGGACCTTCGCGGGATGCATCTTCATCCCGTAGAGTTCACAGCGTCGTGCAGTTTCCAAAAGATTGACATCCGCTTCCGCTGGTGATTGTCCCCTGTCAATCACGATTGATAAATAAAAATTAAGAATCCACCAACTGATGTATTTAACAGGTATTCTAATTACTGTAATTCCATTGGAACCCTTACGCATGTTTTTTGTGATTCTCCATTATACGTCGTTCGAATTCTTGATCCTGATGTGGCACGAACTTGAAGACTGACAAATAGGTATGATCCGGATAGTCCTCTACAACGTAGTCACCACATTCAGCTAACAACAGAGAACGATCTTATCAATTTATTCATTCATTTACGTGTAATAATTGCATTCGATCCTTAAAGTACGTGACGCTCCATTAAGGAGCCCCATCCGAGGACCAATTGTTATAAAACGTGCACAGTTTAAACAGCTCTTTCGTCACAGCCGTTATAGTACGAGTTATGAAAGCCAATGTTTCTACAATGACTCGTGACAATGAGCCAATTGTGCTTAGATTGCCATAATCAAGCCTTCCGCGCCTCTTAAATCATTATAGTTTTGTGACTAAAACGTTATCAAGCAATTATTGCCACTCCATGTAACTATTTGATTACGATTAATATTTTCATGCTCTTTTTCTTTTAACACCGATAATCAAAGTTTAAGGAAATAATATGTTATATAGATAAATAAGAAAATTCCTTACACTGTACGATATAGCTTGCCATCAATGCTGCTGTGTTATCGTTACACTGTAACAAGCCCTGGGCTAAATCACGTTTGATTTGCAAGCAGTACAAGTATCTCGTAAACTCCTCTTCGAGTTGTGCAGGATCAGGTGTGTAAAACTTTACGCAGAACCTGAGGAGAGGATCGACCAGCGAGAATCCCACTTGCCTGCACAATGGTTTCTCAAAATCGAGCCAGTACTAGAAAATAAGTAATTTCCTTTTATCGTACACTTCTGTTTCACAATGCAGTGGATACTTTAAACTCTTAAAGAGATGTTACCGTAACACGTACTTTGGTACCGTTCATTTCCTGATATTCGAGTCCAAAATAATCAGCTTCCAAGAGGTGCAGCTGTTTGCAGACTTGATCAAACAGTACCCTGCCCAATGCTTTGGCCTGTAACGTAAAAAAAAAGACTTGTCAAGTCAATCGACTAACAAAAAAACAGCAGAAGACGTACAGTAGCTTTATTAACCCTTAACTGGTGTCTTGGGTCCCTGGGACTCAGGTCAGATCGTTACGTTAGGCGTACTTTCTTGCCATGACACCAATTAAGGATTAAGAATTACTCTTGTCCAGAATGAAAAAAATATCAGCGTCCTTTTTACAGGAGGAGTTGTTGAGGAAATCGATATATCGGCCTGCATCTTGCCGCCGACAATATATAGCATATAGTGCATTAAGCGTTAAGATATAGCTGATACATTATGTGCTCTAATAGTTCACCCTCGTGGAAATATTATATAAAGTTTCAGATGGGCTACATGAAAGAGGGTGAATCAGTCAAGGTGAAATGGGCGAACTGCAATTTAGTACTTTAAACTGCGTTACACCAATCGTCGTCAGGGACGACGACGATGCAGCGTCCGTGGAATCATAGCCATCGCGTAGAAGCAATATTGGAATAATGAATAACATTTTTATCAAATGATATATTATTGGTTTCCAATAATTACGCACTCTCGTCGGCTTATTCGAGCGGATTTACGTTGCTAAGCATTAGGTGCTGTGTACGTGCGTTTATGCCTTTTTCTGAGTTTCTTCTTTTTATTTTATTTTTGCCTTTCAGCCTTGTGCGAAAATATACTCTGTTGACGGGATTGTCACTATTTTTGTTTCTGACATCTTCTTATGGGTAAATTCATATGTTAAAATTGTAATTAAAGTCTCAGAAGATTCAACCATTCAAAGTGAATGACTTTGTGAAGAACATCAGAAGTGGACTTGCAACCCACACCCCTTGACCTCGATAGTCAATGAGTACGTTAAAGTGCCCACGCGGCAATTTACATATAAAGCAATTATTCTAGAAATTAATGTTTTATTAATAGAAAAACTATCAGAATTATCGGAATGTTCATTTGCAACGGGCCAATAATATATTTATGTAATTTGAGGCACGAGATTGATTAAGAGATTGTGAGAATCTTTGGAAGTAAGTCTTGTGTGAAATGTGTAAGTTGGTTTACTTATTGTCAGTTGTAAGAAATTTTATTTGAAAATGGAAAATATATCAATTAGATAAATATATTTTGTCTCCTGTTCGATGTACAGGAATAAAAGTGCATAATAAGGGTAACTGATCTAATCTCTATTGGATGAGTTGATGGTGATTATTTGGGAAAGAGTCATAAATTTTTGCTCATACATGGTAGTCAATTGATACTTACAAATCATATTCAATTATACTCTTTGAAAGTCTTATTGAAGCAATAATAGGGCCAATTACTGCCCATTATGGGGCTGATAGCATTGTAACATGCCTGAAAGGCAGTGTCTGTAATGCTACAAAGAAAATCTTTTCCAGTTGATTCTAAAGAAGTTTTATGATTTGTATAATAGGATTCTGGTGGTGTCTATCGATTATATATAACGATAGTGTTTGCTCAACACAAGACAATAATTTTAAAATATTTGGTGAATATTATGAAAATATATGTATATTTTATTTATTCACTTTGTCCAAACATATGATATGTATTAGTTAGTATTTCAATGTGGAGTTTCTTATCTACACTCCTTAAAGTATAGTAGCATCATTCCTTACATACAGTTTAGTTGCAAGCAATATTAATGATAAGGTCACACTCGTGAACTTTTGATAACACTCTGAACAAAGCTTTTTTGTCTGCTTCTCTTAACGATACGTCACTATATAATTATAAATAGACTAATGATAAGTAAATATATATCACTAGCTTTCTATTACTACATAGTGGAATGGTCTCTAGAATAGCAAAGGGAACAAAATTAAACATAATTTATTACCTGTACTTGAAACATGGTCACAACGTCATCCAACATTTGGACCCGGATAGCAAGCATTTTCCCAGCTTTCCTTGGAGTAGTTGGTGGGGTTCTACTACCACCATCGACACCAGCAGGAGTCGAATGACTGTGAGGCATCTTGGAACCACCACTGCTACCACTCACACTCATCATTCCTATCTCATTCATAATGAACCATTTGTCGTTTTTATTAGTTCAGTATCTCTTCAAAAACTTAAATCTTTAATGGAGTGATCGAAATTTCGGAGTCGTGTTAGGAGGTCATCTGCAACAAATAAATCCGATAATTTAGAACACTGTCACAAAAGAAATCAATAATAAAAAGTATATCAACACAACATACAACAAATTAAATACACAGTCACAACATAAACCAAGTGAAAAAAATCGCAATGGCACAGCTCACGAATATTATAACACTCATGTAATTGCAATGCAAAATAAAGAACAGGTCACCAAAGGATTCAGTACATCGCAAATAATCATCACTCTCCAGTTATCTCAAAATGGGAAATTTATCGTGGCAAAGGGTCCATGGGGAAATCAAAATGTTGAAGTATCACTATATGATAAAATCATACAATAAATATCTACTCAACGCAAGCCGGATTAGATAGTAACACCATAAGCCATTGGTGCATGTGTCCTCAGTAGAAACTGGAATAGACACATTTTAGGACAGTGACATAAGGGGCCCGTAGGCACAGAAGGGTAGGGTCGTCCCGTTCGTGCATCGTTACAACACCTACTTTACCGTAGTCTGTAATGAAAATGGAAGCCGGCTTCGAAGTAAGAATACTCTAAAAATTCTCCGTGTATTGTAAGCAGCCAATTATGATATACTAAGCACAGTCGACAAACAGCAAACAGTTAGTTTAGAAAGGGAGTAGTGAAGGTTTGTTAAAACCCAATTAGAACCAAAAGTTCTGTCTTTTCGTCTAACACTGGCAGCACGCCCCAAAACACGAAGGAGCCAGTAGAGTTCATTGATCACTGGCGAGGAGGCTGCTGGCTTTAAACTTTACTCCCTGCAGCCTCCTGGTGGACGATTATCACCTGAACGGACACTTACGTTCGCGTGTTCACTGCGGGTCGAGCTTCCGTGGGGTTTTAAGAAAATGCTCGACCGAACAGCAAGAAAATGCTCGAGCTCGAACACACCACACACCCACGGAGCACTGCTTGCCCCTACCTATGGACGAATGGAATAGCAGTGGCTCTCCACCACTTTTAAAGCTTGTAGATATATGTCCTGGGTTACCCTCCTCTTCTTGTATCTTCGACGTAGCCATTTGTTCGTCCTACGTGACACTCTGTCGGTAAATACATTGAAAAGAACCCTGTATTGCGAAGATCAATAGATAAATAGACGTCTTGCACGGTCCAAGATTGAAACCAACATCATCCTGATGTCGGTTGGATACTGGATAGACACTGCTTTACTGTTTTACATAGTGAAATTGATCTTGTTATCGGCAGCGTACAATCGTTTTCACTGTTTTATCATACGATAAGAGATACGCACACGATAAGATAGTTATTCCATTTGTCTTCAGTCAACACTATAACGTCTACTTAACCACAGTCAGTAAATGGAAGATTTACAACGGCAAAGTATTCACGTATGAAAGTTTGAACACCGATTCACTTTTTTAGATTCCCGATAGATGATGCTACTAGCTTTTTGCATCCCTTGTTAGAAGTCAAGAGATTTGTTAGAGCTTCGTCTTGTTAAATTTCACAATCTTGTAGAAACCATATAACGACAAATCAGGATCATAGGAATGACAGTATCCAAGAACTGTTTGTTTTACGCAAATATATCATATAATATTAATAGGAAAATAATACTGATTTATAGATTTTTACACACAGAGCACGGTGTAAACAAGGCAGTTGCGACGAACGACGCAGGAATTATTAAGTGAAAAATCGTTTCTAAAAGTCAAAAAATGTAAAACAGACGACCTGCCAGAACGATTCTACATACAATCAAACAAAATGGATTCCACGATGACAGCGGACGACGTACAGTACTTGTGTAAAAGGGTAATGGTACGTTAGACTGTGTAAAGCAGCAGTTGTGAATTCACCCCGTGGGTCAAACTTAACAATAGTTTATCGCGATTGGAAAGTCATCGATCATCTATCGTAATTGGCCCAATGCCCAGTGGTGATGTTGTAAAATTTGAACATGTGATCGATCGGTTTCGCTCGAGTGAAATTGGTCTGTGCGAATCCAACATGTCGATATGGCAATAACAAATTCATACTGCATCCTTAGATATGGATGTACTCTCAAAGTATACTTTGACACTCTCTATACTCCCGTGATAACATGATAAGAATGAACTAAAAGTTCTTCTTTGTCGCGCCGACTGAATCATTAAAAATCTAATGATATCACAAACGTCGAATTCAAATTAAGTAAATCCACACGACGTCACTACGTGTGAAAATAAGCAAGTGTATCTCGATCTGCAGAATTAAAAAATTCATGTATAAAATTAATGAACGTCCATAAGTGACCCCAAATTGTACAAACGAACTTATGTTCCTGTTACGCTCTGTCAATTGTGGTTGACAGCTGTCATTTTAAAATCACGCCTAAAAAAATTGCATAATAAGTATTTCTAGACGCTCCAACGCGGACGATACTCCAGTGCTACACTTACCGCAATTCAAATTCTGACCGTAACGAATCGCCATGACGATTGGGGCGAGTTTTAAAAGGGGATGTAATTTTAGTACCGTCCCAATTCTAACGCCGAAATGTACTTGAATTTTTTTTTATTATAATTCAAACTGCAATATTTTCGCAAAGTCGTATCCACGTATTGCTATATTTTATTGTGGGAAATACCCACGTGGGGTCCATAGAGAATTTCGAATAATTCACTTCAGTATTAATGACTCGTTTACACGCAGTCTTATACAATACAATAGGTAAATATTTTATTACTGTATTGTAATTAGCTGAACGGATGAGCCTTTTACTTACCCGATATACAATTTTATTTTATTTCTATTTATATCCCGAATTTATTATCAGCCCCTATAACCGACTTGCGATATAGCTGCACTATGTATCGTAACATTGAATTAATCCAATCTAGTACACTTAACTCTGCACACTCCGTCGGCAGTGATTGAACGAATACGCACGCCGGTGCACAGATGGTACGCGGTTTTGGGTGACCAATGACTTGGAGAATTCGCAAACGAGAAACTCAGCCAAATTGGATGGCCGGACAAACCCTTAATTGGCAAACAAAGATCTTCCTGGTGAATGACGAGGGCTCGTACACAGAGAGGACACAATTGTCAAATAATAAAAGCCGTGAGTGACGCTGCATTAAAAGTAATATTAAAAGATAATAATGATGCAGTATGAAAAATTAAAAAATTTATGTGCACAGGTTCAAGGATTTTCCCGAGGATATTATGAACGGAATAAAAGGAGATAGATGGGTGATGCAAAAAGGTAAAAATTATTATACTCACTAAATTAAATCGTCGCTTTAGTTATCCTGAGGGACGGCAGTAATAACGTGCGGCTTTGTGGAGACGTCTGAGGAACAGAGACAATTTTTAAGCAGACTGAAACTCAATCCCGTTACACAAGATAAACATGGAGAGTTGACACCTACTACGTAGAATAATGCTTGAACGTGAGTCTATTCTGGTTTTATTATTTATGGTTTTATTAGTATCAGGTATAAAGTGAACTTTTATAATTCCTGAGTGTCTCTGTGCATAATTTTGTTTGATCGATAATTATAAGTTGTTTTGATAATGAATTATGTAGATTATACATTCTTTATTTTACCGTATTCATTTACTTGAATCACGTATTACTTTTAACAGGTTCAAATGATTTATTTAGTTTACTACAGGCCTGTCGAACGTCGGACCAAGTTCCTATTGATGATTCAACAATTATTTCATATAATTACATTTCTAAATACGTCTGGGAAGCTGGCAACAATATTTTCAAAATATTTTCAACGTGCAGCAAATTATTTCTGACATGGATCTTTCTACCAAGGGAACTATACGTAAACAAATTATAAATACTTACAACGTGGGATACATAGGAAATCAGTGGATCTGTATTTATTGAAAGCGCTGCTATCTCTTGTCACACGTAAAGCACGTCTGTCGGTCCAGTGATATAAATTACAAGGTAACTTAAACAAAAGATTCACTCGACCGTACCAACCCACGTAAGAAGTCACCCCAATTCGCATTAATCCTGAAATCATCCACTAGGCGAATTTACGATCCAAAACAAAATGACTTTCGTACGTTCCACCATTCTATTTCCAATATATATATAGGCATACCAATGATAGAGCCATCAATATCAAATATTATATATACGAGTATACGAGCAGTAACGTAATCTGTAATAAATTCATATTTCCATTTGTATCAGCGTCCACGTGAAAAGCCAACAAATCGTAAAGTAGGCAGAACCAGTTTCACCATATTCGCAACAATGTTCCAATCATTGACGATTGTGTCCAACCAACTGTCGATAGGGTCAAGTTAACGAGGGAGTGACCAGTGGTCAATCGATTTACCAGCACAGCAATAATCGGAGCAAGACGACCGATGGGGGGAAACTTCAAATGTTTTTCCAAGAGACACGAAATGCCAACTGGAATTACGTACGAGTATGCATTGCGTACTTGTCAGCATCTATGTAATTTATGCATGTTTATTTTACACAGTGGGATAAGCGTATAAGTCTAGTATAACACTGGTCAGACATGTTTGTCCAGAAGATGGACCCAATGCTTTTAACTATCACGGATGGACACGCACTCGACCACGTATTCCTAAGGCAAAAATAATTGAAGTGAAATAGAGAACAAATATTTATTATATGCATGCACCATGGTCACGTGTATTTATAAAACATAGAGTTCTACAAAAAAGTATGGATGAGTTTTCAAAAAAAATTAGTTAAATGTGTTTCTTGAAAACGCAAAATATGCATGCAATATGCAGCACAATATCTATATGTGTTAGACAAAAATATAATTTATTGTTACTATTGTTTCAGATCCGAGTAACAATCAGAATTGCCAGGACTGAAGAAATATGGCTTTTTGGATTAAAACGAAAACTCGTGTAACCTGCTTTAGGGGTTCTAATAAAGGTGGTCTAATTTATTTGCAAGACTTGTACGTACGAGCTGTTGACATTTAAGGTGCGTACACAAATTTGTACCAAGTGTTACGTTCGTCGGTAATGTAACGCGTCTTATCGCCTATTCGCTGTTACAGTTACTTGCAAATCGGCCTCTGTGGCTTCTGTTATGAAAACGACATAAAGAAACCAAAGAGTAGCCAGTGCGCCCGACGCGTTTCCTTAGCGAGACACGCGCTTTCGATTTACGCCACGCGACGTCAGCACGTGAAGTCGCGTGCGTACCGGAAGCGCACTAGGACACGTGGGTTCCGTACACTTCCTATGGAATAACATCGCTGATAAGTCATCAATATTATGACCCGCGTAAAATTCAAATGGATTTTCGACGTGAGTCACTGTGAGTAGGAGAATATTTTTTTTCTCGACACTTTCCAGAACGCCATTAGCCATTGTGAACGAAGCTTGCCGGACGTTTTAACCGTTGTACGTTGTAACGAAGGGTCGTGCGTCTCCGGAGCCATTATCGTTCCTACGAGGAAAAAAGGTGTCGCTTTAGGCGAAACTAAATTTTCTATACTTTTTTTTTCAGAGTCGGTGTTTTACATTTGATCGATTTTTTGTCATAAATCTCAAACTTTTTTCGAGTTTTTCCAATTTTTGATATACTTTGGTGATACATTATTTATTTAAATAAATAACCAAAGTCTAGCAACCTATTCCGTGCCTACATAAAGTTCAGGTCTAAAGATTAGTACGAATGAGTAACAAGGTCGTGTCCAGGAGTAGTCTTGAACGACGCAGATACGCGTCCAGGTGATGAGAAATGCATCTAAAGTCTCATGCGTATGTGCACGCTTAAGGATATGGGGGGTCCCTTTTAGAATTGGCGACCAGGTGTGCATACCGGTACTTTAATCCACGTGGTACATTGCGAATGAATTCGATGCCTTTTTACTCTGCGTGAACTGGTTTTCTTTCTTTTCAATTTAAATTGCACAAATATCATTGCTCATGCTAATAATAATAGCACGTGCTTGACAGTCTATGGAAAACTGAAGAAAAATATGAAGTTATTGTGTAGCCAAAAGATTCTCTTTGTTTTAATACGAATTTAAATATTCTTCAATTACATGTAGGAATTATATATATAGATGGGACGTTATTCTTGTATGATTTTACATAAGACTAGACTGTAGCATAATTTGCTAACAGTGACACAATTTCTGCATATTTTCCCATCTCCATGGAATCCCCAAGTGCAGATGGGAGTCCCGTCCCGGGTGCGGAGCCAGATTTCACTTTCTTAAGGGGGAGATTGAAAAGGGTGTTCCTTACTCCCCTCTGAAAAACTAGGGAACCTGTGGGAACGTGGCTGCATAAAGAGCAGGCATCGGAAGGAATTATATAATGCGAGGAAGTCGGAAGAAACATTTCTAAGGGGTGCCACAATTCGGGCCACATGCGACTCAGCACTGTTTAAGAATGGCCAATAGGGAAGGCCACGTGATCTACTTTTTTTCTACTCTTTCCCTTTCTTTTTTTTGGACTTTTATTATTTTAAAAGAAGTGTGCAGGACGTGTGTAGATTTTTGAGATATGATTTGGGACAAGGCCAACCCTGTAACCTTTATTTTTTTTTTATCAAACACGCACTGATATAACAATTAGTATCACCCAACACGTTTACAAAAATATTTAATTCAGCCACTGCTCCCTTATCGTTGGTTATTTATAATTAGGTATAAAACAATATATGCGTTAGGTTATAAAAAATTTGTAAATAACATAACGAATAATTAAAAATTGTCATTACACATTTTTTTGACTCACGAAAAACCTGCGTAATTTCAATCAAATTGTGTTCAGTTTCCACGAAGTCATCAGATTTCGCAAAAAAATATTTCTGCGAATTATTCTAATTTCGAGTGTGGGGATTTACTTAGAATTTCATGATCTGTCAACTTTTTCGACGATTTTAATGTTTCACATATCAGTATACGTTTTTTTATCTGGCTATAATATAATGCCTGGGAAAATTGAAGGCAAATCTCCTACTTAATCAACGCTGAAAAGTTAACAATTCGATTAGTCAGCGCGGTTCCCAGGCACACGCTATCAATAATCGTGTGAGCGCATAGCACGGGCAATTCCTGTGTGAATTTTATTGTCTACACCCTCTACTAACTCAACCCAGAGGACACCCTCGATCATCTCCCCACGTACCATGCACATATATACCGCATAGTATGCACAAGCCAAAGACCCCTTCACTATCGCCACTAGAGTTACCAACATACGTAAGCAATAGCGAGGGTGGTACCGAAGTGATTTCATGGTGGCACACATATCAATTTAAGGGATCAAGCGATGGAGGAAAACGATGGGATTTTCAGTTCATCAGTTATCAGCTAAGATTATCTGTTTCATTGAATATCTGTTATCAAATTGTATTTTTCGTCAAACATTTACGTGGCAGTATCGAGTATTTGTGGACGCTGTGATTATCATTGACTAAACGTAATAATTATTTTTGAAAGTGACAAATTTTTTGTTTTAGTGTATCTAAGCGGGATTAAAAATATATATTATATAAATATATCTTTTGTTTTTAGTTTTACGTCCTCTTCTTATGATCGAGTGCTCAGAACTCATCCGTAAATAATAAGGTCGAAGGGAGACACGCGTTCCCACGAAATCGGCTGGTCGCCCCTTCGATTTTTGGGCCCCTACCCTGTATCCCTTCTCCATACAGTCAGAATCATCCCCACCAAAGGCCCTTTAACCCCCACCATGAAGGGTAGGTCGTGTGTCGTGTTCGTCCTCCCGCACACGACATACGTTGGCCGCCACGCGACCGGTGCACACGCATCCTGCCTCGTCCAGACATCGCCAACTGATCTGGCAGCCGCGCGTACGCTCACCCGGGTTTACTTTATTCGCTGAGAAAGGAAGAGGAAGTCTGTCGTCGCGTGTCTACTTGCGGATAATAACCAGACAAGTGTGTCAGACTTGTGCGCGGTCAGCGTTGCTCTTTTTCAAGTTCATTACATTCAATTGTTACGACTGCTACTTAACCTCAAAACTACTTAAGATCGAATAAAAGATTTTCTTCGGTTTTATAAGAACATCGTATCGATCTATTCGACTCGTGGAAAGTTTCGTGAAGATAGACTTGTGAACTAAGCTGCTTGAGGACTCGTATATACCAAGTGTCGTTGTAATATTTAATACTTTAAATCGAAATGACAGTTTTGTCCTTTTACGTTGCAATGAATTTCAAACTGTGTGGCAGATAACGTTTTTCGAATGAAGTGACTTTATCGATAGTGCAAATCACGCATCAGTCACATACTGATTTCTCCGATTCCGGTTATAATTAATAAAATATTTAATTAACAATGTGGAGAGTAGTAGTAGCTCGTTCGGATGATAACAGTACTTTACTGTCGTCCGAAATCACTAGTGGTTCGGTCGCTCAAGGACATCTTCCAACGCTCTCTGGACCACCTGCACCTCATCACTGGGGCTATCCACCACCACCACATCCATCTTATCAGCCACAGCCTCATCCTGACATGCGTCATCATCACGATATGCGTGCAGATCTAAGACTTTCGTCTTCCGGCGAACTGAGACCTGAACTTAGGCACGACATGCAACGACCTGAACTACGTCACGAGATGCAGAGGCCAGAAGTCAGGCATGAAATGCATAGGCCGGAATTAAGACACGAGATGCATAGACCTGAACTTAGGCACGAGATGCACAGACCTGAAGTACGTCACGAGATGCAACGGACTGACATCAGACACGAGATGACTGGCATGAGGACGGATCTAACGGAATTGCGGCCGAGTCATGAATTACCTGAACTCAAAATAGACGTCACGGAACTGAGAACGCAAGAGAGTCAGCAACAGACGCAGCAGCAGGTTCAACAAGCGCAGCAACAGCAGAATCAGTCGCAGAATCAGGCTAGTCAGCAGAGAAACATGAAAAGGACTATGAGCGATTCTGATTGTGACGATGTCTTCTCCGAAGAGAGTGGAAAGGAGCCGTAAGTAAATTTGTGTATTATCGTTATTATTATAGCGTGGCAGATGCTTGAGCCTCTAATTTGCACATGGGGTAAACAGATGAAAATAATATTCTGCATATAGTACGTAACACGAGTAGACTGACCAGTAGTAACGGATTTACACAAGTATCGGTAAAAATTGTTTTGATTACAATCTATGAATATTTATATGGTCAAAACCTTTTTATGGATGGCATATGGCGTGGCTGACCCTCGCATAATAATGAGCTAGCAATTATTATGTTATTGTGACATTAACAGAGACTTCAGTACGAATGTAAAGGTTTCAGTCATTGACTCGCGAAAAGAATAAATTAGCGTCTTTTTATTTTTACTCGCTTTGTGAAAAATTATTTTAAAAAGTACAATATTCGATTAATTTCGATATTTTACTGTTTTTGTAGTTTTTTATAACGGCAGTATAACGGCGCCACATAATTTTACTGTAATTGACTAATGGACTAATCAACCGTTTCGTCTGTTTCTTAAGGTGCAATTCTCCAGGAGGTGATTCCTGTCAACATGCTTCCCGCAAAAGACGAAGGGGGATGATCGAGAAGAAACGTCGCGACAGAATAAACGCATCCCTTGGCGAACTCCGAAGATTGGTTCCAGCAGCGGCGAGGGATCCTCATAGCGGAAAATTGGAAAAGGCGGAAATCCTTCAGCTCACCGTCGAGCATCTTCGAACCTTGAGGAATAAGGGTGAGTTGAGAGATAAAAAAAAATTGGAATATCGAAGCGACGGCACGAGGGATGTTTATACGTAAAAGTATACGTATACCCGAAAGACGATTGAATTTGAGAAAAATAACATTTTTTTTTCGTTTAACAAACGGCTACCACTTTCGATTGAATAATATTACAGAAATCTTACCTCGAAGCATGAATAAATTTCTTGAACGGGATACCGAACAGAACTGTTTCTTTAACGGTTTCCAAGGACGCAATTTCACGTAGCGGAAATAACATTGTACGTCCGTTAGATGCACCACATAACATCCTGGCACAATGAAATCGCATCCTGTTTTCCTCGGGGTGATTTTTTTCTTTTCAAAATCCTTCCTTGATTTAACCCTTGCAAGATTCTCCATTGTATTTACGGAACAGGAAGTAGGCGGTGGCACAAGGAAGTGTGTTCGTCCAATTACGAAGGAAATCATACAAGATCAGATCTTCCCGGTCGGTTAATCTAATTAATACTTCACGCTCTGTCAATTAAGAAAAATAAAATCAATTAGTCAATCTTTAGCTTCCCTATATAGATAAAATGATTATTAAAGATCATTGAATTGACAGTTCTTTTAATAAAAAAAAAAGAAGTCTTTCGCGTGTTCTGCGTTTATAAACAAACAAATGTAAATTTCAACGTTTCTATGTATCTGCACAAGTCACGCCCGTAACCTGTGCTTGCCCACTTGGTCGTTCAAATGTAACATTTTGCTTCCTCTCGACCGGAAGACACCTGTTGACCATGAAGGATGGCGAGGGAGCAGCCTACAGGGTGCAAGCCAACTAACAGTAACCCGATAACCGAACTACCATCTGGTGTGCCTACCTTTTCTTGTCGCTAATTCGAAATAGATCCTTTCCCATGAATTAGAAACAAGCCGAGGTCTATATTCTGTTAAGAATTAAAAAAAAAGCGCGTTGAAAACGTGCCCAGATGAAATGAAAAAAATACAAATAAAAAACAGGCTGACGATAATTGGTAAATTGAAAATTAAAGAGAGAACAGCATAGAAAAACAGGCGTTATAGCAAATAACGATAAGAATCTAAAAAAGTTTGAATTGAGGTAAAAAGAGAGAAGGGAAAAAAATTGAAAAGCACAGAAAAAGTTTGGAAAATCTATTCATTCAGAAAAACATCTCTCGCCTCACTGGCTGTGAGTCCACATGGTGAATCTGTCAGGATGGGTAAGCCCGGTGTATGAGCATTCAGAGAATTTCTATCTGCGCCAGTGCGAAGGAGTCCCGCTACTCACTAAGCTTTTGGGGAGCAGGTGCTGGACCTAGCTGAGATCCTGTGAGAAGCACAGGAAGTCAAGAACTCTTCCGAGTGGGATTCCCACGATTGGTGGGGGCACAGGAGTTCCTGAGGGGGATGAACGAGAGTGCGAGAGAGAATGGGGAATGGGTCGTGGGGGAATCCTTCGAGGTTCACAAAAGTGGGGAGGGGTGACCGGACTAGGTGCCACGGGGCAGATGTGAGAACCCTGTGGGAAACCAGCTACTACTACCTTGGTATTACTCCGGGATTATTCTATGGCGTTGTTTGTAAACGGTGTAAGGGAAGCTAAGCTCTTGAGAAGGTGGAAACGTGATAATAGATTCAATATTCTCAATTGCCAGAAAATATCACAGAGCTTTGACGTACCTAATAAAGTATATACCGAGTATCCTACTGTTAATAACTAATTTTCAGAATACATTCGAAACGTACTTAATACACATAAAAAAAAATAGTAAAACTTTAACTCATC
>JARQSV010000700.1:169932-197397 GCA_030142285.1 Calameuta idolon | reverse complement strand
ATTGTGTCGAATGATCCAAAATGTCCTTACGTACAGTAACATATGCATAACAATGGTGGGAGTATTGCGCGACTATTACGTGTCTCCACGTAAGAAGCATAATAAGCTCACGGTAGGCAACGTGAGAAACGTCAATCGCAAAATTATCAAAATTAAAAAGAAAGGAAAAATTGATCAAATCGAATCTCGCCATCATCCACGCCTTTGCAATTAGACTATTTATACCTTAAGGTCATTCGTCGACAGCGAAGGCTCAGGCATTTTATGCAAATTCTCAGGCAGTTTTGACTTGCATGGGCTTCCGGGCATACGTCACAGAGAAATTACCATAACATCCATTAAATTTGGAATAACAATAATTCGTCGAGCATAAATAAGGTTAATAAAAATATATCGATATCGAATCAAAATATAATCAAAGAAATATTTACCATAGGTTTGCATTACCTGTAACTGCTTCAGGTGCTTGGAATTCGATGTAAACACAAATAAACGAACACGTGTCTTCTATTGTGGAGATAAAAATAATTCTGCTTCGGATTCCATGTGTTTTTTAAAATAGTTTTCTTAATACCAATAATTAAGTGCCCTTTCGATAATAAGTAGTGGGTGCAAAGCAGTTCGACAGGTGTCCTTGACAGCCGACATATTAGGGCAGTCTGCTACGATCTGGATCGAATATCCATGAGGTGGATGGTGTTTTATAAAAAAAAAATAAAAAATAAAAAAAATAAATAAATAAAAAATAAAAAAGATATACCGCATAAAATACCGAGCACCAAGTATTTTGAACTGGCGGTCCGGTTTATGGCCTCGGCCTTGCCGGCATAACCAGTTCTGCAAATATCTTGCGGCCTCGTCTCATCTGCTTTACAAATTCGCAATAAAACAGCACATCGACTCTGCCGGTGTACCAGGGCGTGGTTCTATCCTATATAAAGTGTCACTGCTATTCGAAGTTATCAGAGTCGTCGCTGAGGTAGTCGGCTAGTCACTGTCAAGTATCAAAAGACAATGAGAGCTTGCGTAAGGATATATGATTACCGTGAAATATAAATTGACGGATCGTTTTAATTAAATATTTAAATGATGTTTTAGGTGGTATTTCTGGTGATGGCTGTGGTTTCCGGCAGTTTCGCCAAACCGCCAGGATTCATCTTAGGCTACCAGGATACACTTGGACAGTACAGCTTTGGATACAGCGCACCAAATTCCGCCAGATCGGAAGTCCGTGCTCTGGATGGAACCACCAGAGGATCATACAGCTACATAGATGGCGCTGGTGTCATCCAAAGTGCAGATTATACTGCAGATGGTGATAATGGTTTCCGTGTGGTAGCCACAAACTTACCACAGGCACCGGAGCCTGTACAAGAGACACCGGAAGTCGCAGCAGCAAGGGTAGCTCATCTGGAGGCTTTGCGGAAGGCCGAAGCCAGCCTTGCCAATTCTGACAGCACTGAAATCGTGGTGGAGAACGCGGAGAACCAACCGATCGTAAAATCCGTAGATAACGAGGGACCAGCGCAAAATGCACCGGAAGTGACGCAGGGAAATCTTCAAGAAGCCGTCGCAGAAAAATCAGATGTTCCTGCGCAGTCTCGTTCAGCAGAACAGGTAAGGTGTTTCTATGAGGTTATTATGATTTTTTAAATCCATGATAAGTGTATAGTATAATCAAAAGAATGGGGAACCTTGATCAACGGGTTTTTGTTCCAGGCGTCTGACACGGTCGAGATCCAATCTGCATCTAACAGTGAAGCTGTTAACGAGGATTCAATTAATAGATCGGCAGAATCGGCTAAAAAATCATCGATCATACAGTCTGTGTCTACGCCTCTGCTGATACCAGTGAATCTTAATGCGCAACCCTTGGGTGCAATCGAGGTCGCAGGGTTGGGAAAGGCCAGCGAGATCCCTCAGGCATCTTTGAGTCAAGGTTACTTTCATTATTTTTAACGTCTGGATCGTACAAGCTAATGATCCAGAAATGATCTTAATGCGCGTGCGCCGTTACAGGCACATGGAGAATTTCACGAAAAAAGCACCTTCGGCTATATTCGTGAGATTCCGTGAAAGTGATTATCTCTTTGAAAATATCGTGATCAACTTATCTCAAGGTCCAATAAGGGCTTGGGTCACTGTCCTATAGTTTTTATTCCGAGTCCTTCAAGGATACCGGAAGTCATAAAATTTCTTTGTGTTCATTGCAAGACTTTACTGACGTCCTGACTCTTTTCTGGATCTGGTTTAACGAACGTACTAGCCTTCCCTTTTTGATACCTTTCTCTACCTGAGATCTGGGACACTTCAAGGTCAGACCAGTACTTCCGCGGGCAATGATTGATCAAGGTCCATTCCATAATTAAACCGTATCTAGACCCTTATTAATAATTGGTACCTGATTTATTAACTGGTTCAATTTTTTTTTACCTACAAAATTTATTACCAAATTATACTTACTTATACTGTTTTCTTCTATGGGTATCTAAGTTACCGATTTTTATCGATCTTTCATTTTTTTTCTTTCAGTTGGCAACAATGCGATCACCCCCGCAGGAACAGTCTTGAAAGCCTCGAATCAGCAAACTCCGATCGAACAGAAATCGGTTCCGGTGGAATCTGCAGAATCGGTAATATATCCTGCAGGATATAACCAATTTCAGTTCCAACAACAGAGAGCTGTGTATTCGCCATATATTCTTCCTCTTGGCTACAGTTCAGGAATCGGTTCGATCCAACCGATCGTTCGATACACACCGATACCATATGTGACCTACAATATCCTGTAACTGAACAAAATCGATTTTGCTTCACTCTACGCATGATACGACCACTTATCGATCCCTCTAGCCAATGAATGACGATATCGATTATTCTTAATTAAATAATGGACTTGACGGATAGATCGATGAGAATCGATATTTTTTTGTTTCAATAAAATAAATTCAATCGTTTTCGGTTCTACTTGCCCCCTATAAAAAAAAACACGCAAGCAGTTCGGAATTTATACAGCATAATTAAAATAATAAAATTCGTAACAGTAGTAGCTATAGAAAAAAAAAAAAAATACATTGTCTACAAATAAAATATCTGTCTAAGCTGACATCATAATTTTTCTTCATTCATATCACATGTTAATTAAATTACAAAAAAAAAAAAACTGAAATTTTACACACCACATGGAATTGAGCATCAACCAAATTGTCCCGTTTGCGTTTGTCAAGACTTTTTATTCTTCTTTACAAAATAACGCAAAAATTGTGAACAATAAAAAGGAGGAATATGCATGTATAATAATATATAATAGTATCTAATATAATATAATAGTAATAATGTATGTACGTAGATATACAATACCTTCTAACTCCTAAGGATAATTTTATTTAATAAACCGACGTGGAATCATAAATGCAATGAAACGGTATTTCGAAAAACTCGGAGAAAACCGATTTTTTTTTAAATTCCCCTCGAACTCTATATTATATATGTATATATATATATATTTTTCTGTGCGCACCTCGCACTGTGTGCCTATCACACATGACAAGTGTCAATTAACATTGTGTATCCGCGTGGATGTGCAATTCCGACTTCATCGTCATTGTCATCAATTGTGACGTAACAGTGAAGATAAAAGGAAATAAAAGTCTTCACACTCAATTCTTGTCTTCGGTTAAACGTGACAACAATGACGAGAGTTTTACTCTCATACATAATTTTCGAAATTAATAATTGAAAAAAATTATGAAAAAAAAAAAAAAAAAAACTTCGTACTCGCGTCATTTTACTGTGCCACTGTGTGTATTCCACATAATACTGAAAATTCACATTAAATTACTAAATTCTCTATAATAATGACCTACATAGCCGCCATTACTTCCGTTTGTTAGTTACACGCGTTTATATATATATACACACACACATATATATACGTAATATTTTTGTCTTGTATGGTACATATATATATATATATACATGTGTCGCGTGTATACATATATATATATTTATTTATTTATATTTATAGTAATCTTCTAAATATAATGTATTTATATTCGTTCTAACGCAATGAATAACGTCCATGTTTCGCGAATAATTCTTTTTCTTCGTACGCATTGTACGTAACCAAAAAGGCGCCAAAAAGAAATATTCAAACTCTAACATCAACGCTTCTCCGGGAATTAGTCCCAGTGACAGTTAAATAATGTCTTTGTTCTTCCGTTTCTTTATTTTCGTCACTTTTTTATTTTCTTATTTCATACAGTACGGCGTCCCGACGCGCGCTATAGATCGTACAAATGATCGCAATAAATGACGAATATATCGAGAATAATTAGTGACAATAATAATGATAGCTTCCGGCGAATATAATTAACGTTCAACTGCCACTATTTTTAAAATCAGCTACAGCGAGTCGGCCATCTTGAAATTATATATGTAGTCTTTCGAGACTTCGGAGAAAGGTCAGAGATCACGATGATATATATATATATATATTTACTTTATTTATTTATTCGGCATTCCGCTTTACAGTACTTATAATTCGAATTTTTAATTTTAATTTTGAAAATTCCGCATCGCCCTCTTTGGCTAGTCACGTGTTTCCCAATGTATACTCGTCACTTTCTTTCTATTTTTTTTTCACTTTGCCCGGTATGCACAGTGGCGGTATAAATGACGTACGTCGGCGTCGCGACGCCCGGCGTCATTCTTCGATACTTCTTATTTATTATCAGAAAAAGAACAGCCCAGAGAACTGCGTGTATTCTTAACCCTGTTACACATTATTTTATTTGACAGGGTCAAAGTTCAATGTAAATTTTTCAAAGGAATCGTAACGACGCCGACGCCGACGCCAAAGTCCGGCACGCGATTCGTTAATGAAATTTTTCTTCAACTAATTTCTTTTCTCCCCATATCAATTATTAACCCCTTTGCCACCCATAAATATACATACGTATGTGCTTCGAGAATTTAATATGGAATTCACGAAAATAATAAATGGACACAGCTCGCGGTCAGCAATTTATAAGTGTATAATTTTAGGCGAATTTAATCTAATTCACCAAATTTTTGTCTCACGACACCTCTTCATATTCACCATTTATGTTGACCCTAATAATATTATTACAAGTAATAATCAATATCTTTATTACGATATACTTCTGTTTTATTACATATCGATTCGCAATTGACTCTATGTGCCTATCTTAACCGTCTGGCTAAAACACGCTTCCTCACCATTTTTTTTTTATATCTTCATTTCTTTTAGCCTCCTTCTTCATAATTAGTCTATCGACGCGCGAACGCATCGGTTTATTAATTTCCTATTGAATTCATACACGTCATTCATTCTCGCCCCAATTCTTCCTATTTTTATTTCTATATTTACCTCTTTTTACGTCACGGATCCGACACGTAACGACAGCAATAACAACTTCTGCAGTAGCATTCTGATTCCTGATAGTGAGAAAGGACAATAGCCAAAAATTCAAAAAAATTCAAAAATCACTCATGAAACTCCTTTAACCTTTATCCCATCAAGCTTGAGTTTGAACTCTGACCCGATTTCAATATCAAATATGGTCCTGACGCAATCTTAAAAAATGTTCACATATCATTAGTCACACAGAAAATCAAATTAAATATTTCGAACGATAAGGGATGAAAAAAAGTTGAAAAAAATTCCCGCTTGCTTATATTCAAAATTCTATTATTTTCTAATCACGCGAACACGACGCCGAATACGAATCGTGATGGGTTGACATGAACGCACCTATGCAACACTATACTGATTTAACATGCTTAGTCCTTTACTTAAAGATGTATTACTTTTAATGGCTATCGTTAGGAATAAGTATCCTTAGTATCGCGCCTCACTCGAACACCAAGAAGACGTAAAAGTATTTTTAGTAGTAAGTTTTTGTAGTTCAATTGATATTGAGCTTTTTCTTTATTTTTTTTTAATTTCTTAATTTTTTTCAGTTTCATTTTTCTCGAACTGCTAGCTTATCTCGGGAGTCTGTCAAAGGGTTAACAAACCGCAGAAATTAAAAGCTAATCGTGATCTTCATGACGTTCATGTTCAATAGTACTCTAGTAATGTTACTTTAACCATATCGGATCATCGTAGATCATTTGTCTACTTATTCGATTCCCTATAAATACCGTCCTTGCTGTAGAAACTTTTTTTTTCTAATCACAGTACGAGAATCATGATCATTCGTGACGCATGCGTTTTTATTTTTGTCCCTTCACTTTCCTTTACGTTTTATTCTTTTTACCTGTTTTGCATTACCCCGAGGATTTTTTTTGCATTTTTAAATTAAAAGAAAGGGTACGTTTATCAAGACCGTTGAGAATGCGGAATTGCGTCAGAATCAATGTTCGTACGTTAATTATTGATCATAGCTTTACCGAGGACTTTATTGATTTCATATAGAACGGTTAGAGAAATGGAACGAAATTCAAAAAACAAAAATTAAGCGTGGCCGTAATACCGATACGATCGATCGAAATTACCACGCGATTCCGCAACGAGTTTGCAAGTAATTCGGAATTACTTAATAGATCGGTATTTTGAGCAAGGTGACATTCTTGAGAAGGCCACTCATACTATGAATATATACATACAGTATATCGGTATGTAACAAATTAGAAATCGGATAAATACAAGAAGAAACTGAAAAAGGATCTATAAATCCCTCCGTCATTAACCAGCATTCACAGTAAATTTTCATATTAAAAAAAAAAAAGAATACAAAACATTAAGAAATCGTTAAAACCCTAGATGGCTATTTTTAAATCGGTTTACCGAACGAACGACGCTCGGCCGTATTGTTTTCGGAACACGTCAAGCAGCGTTAAATCATTTTTTTGTTAGCAGAATTGACATTGACTTGACGTGAAAGTGTTTTCGCAACTCTACCGATCGCATTCCTACCTTCGATCTCGAGCGGCACCCATGCTTGTACCGATCAGGTATAATAGAGAGAAGAAAAAAATTGACCAGGAGAAGCCGATATAAAATGCACGAGAATGGCGACGAATAAAATAATAAAAAAAAAT
Organism: Calameuta idolon; assembly: GCA_030142285.1. Classification (NCBI taxonomy): domain Eukaryota; kingdom Metazoa; phylum Arthropoda; class Insecta; order Hymenoptera; family Cephidae; genus Calameuta; species Calameuta idolon. The sequence goes on along the minus strand of JARQSV010000700.1, from coordinate 190,329 downwards.
CTTATTCCATACGAGGCAACAATCGATTTTTAAAAACTTCTTTGTCTTTTATACATATATTTTTTTCTCTCCCCTTTTCAAAAGAAACGAGCAATCAGTCGATCGAAAATATGTATAACCGATTGACAATCGATCGATTTGACGTAACAGCTATATGCAAGGTTCACTGCGCCTTTTCAGTTGCGTCAACGTAAAACTGTCAGCAGCAATTCCCACTAAAGAAAAGGTCTGATTATTTTGTGTCGAAAGACACATATATCTTTTCTCTTCATATATATATATTATTTTTTACCGCATATTTCTATTGCGACTCCGGAAATGACAATAAAAAAAATTTGTCAAAATCCAGAACACAGTAGGCTCGTAATCGAAGATTAAGAGCGACGAGTAGACACAGTTTGATCGAAAATCATAAAAATTATGCGTTTTACGTAAAATCTCATAAATCTATGTGACACTTACATAACGACGCCCGGCGTCGTTTCGGGACACGTCGCGCTCTGATAAATCCCCCATAATATCTCACCGCGCAACAACTCCGACAAGAGTGAAATTGCACGCGTGGAATTTCACGAGCACATTGCGCGAAAAAAAAAATCAAATTACTCACACCTCATATAAAGACTTCCGCTTCATCAGTGACAACTGTTAGTTACGGCCGAGCGTCTTGTCCCGAAATTGACGAATAAAAATTTTTTTTACTTAAAATCCCCCAAAATCGCCAATTCCTTTCAATTCGTAATGTTTTTTATTTTTACGTGGATTCCATTTCTTTTTTACTCAGGAATCAATTTCATATATACGTGTAAGGTGTGCATGATGTGTGCGTGTCTTTGTACGTCAATTAATTTTGCAGGCAGCAAACATGCACGGTACGACGAAAGATTATGAAAGATCAAGACGTGGATGCACAAGATCGAGATTTGAGTATGAGACAATAGGAAAAAAAAAAAAAATAAAAAAATAAAAATAAGAACAGTACAGTATCTTCATTATGCATAAGGTGGGAAGGAGCCTCTTTAATATATTCAAATAAAAAAGTTTGTTTTCACGGTGATATGAAATATTTCGTAATCAGATAATATATAGATAGATATAGGTACACAAAATCGCAATGGAATATTCGCACAGTGTTGGATCACAGTATAATGCGCAGTAGAAAAGGTATAGGAGGAATATATGTATAGTATATAAGTATAGATGTATATAGAGATTGTATATATAGTATGTATAGTACAGAGATAGGTATAGAGCTACAATAATGTAGGTACATGGATAGCTATAGGTACAAGTATAAGTATATATCGTATAGTATATAGATAAGAAATTATAACGTGAAAGATAGTAAATAGACGATATATATGTATGGTATAAGCAGATATGATTTGCGATATAAAATTAATTAATGGAAGTAGCGTCGTCTTTCAACCACTTGGACCAATCGGTGTAATACCATTTTGTCATATATTTCTTAATTCTTTTTTTTTTCTCTCCACAAGACGATAAACTGTCACGCGGATGACGAATGAAAAGGCGGGAAGTTTTAAATTTCTCGAATTGATAAATTTTCTCGAGAATAAAGCGATTGTGGAAAATAAATGACCTCGTATAGAGCATGACGTTATGTCAATGGTTATAATTAATATATATATATATATGTATATATGTATATAGATAAAGTCCTCATGGGGAACCTTATTGATTTTCATTTTAAAGGTAATGACGTTGATCCCATAGAATACGTGTTTAAACATCTAGGCACAATTCCTAACGATTGTTTTGGGCGAGCTTGTGCGCAAAAATTTTTTATTCATTTTCTTTCTAGTGTATTTTGACTATTTGAGTGTCCGCGTCATTCTGTCGGCCCTTTTGAAAAAAAATAAATAAATAAAAAATAAAGAAAATACCTTCATCCGTATATTATTACCCGCGTGATTAGATCCTTTGACTCTTATGGTTTTCTGTATTCGAAAAATGCCCGATCTAAGACGGAATGGACTTTGGGATTGCGAAATGATATAACGGGCGTTGTAAAAAAAAAACAAAAAAAATAGGAATAACGGATATCACGTGGTGACCATCAATAGCTGCGCGGGTCACCGATATTTCGAAATTTTCGAATAAGTCAGTCAGTGGTTAGAGACGGGTAAAAGGCAGATGGACAGGCGGGTAGACAGAGACAGATAGACTACAGAGCAGAATTGTGCGAATGGTCGCGTTTTCATGAGATTTAATATTTTTTTTTGTCATTGAACGATATGCCATTAGCGTCCGATTGCATTTTTTTTATTGTACTCGCGTAGCGACGGCTGCAGGTATTAATTGCAGGAATCACTTCTTAGGGTGGACATTAAAAGTGAAAATCGCGGATTTCGCCTCCGAGAGCGTAACGTTTATTTGGCGACTTCCGACTTTCTAATGAACTTGTCGCAATCGGGTCCCGTGGCATAACGTCGGTGCGGCCATTTTTTTTCGACATCTTTCATCGCATTTCTTGGTTTTTCTTCTATCGAACAAACGCATAGCGTTCTACTTACGGAAATTTCATGGAGAAGAAAATATATGGCCGAGCGACCATGCGCCAGATGAGAAGGAACGATGAAAGAGGGTTAAAAAATCAAGTTACTATATTTTTCTTCTTTAAGGCGCAACAAGGAAATATTTGTGTAATGGGACCATAGTGGTTGGGAATGAGATTTTGGTACCGATTGGGGCAGACAGAAAGAACACAAAAAACGGGCAGGTTTGACAAATTGGATATATATTTTTTTGTTTCCTTTTCGACAATAAAGAGAAATTAGAATTAGAAATTGGACATGAGAACACACATGACGTAAAGACGAATGCGGCGGTAGGTGTAAATAAGAGGTAAAATAAAACGGGCAAGGACAATCATTACGCCGTAAAGTAGTAAGTAATAGTTGTAGTATAGTATAGTTGTAGTAGTGGTAGTAGTAATAGTAATAGTTGTAAGTAATAAGTAATAGTAAATAGTAGTTAGTAGTAGTAGCAGTAGTAGTAGTAGTAGTAGTGGTAGTAGTAGTAGTAGTAGTAGTAGTAAATAGCAATGGTAATAGTAGATAGTAGATAGTAGATAGCAATAGATAGGTAGATAGTAGTAGTAGTAGTAGTAATAATAGTAGATAGTGACAATAAAAAGTGGCGAAGACGTGTAAATTAAAATTAAAACGATTATCGAGATAAGAATACAACGACAATGTAAAAACTAGGAATATAGCGAAGATTTTTCTTTTCTGCTCCAAGTAACCCGAGGCACACGCACGAAACTAATACTAACTAAGGTTACTTAGTGTTAAACAATAATTATAATAATATTAATAATAGCGATAATGACAATAAAAAAAAAGAATAATATTAAGAATAACTAATAATAGTAATAATAATAATAATAATAATAATAATAATAATAGTATGCGGTAGCGGTTAAGGTAGTGGTCGTAAATAGTAGTAAAGTAGAATAGCTATAGAAGTAATAGTAGCATAGTATAGTAATAGTATAGTGATAAGTAGTAGTAATACCAGTGACGACAATAAGGGATGGGCGCGAGGAGATGGGTGGCGAAGGGTGAAATGAAGAAGCAGACAGATCCAAAAGAAACGATCGTCGTTCGCAATAAAGAAAAAAAAAAGAGAACATGAAAAAACTGTTTGAAGGAACGAGGGAAAAAAAGAAAGTTTTAAAACAATAATTTGAGATATTGAAATAATCGAAAGTTACAAAATCGCTGCCCCCTCTCTCTCTCTCTCTCTCTCTCTCTCTCACACTCACATTCGTTCATTAATTTTCTTTTATTCGCATTTCATTTCACATTATCAAATTCGTATACAGAGACACACACATGCAGAGATAACTATTTTTTTTTAATTCGATAATTTTTTTTATCATTTATCATTCCTTTTCTTTTCTGTCCCTGTTAATTGGTCGCGTGAGAAATATTATTGAGAAAAGAGGAAATGGAAAAATTCGAGAACGCGATATGTCGCGCGAGAGAGGAAAATAACAGGAGAAGATAAGACGAAGCGGATACAGATAAGAGACACACGAAGAGGAAAGTCGAAGTTGAAGAATTGAAAAAAAAAAAAAAGAAAACTGAAGAAATACCATGCTGCGGTCTTGAGGTGGTCGCTATTGATATGAGAAAATTTTTCTTTTTCTTATCAAGGCTGGAGTGGGGGAGTGCGTGCGAGAATTATTTATTGAAACACACTAATTTTTGGAAAATTGATATACGTTGATTTTAAGTGCACAGTGTCAGTGTAATGTGTTAGCAGATCGAATCTGATTGTTTTCGTATTATTTTTTTTTGTTCACCGTGTATTACGCTCTAAGGATACTAATCGCACTAACGAAGGAACATTGAAGGGGTGGCAAAAAAAAAATACGAACCTAAAATTATAATAGAGAATCATTATTCGCTACATTGGTCGTCCTTGTCACGTGACAAAAATCGTCTCCATCACGACCTACGCGCGGAAAGACGTTAAAAGCGTAATTAAAAAAAAAAAAAAAAATGTACAATTAGGTGTTGCCACCCCACGAAATTTTTAACCCTTAAAATTTTTTACCTTTTCCACCACCCTTTTCTCTACCCCCCTCGATTCTCGTAATTCCTAATCACGAGTGTACGTCACGCCGTTGCGCTTTCCATTTTTTTTTCTCATTTGTTTATTTTTTCCTTTCTTCCCCCCTCAAATTTGTCAAAATTTATTTTATAGTCGTTTCTCGCAACTTCATACTTTTTTTTTCACCTCGCAACTGGCCCACGTCGGCTAATGTACAATTTTTCAAAAACACAATGTATATCACATCCGTGTGCGTGTGTCGGTGCGTGCGTGTTTCGCGTCAATCTCTCTCAATTTGTCTTTCGTCTTAAAGGTGGGGAATTTTAATTTAATCATTAACATTATTAATCCCTTCTTTCATTCTCACCTTCTTCCCGCAAGCTCTCGTTACAAACTTTCCTTACCTAACTTTCCCTTTCATCCTTGCCTCTCGTTTATGCTTCTGCTCGCGTGTCGACTATCTATAATCACTTACTAGCTTAACTGTAAAACGCCCGCTCTGACAATTGTTTCGTTTAAAAAATGATTTGTCTTGCCGGAGCCGAGCTGATTGTGATTTGCAACGCAATTCCTGGCCCAATATGACTTTTTTTTTTTTCACCGATGGGCTACCCGGTAGACGCGACCCATAGCGCTAAGCTGACGTAATTTTTTTTTTTTTTCCATTTAACTTTAACTACCACCACAGGAAGTTATTAATTGAATATTATGTACAAATTATACCTTAAAATTTCTATACAGTGATCGCGCGCTGAGGACTCTCGCTCGATCAAAATAATTTATTTATTTAACACTATCGGAAGTGAAACAAAAAATATTGGACGTTACACAAGTAGTACAAGTTCTGTAGATCATCGGAAGATCGGAAAGAACAGACAAGAGAGGTGTGACAAGTCGTGAAGTAGAGAAGAAGATCAAAGTCAGCCGTTCGCTGTGGGTGGCGTTAGCTAACCGGATACTTAAAGAAAAAAAAAAAAAGGAAGGAATGCGACAGGAAGAAAATCAAAACGGAAATTGCACAGTGAAAACGAGGAGTTCGGAGCTGAAGTTAAAAGATCGGCGACGGGGGTAGTTTCCATTGGAAGGATGATATGAAGAAGAAAAAAAAATACAAAAAAAAGGCATACAAAAAAGAACCACCAGCATCATCGACCCGTGAAACGAAATAAGCTCGTCACATTTTATCCCATGGAAGCCTGGGAAGATTTTTTACTCTTATATCGGGCGACAGAACAGTTTAGCGTAAGATCGAAAATTGGAGTTTCCGTTAATGAAGTATATATAAGGAGGAACGTGACAACGAGGAATAAGGTCGTTGAACAAGAATATCGGAAGTGGTCATTGGGTCAATTGTTACAGCACACAGAGTATACGTAGGTGTAGACATTTTTTTTTCTGGGATTCAAGGAATTTTGAAACTTTCTAAACTTACTGAGAAAATGGGATACCTACATTTTAAGTTTGAAATTTTCATATTTGGATATGGGACTCCAGGAGGGTGGGAGGGAGGGAGGGAGGGAGGGGGAGGGGGGGTTTCATGCGTGGCAGCTTAACATCGGGTTTACTCTCGTGTTCTCAATTGTCGATTAGAGTGATTGTCATAAACTATACACGTTAGAGCTTAAAAAGGAGCTACTACGAATTTCTAATGCGCTACTTTTCTTAATCGTCTACGCCTTACACGCTATCCACCTATAATGCCTATAACGCTAGCTACAAATTTTTTTCGGGCCCTTCCATCATTTTTCACATCACTTCCTCTCTTTTCCCTTTTAAATTTTCATGTCTCCTTCGAATCCTCACTTGGAATTCAGATTTGGTCACAGTTCGTATACAAGGACGAGATCCGCGTATCGCACTGTAGATTCAACATTTTTCTTGATTGGCTGATATATTTAAATTTCCTTCTTTTTTTTTTAAATAATTCACGTAACGCGACAAGAACACAGAATCATTCAAGCCGTTATTCCTTTATTCAAAATAACGACAAAGATTCGTCGTTACACGCTTCCGGATTTTTCTATGACAGATAAAAGTCACTAAATGTTGACATAATTTGTCCTTTTTCAAAATTCAATTATTATATTCCCCTTCGACTTTACTGTGCCCTCTTAAAATTTTGCGTCACTAACACACACACCCGGATAAAAAAATTAACACCGAGCGCTCGATTGCAGCAGAACAAAATTCTCATTGAGCCCTATACTCACGGTTTGATTGATTTTTTCATTTTCAGACGATCAACGCAATTCCAAATTCAAAAATAATTATGAAACACGCAGTCGAGCCAATTCCCACTGCACGTTAACATATAATTCATATTCGTGATTGAACGTAAATTTTTTCTTCTCTCATTCGTCATTCATCCCTTGACGGCAATCGATTGTTTTTTTTGTTTTTTTTTTTTCAACATGCAATAACATCGACGTACCCAACGCTGACGCTTTCGCTCGTGCACGCTCGTTTACGAACCTCGCTCAACTTCATGAAAAATCTCAAACGCGATTGTACCAAATGTTCTCTACAGTTAATTCATGCGCATGCGCAGAGCGTGAAACGCGTAGACCTTCGGCGTCTCGACGATACTGTTTCTCGCGTGATCTATAAACCGTTTAAATCACTTTAAAGCTACCTGAACAATACATCAATACTGATACTCGATAGTGTTCCTTACGAATAGTTGGTTTACGCTAACTCTTCGCGCTTGCTTGTACACGCGACCACGTGTATCTATGTGACAACTGCGGCAAACGTGAATAATGGATCAATGGCGATGTAACGCACGTCTTAGTTCCCTTAAACGTGTATCGTGTCCTCTGCACATGTTATTCCGTAATCCTGATATCTCTCGGCATTGTGTCTCATGTATATTGTATATTTAAATCGACAGCATTTAAACTCTAGTTCTTATCAGTTATTAATAAAATATAGTAATATCGAGATACAGCCGTTGCGCGCTTTAGACACACCCGTTACAATGCGATATATCAAATATATAGGAGATATATATCCTGTCTATGATTTATATATACATACATATATTTTCAGTATATATATGTATATACGTAACCTCTTGTAGGCTAAGCTTTTTGTCTACTACATATGTGCTGGACTCAGGCTCCGAATTTGTCTTCTCGCCAATTCGTTTGATTAAAACCTTTTTTTTTTTTTTCTGACCTCTCTTTTCCTCTTTACCGACTGACTATCCCAGGATTCCAACGGAACACGATTTTCGACTGGTACACCCATTAGGGTGTCCTTTGATTACTTTCATGGCAAGACGGTCTTACGGTGGTCCTGGAATATTTTGAAATGATCTGTAGCATTGTCATACCACAAAGTCATAGATCATTGATTGAGGTAGAAAATTAACGGAGCCTGAGATTCTTGTGACACCTTGTAGCGAGTGCTGGCTACCCCAACCCTCACCTCGGCCCCCCTCAACCCAGCTAGTGTTGTATACGATCGTATTAATCTACAGGATATTTCAAAGGTAACGATACGTAATTGCAATGATGAATGACAACGAAAAGTGACAAAATAACATTAGTCGAAGGCATGATAAGAAAATATGTCATTAAAAATAGCAGAGGATAATTTTAGTATCTGAATTTGAATCGAGTGCTGAAACACCCTGTAGATTTAAATGACGATCGCTGTCCTTCTCGTCATTTCCCGACGTGGAAATTAATGAGCCGTCATCTAATCGGTGAAGATCGAATGACAGCATAAATCTCACGAAGGGTCGTTTCTCGAAATTATTTCGACTTTCCAAAACGCTGATAACAGAGAAAACTTTCTTGATGGATTATACGCTCGAGACTTGTGATATTCTTTAAGAAAGAGAGAAGGCATATATATATATATATATGCACATGTATGAAATCACTGAATCAATTGGAATTATATCGAACTGCAATCCAGCAGCGTCTGTATTCAATTTCAAGAAAAAGAATTCCCTCGTTTTGGTAAGAAATATTCGAAGATGGTATCGAAGGACAGCAACTAACGCTAATTCCGATAATAATTGGTCACACTGATTACGGAGACGAAACCACATTGTACGTCTAAACGCGTATATTAAACTCCGTGTAGTATCTGACAAGGACTATCCTCGGTATTTCGCATTACGATTTGTAGTGGTTAAGACAATAGATTAAAGCGGGACGATCTATTACAATTAGACGGGACTGTATAAAATAATTGGCAGGTGCACTTACAGCGTGTACAGCGGGGCACGGAGTGATTGTAAGATGCGAGACAAGAATTCGGTAAGACGACGAAATGTATAAATGGAGAAAGAAAGAATGAAGAAAAGACGAGTAGAAATAAAGGAGAAGAAAAAAAAAAAGAATAGAAGAAACAGAAAAGATTCGTCAGTCCGAGCGGCTAGGCAGGTAAAATGTATAATACTCAAAACTTAGGTCTAAATTACAGAACGAGTGCTGAAGGCATAGACGAAATTTGAGAGAAGAAAAAAAAAAAAATTAAAAAAAAATCAAAGACGATACAATGAACGGGCAAAGATGCAGCCAAATAAATGATGGACGTTGTAACGATAATAAACATTAGTCTACGATTAAAAGCGAAAGAGACAGTGAGAAATAAATTGACAATAATGATAAGTCGTAAGCGTTTAAACTTAATGTCGAATGATAAAGCGAACGATGAATCAGTGGGTATGGAGGGAGAGGGGAAATACTGGGGACGTTCGTTGGGAGAGTCGTGTTAAAACGTGAGAGAGAACGAAAAAGGACGAGGATGGGAATTAAAAACTGAATAAAACGATTAGAATTAAAAAAAAAGAAGAAGAAGTTAAAAGTATAAACACTTGCAATTAGAATTATTAATACTAGATTTTGCTCGTGTCCTCAGGATGTCATGCGTGGGTTACTAAAAATTGTGTGCGTGTAGCAATTGATTCTTAATATATGTATATATGTGTGTATATATATGTATATATATATATATATATATATATAGCGCAGACTTTTTCCATGCGTGCATTTTGTATACGCATATATATATATATATATACACACACACACATATACATAGGACATACATGTCTTCGCAGTCCTCGATAACAGTAGACGTCATGAATACTTCACTCGAAATTATACGTCGTCGCTTTAACGATAATTGTAATTGTAATCGTAATGTAAAATGTAATGTAAACGTTTATCGGAGATTCGAAAGACACAGATCAATAGATGCAAAGACTGGCCCCCTTCGCTCATGCCGGCTACACGTTACGTGTTATCATTTCACGTGCTGGTATTGTTTTTTCTTTTAGTTGGTCATTAGGACATTTCCTCTCGCCCAGTCTTAAACGGTATTTGGAATAAGTGCGCGTCGAAAGTTTCCTTTCTCGTGGACGACGTTGTCGTTTCGCCGGAGAAAAGAAAGAGAAGTACAAAAGAAAAATGAGAGTAACTTGCGTACGAGAGTTGATCACGGCTCGAGGAGAAAAAAAGTTCTTAATGCGTTTTCTTCTGGAATTCCGTGAGGCGCACGATAAGAAAAAAAAAAAAAAAGATCACATAATTGTTTCCTAATCGTCAAGAGATCAACATCCCGCAGTAAACAGCTAGCCTACTTTGGCACAAGCAACACTGCCCGGGCCGGCACTCGCTTTCTTTTTTATTTTATTTTTTTTTTTTATTTAATAACTCCCTTTACACTTTTTTTCTATTTTTTTTTGTTCTATCCTTTACCGTCCTTCCTCTCTTTTTCTCTTGCTCGTCGCGCACTTCCTCTCTCGTATGCTTACTTTCTCTCTCTATCTCACATTCTCTCGCTCGCATTCTCTCCGATGCACTCGCCCATTCTCACTGACACTCTCTCCCATTGTCCCTGGCACTCTAGCGCACTCGCTAATTAATATATTGTTTTAAGATTTAATTGACTCCAACAGAACGTCGTGTCGGTCAGACGAATAATGTTCAATACCGTGGTACGGCGAGCTGCAATCGCTCGTACAAGATCGATCGATCGATCGCGAGTTGACATACGATCGATTGCAGTAATACAGAAGTCTTATTAGCCTCTATACCTGTCCTAGATGGACACAGTAGTACAATCAATGAAACATTCAAAGAGGCGATCGATCGATCGGTCTTGGAGGATCGAATCACGATCGGTTAAACCATCAAGGATACTCACTAATCGCCATTATAATATCTCTAGAGTAATAGTTCCTATCGGTACTTCATGCATGATCCGTAATACTTTGATCTTTCACGAAAAAAAAAAAAAAAAAAAATTGCCAGTATCACGATCAAATCGCATGGTGACTGCGTGTCCTTTAGGTACATGTAATTTATGAATGCATGAGCAATAGTGTAAGAGAGAGTGCGCGTGTGCTAATAAAATATATGCATGCGCGTATCAACTGCATTTCATGATTCGTGTTTGAGAAAGCAACAGGCGTCATCATATGACGTGATCCTTGCGTCATGGGAAATACATGATGTCGTCGTGTGTCATTGCTCTAATATTCGGTAGACATGATTTCCTTCGTTCCCATTAACCTAACGTACCAGAACCAGTCCTTTACGATCAATCCGCCGACAATAATACTCTACGATCTGATCGTTTCGCGGCTCTCTTCTTAACACCGATCGGACATTTTTAACGCATCGCTGATTGGTACTGATTAAACGTATCATCGTCACACACGTATTATATCTTGAACGATCAGTAACCTCTTAAACACAACAGACTCTTAGCTACCATGTTGTCCGCTTTATCGAGGCTCCTGCAGATGGCGACACGGTAGGTCCTTGGCACGCGATGGCTGACAATTTATGCCATGGAGAAGCACACGTTGGCAAGTATTGGTTACGGGATAGAACGACGGAGACTAAGAAAGATATATTCAAGTAGTGGCTTAACAAAGTGAAGAAAGAAAGGGGTTTAATTTAATTAAGATACAGCCACACGTGCCGGACCTAACGCTTCAGGCCACCATGATGGCTTCTCTATGCGTGTTGTACATAGAAACTTTGAAATAGCGATATGTTCAATGTTCACTTATACGCCTCCCCGACGCTTACTTGGTTTTTTTTTTTTTCTTCATTACGATACGATAAAAGCCTACGCAAGTCCTAAGCACCTAAGCTAAATCTTTCTGTGTACAGTGTGTGTATTTTGCTTTTTATAATTAAACGTCGTGTGGGCGTGGATTGTGCGCCTGTGTAATATAATACTTACAATTGAATTCTCAATGGGAATAATAAAAATTCGAAAAATAATCGTCGATAACGACGACGTGCGCGATGGTTTCCTTATTCTCCTATTACTTTGTTTCATTTCTATCTTTTTTTTTTCTTTTCTTTTTTTTCCCCTTTACCCAATTTTGCCTTCTTTCTCAATCTCTCGTGGTTTCACCATGCACCATCGGATCATCGGCACCAATGCAAATGAAGTTCTTACGGCGTGAATTTAACGAAATTTTGAATATTCTCCAAGTTCCTTCAGTCGTTCGCACTATAGCGTGAAACGATGAACTTTCCCGTGGACGATTCAATTTTCGTATTATCTAAACTCATAGAAACAAGTATGCACGTTAGCACCGTCTCGCGCGTAATCCATGTAAAATAAAGAAAAAGAAAGATAGGGTCCACTAACTGGTACTTATCGTACCTTATCACGAGTAGACTATAGTTTCATATAAATCCAGTTCTTCGTCACGGCAAATCTGCCGCTCCGATCAGCTCCACAAAATCATAAGCGCGTAGGATCCTGACGCACACACGTGCTACGCGGTTAATCAATTAATCTAGCTGCGTATTTCTTAATACGTGTCCGTGGTATCAGTGTGTATGTATTAATGCGTGTACGTATGTCTCTATAATATGAATGTACGGATGTAAATCCTACGAACAAAGTTGCCTGTATCATCCTAAGCTTAAAAATCCTTAACTCTTATCTTATCAGTGTGGGAGGGGAGGGGAGAGGGGAGGGGAGGGGGGGTGTGATCGTCAAGGACGCGGTGGCGTACTTATCCACGTCCCCGGCTAGCGTCACGCTTGTAAAATATATATATCTTACGATTTATACGTTTAACTCTGTACAAGAATGAGGACTCTCAACCAAAAGCCTTTTTTTTTCTTTTTTACCTATGGGAGTTCACACAATCCCTATCTTCATCCCTTCATCCACTTCCGCTTCCCGTATCCTCGTACTGCTCCCCTCGTTCTGTACGCTCGCTCTCACTCTCTTACACTCCCTCTCTCTATCTCTCTTGCTCTCTCAAGGTGGGAGACGTTGCCGGTTCTCGTATGTAAAATTTAGACAATTTAACCTTACGGGAAGAGTCGTCGGTAGCCAACGAGCTGTCATCTGGCTGCGAAGTCTCCGTTCGGGCGATACGAGGGAGACCTATGTGCACTCCGGACGAAGAGTGTCCTAACCTAACCTAATTCCCTCGGATACGTTAACTCAGCCAGAGAGAACGGGCAGTGTCTCCGCGCCTCTCGAGGCCGCCATTTTGACGTGGCTCGCAACCCTATTCGATCCCCAGCTGCCGTCAAGAGCGGATTCCGAGCACGAAATACGATGGACACTGCACGCCGCTATTATCCTTGGAAGGTGGACGTTAACGGCAGTCCTTCACACATCGTATTCACGTATTTTATCCGTGCACCGCGGCGACACACCTTGCGAACGATGCGAACGTCGCGACAGGTGGGTCGCGACTCGCTGATCAGTCGTATATAGCACTGGGATACCAGTAGTGGACTAGGGCGTAGGGCTGGAACCACTGCGGCTCGCTGGGCGGCCTCTCTTGTTAGATGTTACTCTTCGAAAACGACACCCTCAGGTGGTTGGACTCGCTCAGCTGGTAGTTGTGCATTTTCTGGATGAATAAAAGACACGTGGTACGGAAGACCATTAGGAGGAACAATTTGATAAAATTAGAATTCAGTTTGTTTTTTTTACTCACGATCAGAGCTGCCACGGCGTCGTCCATGCTGGGCATTTGGATGAGCGCCATCTTTCTATCCTTTGGGAAGAACTTGAAGGCCTTCACTGTAAAGCCATTTTTCGTGAAGGCATCCTTGATCTCCTCTTCGGACACCGAGCCTCTGTAATTAATAAAAAAAAAGTCAATCTTTGAGAACACATTCCTTACTCTCATGCACGTTATTACGTCGTTCTCGTCTTTGTACTCACGGAATGTTCGATAAATGCAAAGTGGAGCTCGGGGGATAAATATTTTGATAATTCTTCGAACCCGGTTTCTTGAACCGGTGAAGTGGACTGTTGGTATAGTCCTTGGTAAGCCCCGCATCCGGTTGACCCTCCTTTGGCAGCTGAACAGCCTGATGCTTGCTGAGCATTACTCTGATCTGCTTTCCAAACACCCTAAGCTTGTCCATGTGGGTCATAGCTGAAATTGAGGAATAACGAAAAATATTTAGGTTAACATTTTTTACCTCATCTTCGACAAAAACATTACAGTTTTTAATTCTGACGTGAAAAAAAAAAAAAAATTAATTACCCAAGTGTGCTTGGTGCGGTTCGGCCAGCTGAATGAGTGCCGAGTCCTTCTTGTTGTAGAGGATCTTCACACGCTGTACATCCCCGTAAACGCCTAGATTGCATAACACGCAAATATCTCACATCTTAATCCGAAATTGGATCGTTCTACTTCGACTACATATATATATGTATAGAGTACTTGTTCTCAAAGGTACAAGGACATTAGGGCCGATTGAGGATCGGCCAGTGGCCCTTGTTCTATAGGACATGCAGGAGAGGCTTAACGATTGATCACTGATTGATCTCTTTTATTGTTATTATTTTATGGAATCGATTACAGTAGGATCGCGAATATCGTTCAATGATCAAACGTTGTGTTGGCCTCGTGACAAGTATAGTTGAAATATATATATATATATGTATGTATGGAAATTTATACATGTATATAATACTATGGATATATACGTAAATTAAGCAAAAGCTTATAATATTAAGGCGTCTGGAACTGATTATTAATAAAATATTAATGAAAAATTTAGAAGAGATGCTTGGAGGTAATAGAGAACGGTGAACGTGAGGCGGTGGTGGATAGCTTGTAGTAATAAAATAAGTTGAAAATTTCGAAAATAATTGGAAAATCATTAAAATGTAATTACGTAGAACGAAGAGATTTGAGAAATAAATAAATGATAAAATAAAATAAAATAAAACATTTCGTAACAGACGTGGAGCGGGGGGTGTGGGCGCAAGAGAACGAGGCGAATCCAGTCCAGAGAAAACCGAAAGTTGTCATACGTTGAGCTCGTACGAGTCGACGCGACATATATATATTTTTTTTCTTAAAAATCATCCCTTGTTTCTTGTCTTTTTATCTTTTCACGGACAACAGCCCTTCCAAAGAGAACAGACCCCGACACCATCAGAGAGGTGGGAGGCAGGGGAAGAGCCAATTTTCGAAATATAATCCCCCTCGAGATGTGAAAGAAAAAAAAAGAAAAGATATTTCATCCCCCCAAAAAAAAAGAACAGTAACACGCACAGTGACAATGAAGAGAATCAAAATCGAGAAAAAAGGTCAATCGCGCAACAGACTAAATTAAAAAAAGAAAAATTGTTGAAAATTTCGCGTTCCCGTAGCGTCGTGGGCGTAAAAGTTTCCCCGTTCCTTTTTTTCGTTTATCTTTTATTTTTTTATTTACGTAACTTTCTTTCGCTTTTTTTTTTTTTTCAGAAACGAGCCAAGACAACTTGTGTACGTATGATTAACGACAGGAACAGCAGCGCAGTGGTGTGTATAAATATAATAATTAATAATGTAATATAATTAATAATATAAATGTGGAGACGTACCAAACAGGGTAAAGAGAGCGTCAGGCGTGACCATCTACACAGAGAACAGACAGAGTCCAGTAAGTAGTCAGCGAGTATATAGGATTTTCAATGTATGGTATAGCGCGCACAAGATTCGCGCGTCGAGTTTTATTCTTTTTCTCTTTTTAATTTTCATTCCATCGAACGAAGTTCACGACGTCGGACATCGTCACGATCAATCGTGCACCAGTCGGCGGACGAGCGATCGGCGATCGATGATAACGAACACGATGATTGTGAAATTGAAAATTCGAGAACAAAAGAAAAGAAAAAAAAAAAAAATTCCGGAACAACAGAGCCGGGTAATTTAATTTTCACTTCCCAACCCGAACGACAAAAAGACAGCGTTGAAGTGGAGAATAGGGGTTAGGGGTTGTACAGGGTCGCAAGGTAAAAGGATTGCACTTGTCAAAGACTAAGGGCTCCCGTGCAAATGACAAAAAGAAAAGCCGCGTGTCGATAGCGCGACATTAACAAAATGGAACAAAGAAATTTTTCACGCGACACGCCAGATCGAGCGCGTGATGCTTAAAAAGATTATCGGATAACGTTAATCTGCAGGGTTAAATGGAATTTGAGATTAAACGAAAGCAAACGAATATTCATAATTATCAAAAGAAAAAGCAGAAGACTCGTTAATCGCGACGACGCCGACAGCCAATGAGATTTCACGTTCGAGGAATAATTGTCGTTTTCATAGCGCGATGCTTTGAGACTCAATGAGAAAAATATATATATATATATACAAACATGTATTGACGTATCAGGTGGGAGAGAGAGAAAAAATAAAAAGATTGAAACAGAGACAGGAGTACAGAAACAGTGATAGGATAGAGACAGAGTGGTAAAGAAAATGCATGGAAGGAGAAAGAGAGAGAGAGTGAAATTTGAGAGAGAGAAGAGAAAGGGGAGAAGGAGATCCGTCGAGAGTCGCGAGACGCGAAGCTTGTGCGCGGCCACAACGATAGTAAGTAGTACACACAGTTATAGTACAGTAGTGACAAGTTGCAGCTGCGAAGTGTGACGTCGACACAACAACCGAAGCATCCGTCTGTTAAAACGTGTTTGCATTGGTCAATCGTTGGAAAAATTTTCCTTGAAGAGGAAAAAAAAAGGCGTGCACGCAATTTTTTAAAATTCCAGCGACAATAAGACACGCGAACAGATGGATGCATCGGTTCAATAATCGTAACGACGTTACGATTGCGGAGGGTAGGTCAGTGTAAAAGGGTGGTTGATTCGAAAAAGGGGGGTTTTCTGTGACAGGTATTTCGTTTAATGTGTGTTGAAAATGAGAGTGACAAAGGGGGGGGGGGGGGGTTCAAAGGGTGACATAACAGAGTACATACGTATGAGAACGAATCTCCTCGCTGAATTGGCGAATTTTTTTTTTTTTTTTAAATCGATTATGATAAATTTTTGGAGAAATTAGCTTTGATAAAAATACATAAAATAGGTATATATTGTATATAGGGTGAAAATATTATTAGCGAAGTTGTCACTGCAATGAATATACAATTATCGCGTTTAATGTGTATTGATTGAAAATGAACTTTACAGCGAGGAAATACGAATCTCAAGGTTCGAGAAACTGCGGGGTATGCCTACGTAGCACTACGTTATATATATATGTCTTAAGATATATAATATGTATATATATATTTTGTAAATATATATTTATATACGTACATACTCGAGTATTTATGTATCGCGCAAAGCCCTGGGCTACGTAGGTACATTGAGTACCGGAGAAATTGACAGACTGACGTACGTCACTGGCGCCACGTGTGAAATAATCCACGTGTCAAGACCGGCGTATGTGTACAATTTTCACGAGTTATAAGCGAACCGTGTATACGTATGTGTATCTCTTAAGGATCGAAAGGATCACGTGTCAAAAAAAAGAAGAATGCCACGTGACCACTTTTTTGTTATCATTCCTTTTTTTTTTTTTCTTTTTTTAATCGATACACATTCTACGAGAAAACTTACCTCCTCGTTGAGGTTGCTGACGAGAAGTACCGAGGAGGGCTGAGGACTGCCTGGAACGCGGACGCCGAGTGCCCCGGCGCCCAGAGTGAAGCCCCCGAGGCCCGCTAAACCACCAGCAGATGCTACCCCATTGTACGGCCCTGTCAGTGGCGACGGCAGACCGTGCATTGCCGCGAACGGTGATGCCAACACACTCGGTCCGCCTGCAATGGACTCTACTTCAGGAAATTTATGCTGTATTATTATTTTATCACAGACTGTACCCCGACTGGGGGTTGAAGGGGGGGTGGGAGCTATGGGGGGTTGGTATTTTTTATGCGGTACGCGAGAGAAGGGTTTTTTTGTTTGTTCGTCTTTGACTAACGCGGAAAGAGTTCGTACGAGTTTTGCCTGATAAAGAATACGTTTTTTGAAAAAAAAAAAAAAAAAACCAAAAAATGGAAAGACAAAACAAATCCCTTCACTTTGAAATTCTCGGGTATGCTTACCGAGAGTCACGTGTGACTCACCGGGGATTCTGGCACGGGGTTGGTTTCCCGATGCTCCCAGAAGAAGCTGAGGAAGTAACTCACCCCCCAAGGCAAGGGAAGCAGCGTCGAGATTCGCGTCGCCCGTTGGCAGCGTCGGATTCGTGTAGTCCCTGGACTTGTCATTGTTGTACTTGATGTTGAGATTCTGCATTTTGCTATAGTCGATGCGCAGCGTGCAGCAGGAATTGTAGATATTCTGGCCATCGAGAGACTGTAAGGAAAATAGAAAAGGTTACAATAAATTTTAATTTGCATTCAAACAAAAATGTTTTTTTTTATACAATAATATTCGCGTTACGTGAGCTGCCCGAATACAATAATGGCGGTACCCGTCAAGGGGTAAACTAAAAATGAACAGAAAACGTAAATACACACACACACACCTATATATATATATACACACAGTTAACGTCAGAGGGTAGCCACCGGCGTTTATAGTCTCCTATTTGATTTTCATTAACAATCCACCGTAAATGCTGCAACAATGGCGTAGCCGGAGTCACTCCCCGAAAAACGGTTTTGTTTGACTTACGCTACGTTTCATACGTCATGAGTTTCCATTCTCCGAATGCGGCTTTATGTCCCGCACATATTTACCATACTAATGAATCTCGCACGTAATGACCATTTACCAAGAAATTTCATGGGGTACCATACAGAACTCAAACAGTCCCTTCTCTGTATCCACGTTACGCCTCGAGTATACGAAAGTAGTCAGTTCCGCGCATAAGTCAGACGGGTCTCGCTATTTGACACTGTAGTGCGCACCCCTGTTCATTAAATTAGTCGACGCACCACGACTAATTTTAAACGTCCAATCTCGACCGCGTTTTTCCCTTATCGAATTTCCTTTTAAACCGGAAGTGCAACCTCCTCAGGACGATTGTAACGAGTCACGAATCAAACGATTAACAGAAATTAATGACAGTTGCATAAGAACGCTAATCGTTATAACGATAGCAGCATTAGTCTCCGCCATAAAGAAAAACGTGTAAGAGATTTTCCGTCACTGTTTATTTGTACAGTTATCAAGCACACGTAGCGGGTAGCGAAGGGTCGTTAAGTTTTTAGAATTCTTGGGGTTTATAAGAGAAGCAAAAATAAAAAGATAGACGTAACCGGTGGCTTAACTAACAAGATAAGATATAAGCCAGTACTACCGCGTGTACGAGTTGGATTAATCGAATTTCTAGGTAAATAGAGAAAAGAAAATGTAAAGTTATAAAGTAACGCTGTTTACTTTCTCGGGGAAAAAGGATCTTGATCATTTTTTTTTTTTTTTTAAGACTTGGTCGTTCCACCGACTGATACACGAAGTAAATAAGAACGTCGGTACAAACGTTGGCTGGAAGACTCGGTACATAGAATACAGCCTATAGTGTTTGAAAATTCATAAAAACAAACTACCACTCTAATAACTATACTTACGAATTTAGCCGTCTGAGCGGAAAGCATGTCAGGATACTGTATAAGAGCCTGGAAGGAGCCTGAAACAAAGAGAAAAAAAGAAATAGTAAATTACAAAGGGCACTTTCCGTCCGTCGGTAAGGCAGTATCCTGCAGTATCTCCTGAGTACAATAATACGATACTATTATTCGAAAATTTCTTATTGCCAAAGCGTACGAAGTCCACGCGGTACATACGTTAAGAAGTATCAGACTTAGCAGTGCATTAGCTGTACTCAATGAAATATATTCGTGACGGACGTAGCGGGAGACCTAGAGAAACGTCCAGAGGACGTTGGTCCAGAGTGACTCTAGCAACTCGGTGCATTTGAAACATTGAAACGTAAGCGGATAGCTGTGTCATGGTGTAAGGTTACCATTGCCACATTACATGCATATAATATACACAAATACTTATATGGACCATACAAATACTTATATGAAGCACACGTATGCACCACGCTTTCACGTACTACCTCGGCTTTCCGTAGGACATGAATACGTAACGCGTCTGCCGGGAGTTGTGGCAGCCACCCTTATCCACCTGGTAGCACCCGTCTAACGGGTGACACGAGAGTTACAGCGTTCTCGGTTACGAGAGTCAGTGAACCCGAATAAACAGTTGTTTCCAGCCAGTTGTATGATTTAGGTAAATCTACTGTTTTTTCAGTACCAAAAAAAAAAGAAAAAAAAACAATAGCCAATTCTCCGTCACGGATGAACGAGTCAAGAGTACTTCGAAAAGTTACAAGTGCACCGAGTGACTACCAGGTTTTTAAAGTTATTCTCGTGGCAAAATTGTTATGGGGATTTTTAATGCTCGATGGTGCTAATTATAATTTTGTAATTGGGGTAGGTGCGATTCTACTTCTCAGACACCCCTTACGAGAGGGGTACACCGAGCAATATCGAAAGTACCAACGGCGGCAAGCATGCAGCGTGAAGCTTGGCCACGAGTATAAGGACGGGTACCAAAGCACCAAAG
>JARQSV010000700.1:144135-169832 GCA_030142285.1 Calameuta idolon | reverse complement strand
ACCAAAGCACCAAAGTACCAAAGCACCAAAGCACCAAAGTACCAAAGTGGTATAGTTGTATACTGGGTATACTGGTATAATGGCTTAGTGGTAGATGCGTCTCGTGTTTGGAACACTAGAACTGGGTTGCTGGTTGGCTGGGTAACGGTACTTACTGTTCTTGGTGAATGTAACGATTTTCAGGACCTTGCCAAAGCGTGTGAATATCTGCAAAAAAAAGAAAGAAGAAAAATATGTAGAAACAGTATAGGAGTTACGCGAATAACTATTAACCATATAAAAGTAATACGAGAATTAATGTACTCTCTGTAGCCTTTGGGCGAGTCTCCTTTCCCTTGGTTCAACAATGAAATATAAAAATCGCCATTGAATTTTCCTATCCCTGCGCAACAAAAGAGATAAAAATTATTTGTCTCGCGAGTACCTAACGACATTATTCCCAGTGCAATCTCGTTAAAACTATTAACAATTACTGTGATGGACGTCTATGCCCTATACCGACGTCCCCGCGAAGTAGAATGGACCGTTGAAAGCGACGGTTTATACGTATACTATATGTGTATGTATATATATATATAGCTACACTTATATTTCTCATCAACGCAATGTCCAACGGCGCTCCACGCAACATTTACAAACGTATCGCGTATCGCGACCACGGGTAATCATATATGGCGGGCTTAAACGTGCATTGTCGTATTTGAGTAGAGCCGATGATCATATTATAGCCGCAAGGGCAAATATTTGTCCACTGCCTGTCGTTACGGCACGATGCCCAGAATACGTGTACCGTCGGGGTTGGAGAGTAGAATGAGCGGGTGAGTGATTTGGGGATAAAGAGAGAAGCTGGATAGAAAGGGATGAAGAGACATATAAAGCGGAGAAGGGGTTAGTACGAGGAATGTGGAATTTGGTACAGCGCACAGCATCCATTGAAATTCTTGGAATATTTCGAATACGAGCGAACCGAATATCGGGTTAATATTTAAATCTGTATCAGTTAAATACGTACGTTAAGAGATTTCACGTTAATTAGCGATTGTACAGAATCGATGGAGGGAGGGGGAGGGAGGGAGGGAGGGGGGGTGGTGGATATTTTGAGTGATTTTTTTTTCTGGTATCGGAATATATATTTATCTCGGATTCGTGGCGAGTAAAGATGCTTTTATGTGATGAAAAAAAAAAAATGTACAGAAAATGTTCGTAGCGAATGAAAGGACGTTTCCGATCAGAGCTCGTTATTTTATTGAAAAATTTATATCTGGTGAATTCCTTCGTTTTTTTTTTTTTTTCCCACTATAAAATTCCCTACGCCCTTCCCAATTATAAGTGCCTTTTTAATTGACGATTGAACAAATAACGCACGCCATTAACGATATTGCCTGTTATTAAAGTAAACGTTGTCCCTTGTGTGCCGCATCCGAAATTCAAATAGTCCCGCCTTCTTGGCTACCAATCAGCGTCCCCCTTTTGCCGGGCTATCGTATTAACCACATAAACAGTGTTTAGCATCGAACAACACCAAGATTCGCATCACGGTTACCAACTAAAGAAAACTGAAAAAAAAAAACTGTTCCCTGTAAGAAACGCAATTACGCATCGAACGTTATCGATAATAAATTCGATTGATCAGATAAGATCTGATTGAAAGAACGCGGTACCGAGCGAAAGAGAGGTGAAGTTGGCTCCGCGAGAGTCGGGAGTACCAATCTCATACATTATACAGAGCGGTAAAATAAAACGTAGAGGCAGAATATTCCCGTGGGTTTATGGTAGCTCGTGGGCTGAGGAAATCCCTAGTGTATATTATTAAATTTCGAAATTTTCAAGCCACTCTCACAGACTAGCTATAATATATACCAAGTATCGAAATCCCGGTACCGGAAGTATACATATACGAATGTGACAAATAGCGCGAGGGATAAAGGGTGCAAAGGGGAGGGGGAGGGAGCGGGACGGGTCGAGTTACAAATGCGCGATCCGATTCGAATGGCATTTCTATTGGCTAGAATGGCGACAGGAACACCACGTGACCCAAGCCAGCCTGTATGTCGTCATATCCACATCGGTATTGGAGGTACGACGACGTTTTCCACTTCTCAGTAGCTTTCAGCAGTTTCTCCACATATGTCCGCATACGTGCACGTACGTCGTCTCGTATAAACATATATATATCAATGCCAGGTTCCAACAGCCTCATTGTGTACTTTCGCAACAAATCCCACGGGAAATCAACCGTATACACGTATGAGGTACACACGTGCTCTCGCGTGCGTCCACATACTCGGCCGTGGCCCAAACTATCGTTAATATTTTATTTCCTAACGTTTTATTGTGTCGTCGTCGTTTCCACTCCGCTTGCTGCTGCGGCAAGCGGAGATGTTCTCTTAGACGAGCCAATGGCGCTTCAAGTAAGCGTTTCGTATGTGCACACTACATATGGAGTACATATGTGAATCGAAGGTAGCGCACGCAGCCAACAAAGACAATGCTGAACCTTCCGATGGAAATTTACTTTGAAAATCTTATAAAAATTGGAGTTACGTCAAAGCCACCATAGCGTCCACGACACACGTGAATTTCGCATCTAATCGAAGATATACGACGTGTGTGAAAGACATAGAGAAAAGAATATAGATGAATTATTTTCACGCGTGACTGCGTACGTCACGTGCGCATGGACAAGGAATATGTGAAAATTTTTTTCGAAGGCACTCAAATTTTTCCACGAAGTCGGACTAATTTTGTTATTGCATCGCGCGTAGTACAGACTGCACGATTGGTTGGTCCAGCAACGCTGAACGTAGATGCGTCGTCCGATGAAAATTAATGTATATTATAATTTGCTAGACGGTCTTGTCGCTCGTGGCTGTCACTGCGGTAGGAACTGCTGCCTTTTCGTTTACGTATTCACGTGTGTTTCTGTATGTCAACGGGAGTTGATTCAGCGGGGACTGTTGCGAAGCATTTATTAGTACGACGGTAACCGACGCGGGTCGAGCTCATATAGAAATTATATAACGCAGAACACAGGTACAGTTACGCATGGCGTGCACGGTAACCGCGTTAAGCACAATTTCAATGAACGCGATTACAATGTAAAACAAATTTTAGGTTAAGCGTACCAGTCCCGTGACTGAAAGTAGCCTGGAGCGATCGGTCCCAAGGGAAACTTCAAGCCCCGTCCACAGGGACAATAAGCCTATACGGGGATTGGTCAGTGCTGCGTTAACCGTCGTTATTGATTGGTGCAACAGTTATTAATTCGCATGTTCAATTATCGGCAAATCTACCGGAGCGCACGGAGCGTCGGAAGCGTCGAGCGTTTCGACGCTCGACACACGGCTGGACGCTACAGGACGCGACGGAGGGCTAATGCAATAATAGGAAATAATGGTAACGGGATTTTGCGAATCAAGTCCCCTTCCCTTATTCTTCGTACTGGCCAACGGGACAGAAAGGGACCCACGCTCATATTCATTTCCGGTATTTGTCTTTTTCGGTGTGGACTTCACGAAATCTAACCTCGCTTCAAGGTATAGGAAAACATACGAAATGCCAATGGCTGACCGTTAACCTACAGTTCGTTTCCGCTCGACGGAGTGCCTAGTTATGGAGCAATTTAATCGGTAGAATTTCAATTCGTATTTATCGTAGTGGACGAACGAAATAAAATAAATAAAAATAATGCGCGCAGTAAATGCTTACTTTGTACCGAATGACCGTTAACGCATCGACGGAGCTTCGAGTATTATCAGTCCTTAAAGCTTTTCGAATTTATTCATCCCTTTGCTCTAGTATAGTGACCCTAGGAATTCTATACTATTAATTTGCACGTAGGGGAGCGGGAGACGGTTTTGGTTTGGCACGTTGAAGAGCCGGACGCTTTCAAATCGTATTACCGTGGAATTTACATGGTGCGATCGAGCGTCATAGACGAGCACGCTCGTTGCGGATTTGTTGTGTACGGATTTGTTCGAAACATTCCGTACGACGGTTCCATCCGGGAATTGAATTTATGTGAAATTTCAATTTTTATCTATATCGGAGGGTCGTTGTCTTTTCTCTTTTAAATTAATCAGTGACTAATCAATGTTCAAAATTCTCGATTAGCTTTTTGCAACTAGAAACATCTAAAAGCAGGAAGTATCGACGGAGCAAGTGAATACGGGAAGGTGTAAGGTGAATATGGTAAGAGCGAGAGAGAAAGAGAGAAGGAAGGACGAAGAATGAAGTGAGTGTCCACGAGAACGAACAACTGGAACGATCGAACCGGAACATTAGGCGTTCCGTCGTGTCTAGAGCTGCCCCGCTTTTCCATTAATCATAGAACAGCAGAAACATGTGATTAATGCTTGTGTTTTGTTCCCTTTTCTCGTGGCTCAACTCCGCCACTCTCCTTCCATACTCTTTGTCTCTGGTAAGGGAGCTTGCCGACATTGGTACAACCCACCATCTGCCACCATCATCATCATCATCATCACCACCACCACTTCTGGCATCTTCGACGCAGCGGCAATGCGAATTCCAAAGGCAGCAGCGAGTTCCCTTTCATGCGTTTTGTTTCCGCGCGAAAGCAATTGGCTCCTCTCGTGAGGGTAGCTACTGGCTGTTAACGGTGAGAGAGCCGAGTGTCTTACACAATCGTCATGGTATTGTCCCATTACTAAGAGCCCCTTTGGCCTTTCTATTCTGCGGCAAAATCGTAGTAGAAATAGGGCAAGCAAACTGCTGGACGATAAATTAAATGGGATTGGTAGGGAGGGGTAGGGGATGGTGGTAAGAAAGGTAGTCAAGAGATTGGAGGGAGGGAGGCGGGTAGCTTGCAGGGTAGATAGGTAAGTACTACTTACGAGTGGCTTGTATAGGGGATGTACATGGTGATACATAATGTGACTGATATATAATATAACTAACTACCTGT
The DNA here is from genome assembly GCA_030142285.1 of Calameuta idolon. Classification (NCBI taxonomy): domain Eukaryota; kingdom Metazoa; phylum Arthropoda; class Insecta; order Hymenoptera; family Cephidae; genus Calameuta; species Calameuta idolon. The sequence goes on along the minus strand of JARQSV010000700.1, from coordinate 164,908 downwards.
ATCGAGTGTACTTTCCCTGCAGGCGAATATATACTTGGCTACGTATAACTATATAGACCGAGGAATGAATGAGCTGATTTACCCTGACAATTTAAAGAGGATCTTCCGTCTCGGTTACGTGAGGTAGTCTTGGAATGTGCCGACCCACAACAAGTATTTGGGGTCGCTGACACATTACGCTAAATTAGCCTTCGTTATGCGAACGGCCATCAGGTTCGGTATAAACGGTGAAAGAGATGCAGGATTGAGTCTGGCGTGCACCACGTGCGTCCTCGTGACGCTAGGGAATAGAGGGAGAGGGCTAAGATGGCGCGAGAAGACGCTTTAGCATCTCGGGAGAACGAAACGGGGGACCTTAAGAAGGCTAGATTTAGGGTGTCCCAGGTGCCGGCCAGCCACTCGCTATGTTTATGTCACCGAGGACTCAACCACCATCCGCCCCTTTCTAACTCCTTACCGTCGTCCCCTGGTCCTGGTGTACAGGCGCGACATAAATGATAAAAGCACATTGCCGCTTCCAACGTTTTATGCCTGTAGTCTACGTAGGGGGAGGACAGGAGGTGGTTGTCGCCCGAAGCTCAGGGACCTCGTCCGGATGACGGTGCAGGAGACGCCGGTAGAGCCTTTTATACAGGGGGATGTTGAAAACGTATCGGAGAATCGCTATAATGCCGGAGATAAAAAAAAAAACATGAGCAAATCCTCCTTGTTGATTTTGGGGGGGAGGAAATATTGAAAAGTCCGCGACGATGATTTGGCCTCACGTTAATTTACGTTTGACGTAATCTGATTTATTCCACACGTTTTAAATTACCGGATGTCGACCGCTCAACTCTACGTCTATGTCACCCTGCGTTTCCGCCGTCTATTACGCGTCTTGTTTCAACGTTTTTTTTTACTTTTTTTTTGTTTCACTCTCTTTGTCTCTCTCGCTCTCGGGTCCGTTCCGCGTGCTCCTTCTCATTCGCTCTCATCGTGTGTTCCATTACGTTCTACTTTGTATACTTTCGTTTTAATGTATACACACACGGCTTTGCATTTACAGCGGAGCTGCCGGCGAGTTGCATCAAACAAAATGGAAAATAACCAGGTACCCAGTTGGCTAATGGGTTTCCACGTCTCCCGAGGGATCGGACAGTAACGCGAGGACGGACGTTTTGCAGGACGGACGTCTGCCAAGTTGAGTGTGTAATTCCTTTGAATGAGTCATCAGGTCAACCATAGATGATTAATAGGAACTTTGGCGAGCGGGAAATTTGAATTTTGAAAATTGTACCAAGCTACGTAACGATCTTCCTTCCCTTCCTTGATGAACTTCTTAGCTTCACCTGGGGCTCCTGCTATTTTATAATATTAGCGAGGCTGGAACCTGGGGCTTTAAAGGTGCTATTAAAATTTAAGGGTTACTCAAAAACCACTTACACTACTTTGCTTCTATTACAAAGTTTCGTTAGTGGAAAACCTGATCGTCATTACGTGATACTCGCGCACGCCGTATTTCCATCTCTCTCGCTCTCATGCCTAACCCCGTTAACCCGACCGTTAAACTTTGTCATATTCAGTTCTTTCTCTTCGAGGACACCAAGTTTCAGGCAAGCTAGGAGACGACTTTTCTTCAGCCTCGGCATTTAGCGCGAACGCTCGTCGTAAAGTTAAATCTCGAAAAAGATTTTAAGAAGAAAACACGACGATATAAATTAACGTTACGGCACCCGGGGTTTAGAGAAACCCGGTTGGTTAATCAGAGCGTGAGGCTCTTCGCGAGAGAAGCGAATAAAGGGAAATAGACGAGGCAAAAGTGAGAAAGAGAAGAAACGGAGTCAGGCCTGAAAGAAGGGAGAGAATAAAGAATAAAAATGGGTAAACAACAACAACAACAACAACAAAAAATGTGAGAAACGAGACAAAGAAAATGAAGCTAAAGCAGACTGTAAAGTCGTCAGGACGGTCGAGCATAAATTATTAAAATTCAAATTTAACGGTGGCAATTAGAATCCTTCAAAGACGACCCCTTATCTCTCGATCTACTCAACCTTCTCGCCGCGCGTAACACCGCGGTCCAATTTTCCTCCTAAACTCACGTTACACGGCATACGTGCACCAGGTACTACCGTATTCCCCGAGGATGAGGGTGGTTAAGTAGGATTATGATTTCTCGATAATAATCCTCAGGTAAGGGAGACACGCCAGGCATTAGCTAGGACCAACTAGACTCTATGTGTTATGTTAGGTTGGGTTAGGCAGACTGCAACACGTCCTGTAGAACACGTCCTCCCTGCAAGAGTGGTCCAGTCCATCGCACAGACCAGACCAAGGGAAAGGATAGAGAAGGACACGGTCCAGGGAGAAAGGAAAGGATCAAAAGGATCTTCGGACCAGCACTACCAACTTAACTAGGAGCTTACGTCGACTAATCTTTCCAGCTGATTACATCGACCTACGGACACACGTTCCAGGCTTGTTTAAGTCTACTTAGGCAACGGTGCACCAAAGACGTCTTAAAACAGCCTCCAACGATGGGTCCAGCCGGGATAAGCGTGAGACTTTTTTCTTTATACCATACCGATCCATTAACGGCTTACCCATCTTCCGTACCTGTGGATAATACTTAAGAAATCTCTAACCTCGCCTTAGCTCCTCTCGTGACTTCATCCATGCGCGTGCTCCTGACTCTTAATTCCAGAGTACCATCGGCACCCATTCAACTCGATTAACTTTTAATCAGATACTTCACAGTTATCAAGTCCACGATAAACGTTTCAACATCCACAACAAAGCTTATCGGTTGCATCGTGGCGCAAGGTGTTAAAGTACGTACGAGGGTGGTGGAAGTGACGTAAACAGGTTATCCATTCGCCACACTCTATATAAATGTATTCATGAAGATATTGTCGTAGAGCTCGGAGTTCGCACTGCGTATTGAGGGTAAGACCAGTTCCGGTTAACGTATTACGTTGGTGTAACGTTGGGCTACATATTAAGAATGCATAGGCCACTCAACTCAAACCGGAAGCACTCCCGTTATCCTGTTATCCCAGAATCCTTTGGGATCCTCCCAAACCCCTCTATCCCAATCCCTCGCACATAATGATGGCTACAAATACTTATCCCGGTTGGCTAACTAACAAGCCCTGCTGCTACACATATTATAGAGGCTCTTATGGAAAGCTGTTCATACGTATAGATAGAGCGTATCCAGTGTTACTGCATTATATAAAGGCTTTATACGTTGTCTCTTAAGGGACGCTTCTAAACTGTCCTACGATATACCAGTTCGCGACATCGGTGCTCCTGTACTTTTTCTACGTAACGTGGGCAAGTAGAAATTTGGGGGAATCCCCGGTACTGAATTTATACAGCATTCTAGGAGAACAGCGAAGGGACGAGGTCATTATAAATTATATCAAAGATAATGGAATAGCTGATAAGACAGACTCACCTGGTACAGTATGTCCAAGGAGATGGGATAGATCATGTGCTCGATGATGACTCTGAGGACGGTATTGGGACCTCCTTGGGTCTCACCTCCTTGACCTTGGCCACCTTGACCCTGCGCTGCCTGCAGCGCCGCCTGGGCATTCGTGTTCTGTAACAGAGTTATATTAAGAGTTACAGATAGAAATTCTTTTTTGAATTTCTTTTGTTTCTTTCGTATTTCGTAAACATGGTCTTTTTTTCACTTTTTTTTCTCTCTCTTTCTCGTCGCTCGTCCCTGTCTCATTCTCTCTGCCGCACGTTAAACGAGCTTATTATTTTTTGACTTTACCACTTTTTTTTTACACTTTACGAATTCAGCCAATCTTTCAAAGCCGAGACTCGCGACCGGCGCACGAAAGCTTTTCCCGAAGGAAGCTGCCTTTTTCCAATTCATATTTCATTCATGCGAGAGAGAAAGGAGCTCGGGTAAATTCACCGTCATCGGTAAGCGTATTTTTTTTTTTTTTTTTTTTTCGAGAAATATTTTTCAGGCGTTCAAGAGTAAACGTCTAATAGAGAACTCGGAGTAGAATGAAGATGAAGAATGAGAGAGAGAAAAAAAATTTTCACAAAGAACAAAGAAAGAAAGCCATTACATAATGTGATAATGTCAATAAATTATCAACTAATCCATCGCTAACTAATTGTTGCAGTACTGAGCCACGTACAGAGGCAACTGTATACACAAAGTGAATTATAATTGATACCCGTTATCACTGAGCATTAACAAGACTGAGCCGGTACGCAACTAAACGAGTGGGTAAAACGTGCAACTAAGCGTACAGCTTGCGGGGGAGGCTAAGTATTCAAATTGGAAGCATATTAAGCGTAAAAACGACGGCTATTATACTTTATAAGTAAGAGTAATAGCCAGGGACAATATTGGGTTATTAAACTAAACCGCGCAGAGTTGCTACGGAGATGGGCCTACGCGCTACCTTGGTACCTTGTTAGGTATAAGGTGCCCACCCTAGGGAGAGTACGTATAGGTGCTGACGCCCATAAGGAAAAGGAGGGAGAGCCGAACGTTTTGCGAAATAAAAGAGCCGCTATGGCGATCGTTATTTTCCACGACTCGAAGTGCCCGTAATACCGGGCAAAACCAGCAGCTTCCTGATATTGCAAAATCCTCGGTGTTTCCTGCTTTTCTTTGTTAGGCATAAACACTCCAAAAAAGAAGTCTATATATATATATTCTTAGGATAATGAGAGACGGTAGGGGTTACGCTCATTACCGGAATACAGTACGGACCCTTATCGTACTTCGTACAAGGGTGAATATCTAATAGGGGGCGAAAATAGGAAGGATTCTGTAAACGAGCATTTTCGCCGATCCACGCTAATTACGCTGCCAAATAGGACCGCGTAGCGGCGCCACCGTCGCCGCTGAACCCGCAAGAGAAAGATCGCCTGGGAATTTTCAATTAGAATATCTTGCAGTGTCGAAATTGAAAATCAACTTTGAACCTAGTGTCTCCACCTTGTAATTTTAAAGTGGGTATTTCATTTAGACTTTAATTTTCTACATGCCTTTATATGTTAGTACTGCATGTATGATACGTTACCGTACGCATCGAGCATTTCAATGCATAAATTAAAAAAATTTCGATAAATGGAAACTATGTCCAACGATGATTATTGGTCTAACGCATCAAGAGGGAATTTGGGTATAAAAACTTCATTGCTTCTCGAATCAGGAACGTCAATACGAAACGCACAGATGCATATTTGCCTCTAGGTTGGGAAGAAGGCCGAGTGAAAATAACGGTGGTAAATATGAAAGACGGCTGAGGGATGAAGAGGAACGATGAAAGTAAACGAGCGAGGGAACAAGTAGACGATAGAACGTAGAAAAGGGATGAAATGAAGGAGATACGAAAATGAGTAATAGGCATTAATTAACCTAACGAAACTGTGCTGCGCTGTCGTAAGGAGATTCGTGAGTTAACCAGGAAGGAAGATAAGTGCAGGAGGTGGTGGCGGGGGTTCGCCGCTAAAATATATACATAGGTATGTACAAGTGCCTGGCAATGGATAGAATTTACTTGAAATTCCCCCCTCGCGGTACATCTCATTCCCGAAGGCTTCTTCTGTCATTTCGATCCGTCAGGTGCGTCGGTAATCGTCACCACGTCGGGATTAACTGACTCGCCGTCTTATGCGACGTAGGTTGCGACGGATAAAAAGTGGAAGTGATACGGGAGAGAGTGGGGGGGGTTCAGTAAATCATGTATCCGGATTGAGCATCGAAACATGACGGTATGACGGTGGAGGTCTGGAAAGACGAGTCGATGAAGAAACGACGACGACAACTAAGACGAAGACGGAGACTGAGAGGACGACGTATATTCTCGAATTAGATCGTCTCGAATTAGGGCAATCACTTATCGCTTATTTAACGTGCGCTTCTCCCTTTCGAATGACATTACAGCGTCGACTCTCTGTACTAGTGTAACGAGAGAGCGACGTTAACGGAGAGTCCCAACTCCAGGTTAAATAGAGCGAACGTTCGACGGAACGCAGGTACCAGGCGCCCCGAGAGACGGAAGAGTGGGGTAATGCCTTCCCCTCGCGGGACGATAGCTTAGAGAGAGGGAGATCAGGGGAATCGCGACTATACGGAACCGGCCTTTTACTGTAAGCGAGCGCGTAAAAAAGGAGGTGGCAGGAGGAGGACGTGGAAAAGCTGTCTCCATCGTTAAATCGACCATAAAAAACTTTTTGAACCTCACCTCCCTCTACTCGAACCACCTCCTTTCCCCTTGCCGCCCTACCCGTAATTCCTGTCGGCCCTTTGCAATCCCTCAGACACGAACTGTTCACCGTAGTTATCTTTCTTCGCCTAGATACTGACGTACTTATCTCCTATTAACCTAACAATGTTTACTCAACCCTTATGCGAATCCAAGGGTTGCAAAAGCATTTTGAAAGAGACCGCGTGTACTTTCTTCAAGGGGGAGGATATAACGAAGCTTGTACGAGACGTCGTCTACTGCACTCTTTGTATGCATAACTTTCATCCACTTATATTCGTCGTCTATCCACCTTCCAAACCCTTCGCGTTCGAGAACTGTACCATTCTGAAGTTCCGACGTTTATTTTTTTTTTTTTTTCTTTAAAACCGTACTCGATCTCTTGATGGAAAGCTTAATAAAATTTTTGCTTGATATCCTTTTTTTCCCTCTCACGACCATACCGGAACAGGATACCATGTGCATGGGTCTTCTGTACGTCAGTACAGCGGAACGAGCCACAAAGAGTAACAAAGCTGCAACGCGCTAAACCGACAGTCAAAGGGCTTAGTGATAAAAGCCAGGAAACAATGCAGTCATTTTGAAATGAACACAATGCTTGGCCGTTTATGCAAACGGAACGCCGATTTCAAACTAAATTACCGATACGTTCCGCGTGCGTCATCGGTCCAATGCGATATGGCGCTTTCGACGTTGTAAATTTGCGCAATATCGTAGAGGTACAATTTTACACGCGTATACGGTGTACAGAGAAATGATGAGTTTGATATAGGGAGATAGAGAGAAGAGATTGTGACACAGTGAGGCTGGTATATATGTATACGTATGTGTATACATACATGCACACAGTATAGAGCCTATAACCAACTAACCACCACCGGCAATAGCAGCAACAGAAACAGAGGGTTAATGGCATTGTTTTTGTTGCGCGCGACGTCCAATTTCGAGCTTCTGAATTTTTAATCCGACAATACGGGAAATGGCGGCTTTTGCCGGCTGACTCACCCATCTAACTTTTTCTGTGTGTGTGTGTGTGTGTACATACATATATATATGCACACAGAAATAGTGGTATATACAATATACATATATACCTCTGTATTACATACACTGTATATATTTACATATCTTCTTACTATTACCTTTTTCTAGTTCTCCGACACAATAAGTTACCAAGCATCCCCCAGGCTTACGAGGCATCGAAAAATCAACCAGCCCTGGCAGGGGGCTGCGCGCGTTTATTAATATTGAAATTCAATTAGCGCGCACATCCCGTATTTCGGATTTCAACGGTCCCTTGGATGGGAGCGTTTTTGTCGATTAAATCCCTCAAGGGCAGGTCGGGTCCGCGTAACGCGGAGCAAAACGAGAATTAAAAAAGCGAAAAGGAAAGAAAGCGCCAGAGCATGTTACTGGAAAGCGTCGAAGCAGCTCCGATTGCCTTTGGGATTTGAATCGGTTACCATTGTGGATCCGGAACCTGCTGTGTATATGTATATTGATAGGTAAAATTTTGCACACGGATATATATATATATATATACACATATCTATCTCTCAGTAAAGTTAGGTACCGTCTAGGGGTGGGTACTTGGTTAGTACTGGGGTAGATGGGTACCCATCTACACTATCCTGCTATACGATTCCAGTGACAGTCTCGTAAAAGGTTAAAGTGCGCCCTGTACGCTCACAAGAATCCTTAAACGAATAGGAAAATGTGAGACGACCTGTATGATTGAAATTCAGTAGTGTTCTACGGGGAGCGCGCGCGACATAGAAAGAGAGAAGAGAAATACAGCAAACAGCCAGTATAAAGTTTGAGGAAATATTAAACAGTGCGAGGACACGAGGAAACTTGGTACCCGAAAGTTCTGTGTTGTTTAGTCAGCCTGACAGATTCTCCTCCCTCAGCCTCCCACCGATCCTACCATCCCCATCAACCCACCGAAAAAAAACCCTTGTGCTCCTTTGACGACTCACCCATCTAGTATACACATTCTTTATGCACAGAAAAAACGCATTGTGCCAGGATTTTAATTCAAGCTGCTGCTGCTGCTGAGCTTGCTCGGAGCATTCCTGGACCCAGGACACGGTTGACTGCCAAGCTTGTCAGCTTTTTAATGATCCCCTCAAGACGTCCCGACGAACTTAAGATTTTGCGCAATCCTCGTCTGACGACACCGCTTGGACATCTTGCGTCGTCGGTAGTCAATTGCAATTGAATGTAATTGCGGGATAAGCTCGTACCGCAAGTGGCACTTGCAGGACTTGGTACAGTCGCAGCTGCAGTGGTTGAACCGCGTGTGAGGAGTTTGAGAAGTCTGGGAATAATTTAAGTGGGGGGAGGGGGGAGGGGGGAGGGGGGGTGGTAGACCTTTGATCTTCTATTTTCGATTAAATTACACGTCACGATTCATCGTGAAATTCTCGACGAAACGTATACAAGCCGTTAGCGATAATTATCTGAAAATTGATCGTGAAAAGCTCGTATATGGATATAATAAGATTTCCCATGATTCGCGCAGTTACGCTTCCGCCCGAATAACGATTCCGTCGTCTAAGACTAATACCCGAGTTCGAACGTTTACTTTTACGAGCACAGTCTATGGCATACTAATTAATTAGACTAATAAACGAGAAGACTACGTGTTCACGTCGACGGCGCGAGTCTTCGCGGCGCCATCGAGACAGCCCGGATTAATTCCAAACGTTCATCCCGATTCGTTCGGTCCAATTAGCGCTCCGTAAAGTTAAACGCGTTAACCGTAAATTGTCCATCTTGGTAGCGAAGTCTCTTTACGTAGAAGCTGCTGCTGCTGCGAGTATCTCGTTATAAAAAAAAAAAAAAAAAAAAAAAATTGAAACCAAGTCCCATATAAAAGGAACGGATCTCAAAGTAACTCTTATCGAGTTAGCGTGTCTAATGCCTAATTAACGAATTAACATAATTCAAGTTAATTGATTGTAAGTAAGAGCGACCAAAAATTCCTTTTTGGACTGTACGAGTATAAAGTTTTTATTAAAATTTTGCCCTCCTTTCCCCTGTATCTGCTCCCCGAGCATCCGATCATAAATCCTAATCCCACCCTACTTAATTCAGCCCAGAAATAAGATACGGAATTAAGGTATACGTGCCTCTAAAAGCTTAATAGAAATGTAAATGACCGATGCTGAAAATGAACTCGTATAAGCGTTCGTTAAACAGAAGTTATTTTCAAGTGAAATTATCAAGGACAATTTTGCGGTAATTGCGCAAATGGCCACTGTAATGAAACCGCCTCGCAGTCGGGTACTCAAGGCGAGCGAAACTTTCGAGCGAATACTTTCGAAACGACGAACAGGGCGTCCCGACGTCGTCCCTGGCAGTTCCACTCGTTCAGTATTCGCATCACTTTTCCGTAAGTCACCCTCTGTTACCTTGGATCGACGTTACATTTAGCATATTGGTTTAAATAATGCTTGGACTTTGCCAATAAAATATTTGCATAACCCCCACCAACCTCTATACACTAAAATCATTCCCAGCAGTTCTTACAGTAATTGCATCTCTTGATTAAACCAGAATAACGTAAGTCCTCCGTTACGAGTCGGCTGGACTCGTAAATTAGGAATTAATTTTTCCTGACACGGGGCACCGGATTATGAAGATCCGTACCTGAATTCCAAACAGTTACAACGCAGTTATAACGCGAGATTATGGCAATGTGCAGTGCCTTGGCGTATGACGTCAATTTCCTAATTGCATAATGGTAGGTACTTGATTGCTGATATATCCGTATCTAGAGATACAGTCTCGTAGGACGGGGTGAAGCGACAGAGACGCGAGGGGTATGAGTTTCCGGTAAGATTCAATAAATTATAGAAATTCGATAAATAAGTAAACTCCATGAGAATCTGCGAGTAAATAACGATTTCATTGATAAAACCTTATGCCGCATTTCTAGCACGTTCTTGTGTCACTCGTAAAGTGATTTTAGACGGATAGGGGTGGACTTGCTTTAAGACACGCGTAAGGGGGACCCGTTTGAGCGAACGAGAGAGAAGGATAAAGATAAGATAAAGAGACAGTATAGATATCAGTATAGATACTGCACGTAACAGGGTATCTTGTCTGTCTCGCGCTCCAACGGATACCCATCTGATGCTGCAGGGGTAGTTTGCTCGAGGCACGAGAGAATTCAGGCCCGTGGATCAAGCGTGGATTAAATTAAAAAAAAAAAAAAAAAAAAGTCAGGAGCTAAGGAAAGGAAAAAAATAACACCGCGTTACATTATCGATACAGGAGAAAGCCTGATTTATAGACACCCCAAGCATTACCTTTCCCTTAATCTATGGGAAAAAAAATTCTCAATAGGGGTGGTGATAATATACAAAATATGTGTGTGTGTGTGTATATATATATGTCAGACGAACACTTTGGTGACTCGAAAAATCAAGGGGCGTTCATAATAGGAAGCTAATGTTCTTTTAAAAAAAAAAAAAAAAAAAAAAAAACTAAACCTTGGGACATCACAGCATTGGAATTCTTACCTATCCTAACCTAACGAAATATTTAGAGCCCAATATATATATATATATATATATATATCACAACCACACGTATCAAAAGAACAATAACCAACTTGAAAATATTATCAGATTCAAAAGGGTTGACGACCAACAGAACACAATCTGTATATAGAGAATCAGTCAGCTTTTTGAAAACGGTAATGAGTTTAGTAATTAATTTGTAACCAGAAAGAAGGGGGATGGAGGTCGAGGTGGTTAACAGCCAGTAAAAAGGATTACATAAATGTCCAGTAAATATACAATCGCGTACAGCAGTATATCTGCTTGTCTATTTTGAGCTACAGTGTAACGTGCAGAGAAATACACATTTGCCATGGTCTCACGTGTGGGCTCGACTATCCCGGTAAATACCCTGGGAGCCTGAAGCCCCGTCCCTGTACGATTCTGGTTGGATATACATATGGCGAGCATACATATATCTGAACGACTCCCCCCCCCCCCGCCCGAAACCGACCATTCGTACGAACAACTAGCCGGGGCCGTACAACTAATTCGATTTGTCCAGCTATTTCAACGTGATTGTTTGCTAGTTTACGTGTCGTAGAGAATAATGCTCGTTTGTACAATAGAATTTGAATGGGTACGTCATTGCGCTATATAGGGGCAAGTGGTCAGCAGGGCCGAGGGCCGAGGGGTGGGGTGGGAGGTAGTCGATATATTTTTGGAAAAATATTTCAAGGGCATTATTTTCTGAAAAAAAAAGTGAAATCCTATCTCAACTATACCTACGTTAAGTTCAGACGTTTTTTAAAAAATAAATCTAGTATTCGCCTTGAAATTACGTCTGTAGGATCTCATGGGGTGAAACTGATGTCGCACTTCAGTTGTCAAACCCAAAGAATAAAGTAACTGAAGATTGTATAGGGTAAAACCGGTGCTAGATTTTCGACTGGAACGAGAGATGAAAATAAAATTGTTTATTGTACGAGGGAAGTGAATTTGGTAGTGAATTTTATTTCGAAGTAATAAGAACGACTCGTGCGAGAAAAGAAATTAACCAACCGATGACGGAGCGGATGGTTACAAAGGGATCAGTCGTGAGATGGATCTTAGGTAAAATGAAAACAATAGAAACCACTTGCAAATTTCGAGATGGATGATATTCGTACGGGAGACCGGTAATAATTATTTTGTTAGATTGGTCCGAGTCTGAGTGGTTGAATTGAAAAGTTTTTATGCAAGAGAGAATACTGTATATATATATATATATATATATATATATGTATATATTGTAGTAAAAGGTGACCGTACTGGTTGGACCAATGTCACTTGTATTCTACAGTATATAAGAGAGACCGTATCTTGGCTCTGGAGATATATGGGTTGTAGAAGCAGTACAGTATTTCCAAATTCAATTCTTCGCTACTTGATGTAAAAGGTAAAGGTGGCTTATGTGCTTGTGTACTTTTTATATAAATATAGATATGTGTGTATATATATATATATATATATATATAAGGAAGTCAGTATGCGGCGTTTATTGCTTTATTATTGCGTGGGCTAAGTCGGGTTATGTGTCGGATAAAAGTTCATAAAAGTCTCGAAAAGTGGAAGGTAGGGATGGTATAGTTCCCTCCCCTATTTGATGGTCGAGTGTTACGTAAGAAAAACCCATGTCCCTTGGTACGGGACTTACGGAAATGTGTATGGAAACTCGCGAGTCTTCGCCAGTGCTGACTGATAAACACGGATATAAATATAAATTCAGCCGCTTGCATGGTCGAGCCAGCATAAGGCGGGAAACTGGGCAGGATTTGAATATTAAGGTGACCCTAGGGAATATAAAATGGCCGTGTCTGAGAATATCGAGTGGAGCGTGTCTGCGTGTATTCTTAGTATTATTGAGTAATGCGCGCAGTGTATCTTTACATACTGAATATCCCTAGGGAGACTGTAGGGGAAAAAGTAGAGGTTAGAGAGCGTGGGAATAATTTCTTTTTTTTTTTTTTTTTTTTTGGTAATGGCACAGAATACTTTTAGGCAAAATGTGGCAATAAATAATAATAAATGGGACAAGTTGTAAATGATAAAAGTTGGAAAAAGAAGGTAAGTGATGTAAAATTACGTAATGTCGTACAGTGAGTTTGTAATAACTTTTTTTATTTCATGGTCATGGGTATTGCTACATATATATATATATATATAACGCTCCGTTGTCGTGTGCGTATGTATATATATGTATATTGCTTCTACTTGAAAGTTACGACGAAGACCTCCCTTCAATAATGGAGACGGCAATTTCCTGTAAAAACGATGCAAACCTGACACTCATCCTCTTCGAGAATCTAGCGGAATCCGATTCGGTGGCACCGGCTCAAGCTTCAATTTATCAACTGTTCCCCTTGGCGCGGCTTTCTGGGAGAAAACGCGACGCTCTCAATGCTTAATGCGAAACCGAATCGACGCGAAGTGCTAGACGTTGCGAGAACGTAGTGTGGATGAAAGAATGGAAAGGGGTGTAAGAATAAGGCGGGAGGGGGGGGGGGGGGGAGGGTAAAAAGACAAAAGTGAAAAAAGAGAAATCGTTAGTACCAGTGAGTGCGTTAGTCGGACATCGTGAACGCAAAGATAAAGAATATGAAAGGTAACCGTGACTCTTCGATTGACAAAAAGAGATAAGTGCTTCCATAAAGTTTTTTTTTTTTTTTTTTTTCAAAATTATGTAAAATCATCCAAAACCAAAAGAAATGCATAGAGTAAAAAATTCTATAAACAAGTTCCAAGATACCTATCTAGTTCGTACGATACTTTTCATCCCTGTCTTGTTTCGTCCTTGCAACGGAGCATGAGAGCCAAAGAGATTCCGCCTATTGAGAATCTTTATAAGAGAGATTCGCTCACGTCAAAATGATGGAGCAGCGAACCGATTGTAACAGCGAGCAGTCTGGCAGCGATTTTGAATCTCCCCGTGAGAATCAATTTTTATAAGTTTTCTCATTATTTCGTATTCTCTGGCGAGTGCGGAAGATCCGCACAATAAGGGCACGTATGGGGTATCGCTGTGTGTAAGACAAAGGTGGGCTGCGATGGAAAATAGGTAAAAGCTGTTGCTGAAAAAAGAGAAAAGACATACCGAGCGGAGTCAGTAGGAACCTGTAAGGTCGGAGTACCGAAGAACAGCGATAACAATGAACTTTGTTAGGAACTCGTTAAGGGAGAGCAGAACGGTTGGGATGCTGTGGGGGGGTCCAGAGAATTGACTAGAGCGAGAGAGAAGAAACTAAACAAGAAGAGTTTGACTTTCGTAAATTCTATAAAGACGCCGAGTTTTCACGTAAGCGACTGGCCTAAATGTTCCCCTGTGAAAGTCTTAAACGGAAAATTTATAGGTTTCCCATCTTGCAGCGATTATCCACCCCTATTTCGTTCTTACGGAGCCCATAAGGAAACACCCCATTGCTCTTCACGGGACACGGCATCCACGTCCCTTAGACTTTTCACTCCCGGCAGAGTAACTCGCCTTGAAGAATGTATGATCTACTTGCCACCCTTGACGCAATTTTATAGTCGTGATTTCGTAAGTCGATCGCGAAGTCCTTTCGTCAGAGGATCAATTCTTACGTATAATCTGTATCGAATAAAAAGTGCACGATGCGTCACGCGGAAAAATGAATGTACACTCGGGAGAAACTAAAAGACAGCGCGGAGAGGTCGAAATAAATAAATAAGAAAGTAATAAAGAAAGCAAAGGTGAATGTGGGGGAGGGGTGGTACGAAAGGAGAGAAAGTAATATATGAGGCGTCTCAGAGAAACAATGCGGCGTCGTAGATCACCCAAGACACCCTCCATTAAAAATATTACGCCATCTTGGACGCGCCTCCTCCCCCCCCCCCCCCCCCCGGTAGCGTCGCGACGTCGACCACCTACCCCTGGCAAAGACACGACACTCCGGTCTACTCACTTCCCAGGTCCGAATAACAATGCGCCATTGTCGGGCTCTCCTGCACGGGCTTAACATCAAATCTTTTTGAAATATGCAACAAGGTAAAAGCAGGCGCGACTAACTGCCCTCGTTGTGCGCCCGGATCACCCCTAGACGCAAGAGGAGAAGGGAGAAGCAGTAAGAAGGACCGCGAAGAAGAGTTAAAACGTGAGACCGGTGAACTCACAACCCCTGGATGCCGGGATAAAGGATCGTCTTCTTGGAGACCTAGAGAAGAGGCGCAAGCCGTAACAGCCATTGTGCTTGAGAAATCTGTCTAGGACAGTTCCCGAGAATCGCCTTACCTCACCCTCGAGCATCCCCTTAATTAAAATTATTCTCGCCCCCCCACCCCCCACCCCTCCCCCCCATTTAGCGATGCTCCATTAAGATTGTTCTCGTACGAAACTCGGCCGATACGATTAGTCGGTGCGCGTGGAAAAGTTCGACGTGTAGACGGATGAGGGGTAGTCGGGCTTAGCGATAAGAGGTGAAGGGTAGAGGTCCTGAGGGAGGATCCTCAGGACGATGCTCCAAAGAATACAGGAAATTGACTCGATCCTGGGCTCTCGGCTCCTACTCGATGCCGTTGTTCCTTTTTTTTTTCGAGAGATCATTCGGTTTCTTCCCGCAGGATTGAAAATTGAACCCGGCAGCCTGTATGAGATAGCGAAGACACTCTGGAAACATGCGGAGGAGCAAGAGAAGCTGTGGAATGAATCCACTCGGAATATATTATGCATATAGGGTTCGGCCCTAACCGAGCATCTCAAAAGAACGTATTGGATGATGTATTTTTTTTACAGGTCGCGGTATCAACCCGACAGACTTCATCCCTTTGTCTCGACTCGGCGAATCCCAGTGGTAGTTGGAAGAACAATTATTAGGGGTAGGTGGCCACTATGGGAGTAATGGATCCGTGGAAAGACGTAGGTATCCCAAAGATGGGGAATTATGGTTCGCGTCGTGACTGAAGGAAGAAGAGCATCGTCCTACCCGGGATGCTGGGGGCTGGTTCCGCATAGATATTAATTATTAAGTGTAGAGCGAAAGCTGGCAGGGGGCGCAGAAGTGCGATACAGAGTGGCGGAGGCCGGAACAATGTCCAAATTACCGAGCGGTAGGGTGGGCTTAGAGGATCGGTGGGTTAGGGGGTAGGGAAGGGGTTGGAGGGGGGTTGATACTACTTTTGAACATGGGGGCCCGCAGCGGTACGGCGGGTGGTCGATCTGGAGGGTAGAGGGAGCACGGAGATGGGAACCCCGAGAAAAGTGGAATTTCACCAGAGCCCCAGGGTGGAACGTAACGCGCCGCGCATTCTAATGCCGAAATCCCTTGATTGAAGATTTGTGTCAGCAGTGTCGTAGGCGCGAGGGATGCTGGATACTTATATTTTTTTTCCAAGTACCAATTGCCCACTGCCCGAAATACGTCCCTTTTTCTCGCGACCCTCATAACTGAACACTAATTGCATTTGAGGTTCTACCAGGTACTGCGGAAGGTGGGTTGCCGGGCGGGGTGTGGGCAGGATCACGTGGTCCACGAATCCTTTGAATATTATCAAATGATCGAGACGAAGGATTTATATGACTCGAAGGTAGTTTAACTTTTCTTTTTTTTTGGACGTCACTATCCGTATCCTATAGATCTAAAGGACGTTTTGATCCATCCAGTACCTACATTATTGAACGATTTTGGATGCTGGCGGATATCCCGTTTATTCCTCAGGCTACCAGCGTTCACTTTTGTGCCTACTGGTCTTTACTTATCTGTCTTTCTTTATTCTTCCTGATACGCACTTCCGCTCTCTCGGAACACAAAGATCCACACGTGTGGCCGGGACTTCCGGTCTAGAATGGAAAGTGGGTGTCGTACAGTGTCGATATAAAGCAGAGTTATATCGTAACGTTATGGGACGCTGGGTAGTTTTTATGGATGTATACAAGAGGGCTGATTCCACTCCTGTGGCGCGCAGGGAGACCGAAACTTTCATCCCCAATCGATAACCTAGGAGGAGAAACCTTCGCCGTTGACACCGCAAAGCGCCGACTGCCTCGCGGTAAAAAAAAATAACCATTTATGGTTATTTTCCCATAAATCGAACAACACCTGGGCGCCCCCTCCGTCCTCCCACCACCATTTCCCTAAAATAGATTTTACCCTCGGTGACCCTACGTGAAAATCTTTCTTAGTAAGCGAGACCCTCGCGGGATATTACGACCGCGATTTTTTTGTATCACCTGGACTTATCGCGATTTTCTCAAAAACTCAAAATATCCAATCCAAATAATACATTAGACGCTTCATCAGTCATTGGAATGACAGATACGCATCGACGCGCTTGTACAATTTTCGTTCTTCATTTTCCTCAAAAAATCTATCTTCTCGACTGTAACTCCTCTCAAATGTAACTTTCAATGCGGCTCCTTACCGAACGAACTTCAGTGCCACAACTAAATAGAAATAGAGGATAGAGAAAAGGCTGATTGACTCGTAGCTATCGACTGTCATTATTTTCTTTTACTAGAATCAATTACTTTATTCGGACAGCTTCGATAATAAAACTTGACGCGAAGCCAGCAAAGAAAATTCTTTTTTTTTTCACCATGTTTATTCATCCTTAGAAATCTTTTAAGATATTTTTAGGATGAAAAGGAGACGGCGTCGCGACGTCCCGGCGACCGTCTACGTGCGTCTATGTACGCGCGTACCAACGAAATATTACATACTTTTCCCTGCAGGTGAGCTCCCCAAAGAATGCAAAATACGCGAAATAAAACAAGGGAGCGGTGGAGATAATTGAAGAAAAAAAAAAAAAAAAAAAAAAAAGAAGAACAAGAGGAAGAAGAGCAAAGAATCTCCGGAGACAGTCGGGTACGCGCCTTCGCGAATTCAAGGAATTTCAAGAAAAATTATTATTGTTACGCATCTACTCTATTCTCTCTTCAAGAAACATCAGGAACGCGCACACCTGCCCGTAGGTTGACAATCTGAACTAGTGGCGCGTGCACACGCGAGCGATTTTCATCGCAACGACAGAAACTCTGGGCTACGAGTCTCAGCCGCTAGCGCCGTATATATAGATATACGCATATACGTATAAGCACACGTGTGTACATGACTTTCCGCTATTTTATCCACAGTCACCACGTTACTTCGCGAGATTGAACATTTCAATATTAAACGATATCCGCAATATCGCTCCAGCACTTTTGCATTAGACCGCGACTCGAAGTGCATTTGAAGGAGAGAGAGAAAAAAAATTAAGAACGTCAAAATACTTCCTAACTACCACACAAGGAGCACCAATTTTTTTTTTTTCAAAATTTTCACTTACACGTCGCAAAACATTTTATGCGATTCCAAGTTCAAGCGTCGTGCCGTCTATAACCTAAAAAGGTAATGTCACCGTAGCATCGCCTACCACAGTACGCGTATATCCACTGTTATAGATGCTACGTAACACCAAGGTAAATTAATTACTAAACAATGCGGAGGTGTGCCGCAGCAACGTTGACGCCGGCAAAAAGTTTAATTTGCGGGTTCACGACCGTAGGTCTTAAACCTTACGTTCTAAAGTCTTCATTAAAGGTGTCTGCGTCTCGCTTCCACTCGGCAGTGTATGTACAACCGTAAGAGAGAACAAGTTCTCGTGTATAAAATTAACAAACGTTCATACGTCCACGGTGAATTTTCATTTCGCTAAATTTCACCAGCACGGACAAAACATTCACATACACATATATACATATAACCACTTTAAATATCACCGAAAAGAAATTTCAAAAAAAAAAAAATCAACTCCCCACCTCCTCACCCATCACCAATAATTCCCCAGTACAAATAGCTCCACTGTATAAATATTCTTAACGCCCAAGATAGCTGCGTTTCGCGAAAAAGATCGCTAAAAAGGTTCAAAGTACATATGACCTATAAAAAGTGAGTGTAACATTGCTAAATGACTTTCGGGGTATTTTCTACAGGCTTGAAGGAATAACGTACGAGAGGCCATTAGGCTGGAGTTTGTCGTTTTGCTTAAAAATCAACCCTGAGGCTTCCGTACCCTCCCTCCCTCCCTCCCCCCACCCTCTTTCCACGGTCTCTTTAAAGCTTTCATGGCGATTGCTTTTTAGGGCGTCGCGACGAGTACAGAAGAGCGTCCATTTGTTAAGTCGCGCAAATCCCTCAGGAATTACTGGGGGCGGGGGGGCGGGGGGCGGAGGGAATAGTACACCAGAACACATCGGGCGTCTACGAGCCTCCGCAGTACGAAGGAGCGTCGCGTGTCGTTGGTAAGCGACGGTTTAATTTTACGAGGTAAAATCGCCCGCGGCCTAAGATCAACCAGGAAATAAGTAAAGCAGAAAAATCGTGTACAGAAAAGTAGGTATCGACTTTGCCGTCTGACTACGTAAATTACCTCTCTCCTAGTACTCGACTAGAAGGTACCCGAAAAACCCGAAGTAAATAGGATACCGGAATTCGTGTTTCAACTTCCTCGGGGTTATTTTTTTTTTTTCCTTCAAATTATCGGAAAAAATATTGAGTAATAATTCGTTGCAAACTTTTATGAGATCTTACGAAGGGACTGAGGAGGCGCCACCCCTTACACCCCCCCCCGCCCCCCCACCCACTTTTCCCAACAACCTTGTAAGCACGCGCGCGCGCGTGTGTATGTGTGAATCGATACTGCGTTCGCGTCTGGTTTCAACCGAAATACGAAAAGTAGTTATACGGATGTAAATATAAATAAAAAATAAAAAAAAAAAAAGAGGAAAAAATATATCTGATACAGAGGATCCGCGTATCAATCCGTACACGATAAAGTACAGATACGTGTACGTTCGTATATTTACGTCACGGGATTCACGTGGATCCAAAACAAGCAGAGGGAGAACTTATGGATATGACAAGATTACTCTGTAACCGTATATATCTATATACAGTGTAAATATTCTAACAGTTCTTCATACGGCACACATGCTTGCCTGACATATCTGATGTAAACCGATGCACGTTATACGTGCAAGGTGCATACGTAAAATGAAATACACTGTCCTATGACAGTAAAGCCCACTATTTGCACGGGGCACTAGGTAAAAGCATAGGAGAGCCCGAAGAAAATGAGCAAGTATCCGCAGCGAGGTTGCCAGTGCTTCCTGTATACGTACACGAGACGTTAACCCGTGCCAAGTGCCCTCGGGAGAAGCAACGGCGACGTCAGTTAATATCGGAATTACATACGTGGATGTTGCCGACGTACGTGGGCGAAGCATGAAGTTTGCATGTTTGTTTATATCTAAGCTTTTTTTTTAACCACTAAATCAACAACGACAGGACCTGTAGGTATTCTCGAGCCGTTCTCATGAATTTCGCCCAGAACCAGTCAATGCATTACGAATGAACAGTAGCGCACGAAATTGATTAGGACAGACTGAAATATACGAAGCCTGGATAGAGACGAGGACAACGCGTCGAGTCTCGTCGTGGGAATATCACGTGACATTCGTCAAGTAAAAGTTAGCCGAAACGTGCCTTACCAGGAAACGCTACGAGCGTATATCTATATATACTTTGTATACGCAAGCGCGGATAAACGACCATAGTAAAAAGATGTGTATGTTCCCAAGGAGGGACAAGTGACAAGCATACAGGATGTGTATATATATAGAGACGGGTGTCTTTATCTCCCAGAGAGCGTCCTCGGGCGTCCCGACGCTTTAGGGTGGGAGCGACGGACTCTCGCCGCGGGTTTTACGTTCATAAATTATGGCTGCGTTAATTATAATGGAGTTCAGGGGGGTTGAGAGTGTTTAAATTGATTTGACGCGGTCAGCGACAAGACGAGGGGAGGGGAGAAGCGAAAACACGTACGACGGTGGTATCAGGGGAGTGAGGGGGAGGGGCGTGACAAGTCAGGGCAGGAGAGTGAGTTGTACCTTGAGGGACAGAGAAAGAGGGACGATCTAATAACAGCCGGGACAGTGGTTTGGGTTACGGGTGGAAGGGGAGTGGGAGGGTGGTGGGGGGGGGGGGGGGGGAGAATAAATTG
>JARQSV010000700.1:111905-144125 GCA_030142285.1 Calameuta idolon | reverse complement strand
CCCCCCCCGGCCCCCCCCCCAGAATAAAATGAGGATGCTACACGTTTAATTAACCAGCCCGCGTGGCTGGTCCCTATGCTTTGGACTACCTACTATTATGGCAGTATACATATGTATAGTAAATGCTAGCAATACATAGTTAGACTAGACGTAACGTTCCAAGCTGAAAGCAACGATGAAATCGGTACGTTCGGGCCAACTTCTTCTTATTATTGTTATTTTTTATAATAATTTTCACAAGCGTCCACGAAAGTCATCGAGAATGTAAAATCGTGGCCGGGAACGTATCGATTCCTTTCATTTGGATTTTCGTCCATTTTTCAATTGTCTAAGAGCAAGTCGCGCGTCGCCTAATGCAAACTAAAATAAAAAGAATAATGATACTGACGTTGGACGGGTTGGCGACGATGTTTGTGGGACTACTGACCGCGTTGCTGTGGGTCTGATCGGTCTTCAGTTCGCGATGGTTACTGAACTGCACGTACACAGCTCTACCTCTGAGCTGGGCGACGCACGACGCGTAATACGTCACCATAGTGGCTGCGGCATTCTCGTCTCCCATCTCTAGGAAAGCCTGGAAAAAAACAAAAAGACAAGGATATCGTTAGAAAAAAAAAGTTTATATTAAAATATATCAAACAAGTCTTGTGAAATAAATATAAGGTACGTACTATACGTCACGGATTCTTTTGATCGTCTAATAAAAAAAAATCAACCGTTTCCTGACGATATAGAAATATATATATATATAGGCACGTGTAATGTAGTCAAGTATCGTGCGAAGAGCGAATAGGAAAGAGCAAAGTGGGCGATTCCGGTTAATTTTCAATTTACCTGAGTGTTTTACATATTCGGCCTAGTTTTCCGCTCTCTCCTTAGATATTTTACTTCTCACCCCTCCCCGTCCCGAAACCATCTCATTGGAGGTGCCTTCCGTAGATTTCTCGAGACCCCTCACCCCGTCCTCCCACCCACCCCCGCTGCTTGTCTTCTTTACTCCATTTCCAGCAGTGGCTACGGGAGCAGCTACCCTCCTTCTCACTGACTCTCCACTCTCGACTCTCAACCATTCCTTAATTAATCTGCATAATTTCCCACTTCCCCAGCCCACCCGGGTAGACCCACTGGCACTCTCTTTCTTTCTCACTCTCCCGTCTTGCTTGATTCGCGTAGCGTTACATCGCGCCAGATTAAATTTTCCCGAATGCTCGACTCGAGATTTCCACAGCTGGATTTTGAAATAATGGAATATCGGTAAAGGGTGCCTTTTACAGTCGTGACTGGTTTAGCGCGTAGAACGACGATCAGGCCGTCATCTTCGAGTTTAAAATCTTTTTCGAGAACGATAAAAAGGATTAAACCGTTTTTTTAACTGTAAATACCGTACACAGATCAACGTGAGAACAGACAAGTAGACTGATATGTTTTACGCTTGCACTTATCAGAAAAGGAGAAAATGCAGGTTGGGATAGAGCGAAGGACTTTACGTTTGTCCTAAGGGATTGTGTAGGGTTAGGTTATATACCTATATAATATGTAAGGGGTTTGTCGAGAAGTGCAGAACCGAGGGTGACTGCGCGACAGAGAATTTTACGAGGCAGTTACTTAAGGCACGGATCGAGTTCGAGTCGCAAGAGAATCGTGAAACAGGATGATGGGGAGGGGAGGGGAGGAAGGTAGGACATTACGAAAACAAGGTTAGCTTCGTGACCGATTTCGAAGGTACGCCAAAGAAATGTATATGAGGGAGATAAAGTTTCCGATGCGCGAAACACAAAGGAGTAAGCTTGATAAGGGCAGAACCATCAGCTGCAACTGTAAATTTAAATGGTTACCGTCGTGTACGACCGAGGGAAGTAGGTGACGCTCCGACTGTGGCGCCGCATGGAGGTCAAAGCACGCACTAGAGCGGCTACAATGATAAACACCCGGAAATGGTCTTCGTAGTTGTTTCACGAGGTAAAGAGGACGTCGAGGGAACGAGATGAAACGTGCGCATGCGCGAGCGACCGTCCGACTTCCGTCCGACAGAGACGCATATACGCGGGATCGTGACGTTGATTGGCCACGAAGCAGGAGAAAACTGGGGCTCAAGCTGATAAGCGACGGGGAACGTGTTGGCCGGGTCTGTTAACCGTTTATGGGGCCATTTAAAAACTATTTAAAAAGCAATAAACCGATGCAGAGGTAACTAAGCTACTGGCGATGTTCTAACGTTAGCGCCTGTTGCCAGTTTTCGCCGCTAGGGGGTAAAAATCCGGTGTCGGTTAGAATGCGACAATGTATGCGAAGGTTAGGTTATCTCAATGTCTTGCATAGTTTACACGCGATGCATAGGATGTGAATAGCGACTGTCACCTAACTTTTTATCACCCTGTTTACGGTTTAACAAACTATTATAACAACCTCCTGTAGTTGTTATCGTGTAAATCGCTTATCTATTCGTTTCTCGGTCGACTGAGAATCTTCTAGACTTTAATTTAACCAATCGAGGTGTAAGAGTCTCGCCAATTTTTTTTTTCATTCCTTCGTTCAACTACAATATACATGTATGTATATATACAGGGGGTACACACCATGCTGTGCGTATACTAACCTTCCTCTTCCTCCCCCCCCCCCCCCCGTCAACCCCTATACGAATAGCGAAAGGGTCGACGCAGAATAAATGTCGTTTCAGCAGCAATGAACGCGAACGAGCAAGCACCGTTCTGTGTTGGCAAGGTTAATCTTGGAGGGCTGGCGTCCAATAAATAACAAACAGCTGAGCTGGTGGTTTCAACCCTTGCGATTTGCAACTGTTTCAACGAGGAGAGGTAAAACGAACGGAGACCAAGAACCCTAACCGACGGGTGGTCCACGTCTAACTCCGAGCGTAGCTAACTATAGTGCCAGAGGGTTGCGTCACGAGGGGTTGGTTCTTGGAAGACCATCGGAAATCGCAAATTTTTAGAAAATTGTAACGCGACAAAAAAATTGCATATTCCATCAACGCGAGTTCGGAATGTTCGGTCGGTGAAAAGATGGATAAAAAAAAAATTGAAAAAAAAATTGTCATCCCCAAGCGAACTACGTTACTCTCATTTCGGGAGTGGCGCTTTTGTTTCGAGAGCAAACAAATTATGCCAGTCGGGGGAAAATAGCAGTGGATGAGGGATGGGGGGAAAAAGCAGACACGGGGAAGCGAAAAAGACAAAAGGATAGGTGTTCGAAGTGAGGGATGGGTAGAAAGATATTTTTATATTTCCCTTCGCACAGGTGAATCATAATGAGATATCTGAAAATTCCTACTGAGCCAAAGCGTGGCCGGGTATTCCTATGCGTTGTAATGAGAAAACAGCGATTCCTCTACTTCAGCCTTCATATTACTCAGAGTAGGTTGGTACCGGCGAATAAACCTTGCGCAGACTTATACATTCAAGAATTTCATTTTAATTGCATCACCGGCACCGTCCCAGTCTCTTCTTCCGCGAAAAGACGCTTCAGGATGTAATTTCGTGCAATTTCAGTTTTCCCCGTATGGTGTACGTATTATATTTTTTTTTTATTCGAGTACTAGTAAATAAATTCCCATTGGCCCCCTCCTACCACGAACCGGCTTTTAATTTCAATTTTAAGATTCGTCATTAAAATCATACAGTCCAGGTTCGCGATACGAGCTTATAAAGCCAAATTAAACTCGCGTGCAGCTGTAGTGGCCGTCGTTGGGTTGGTAACCAAAATCCATCGTTCAGCTACCCCATAAAGCCTTATACCCATTGCAATTCATTTCCATTGGACGGAGCTTGAACAAGAAAACGCTGCATTCGCAACCCGTGCGATTTTCTTGCTCAAATCGATATTCCTTAAAGCTTCGAATCCCAAAGAGTGAAAGGAGTCTGAGGGAAACAAGAGTATAGCAAACAAGAGAGACAGGGACGCCCTGGTATACCGGTTAATGGAAAAAGTAAAACAAAGTACAGAGTGTATACCTATATAGGTGCACAGGGATATCCAAATGAACGTTACAACTATATTTATATACAAGGTAGACATATAGTCATCTATAACAAGAGACAGAGAACGTTATCGGTTGAATAATAGAGGCTGAGCTTCTTTGTTACAGAATCGAAAATTCAGCAAGAAGCGACGAAGAAAATTTGAAAACGAATAAAAGAAATTTTTATTAATTTTCTCGAACTTTATGCATTTCCTGTTACATCGTTTATCTTGGATTCTTTAACGCCCTTCCGGTTTCACGCCATTACATGATATTGCTTCACTCGAATGCCGAGTTTATATCGAGTACGGTATACGGCAGTACGACGTTAAGCGTTATACAGGCATTAGCTATAGGTATACCAACACACGGCACAGACAGTTCCGTGAACTATGTATATTTGTATAGTAAAATCCTGGAATCTCGTAATGCCGTTGAGCGCGTGGGCGAAGGGAGAGGTGGGGTCGGTCGAGTGGAAAAAGGGGGAGGCGTAACCCGCGGTTATTTATGCGCGTATAATATCGACGGAGATGGACGTTATAAACGTGAGTTGTTGGATAGGCGCTGGGAATGGTTGACGCGTATAACGCGTTTATAGTGGGTTATGCGGGAGGTAATGACGTAGAGGGAGAAAACGTGCGATGGGAAAGGGTCGTGGAAAGCGTCATAATTTCATCGCATGGGAATTCCGCGTGAGGCCAGTCTGCCGCGGATTAACAGAGATTTGGTAGCCGATAATCGTATGGCGGTTGCCGTGCGTCCGTTTGCCGACCGCGCGAAGGCCGCAGGTAGAACCGCACGTGCGCAAACTCGTTCAGCGTCAGGCACGCAAGTACCGGTTGGGGGTCGGATGAGTAGGGGGGTAGGTACGAAAGCCATCGTAGGGTCGGTCCGTAAGGGGTGCCCGGTGCGACGATATTTCGGACCTAAAATTGGTGAACGCGACGAGGAGCCAGGGAGGCTCCGAGAGGCTCAAATGTTTGCAGGAATTTTTAATATCTGTCCAACCCTTGGAGAGTTACTCGGGACAGGCGCAACCCTACTGGTGGGGCTAAAAACTCGGAGAATGAATTCCTATCCGTTTCGATATTTCTTCGGACCAAGGGTAGTCGCATAGGCATCGATTTTCAAATTCACTTAAGGGATGAAGAATCGTATCCGTGCTCGGTATCCCGCTGCATGTAGATTACGTATGCGCGCACTTGGGTATGTGACGTCACGGCGTCCGTTACGAGGTACATAGTACAGTAGTCGTGTGCGCATGCGCGTTACACGGTATCGTCTTTGAGGGGTGGTGGAATGAAAGCACACGCGTGCGGGGGGGAGGGAGGGGGGGGGGGGGTTGGTAACGTCAATTCGACACGCACGGGGGGGGGGGGGGGTTGCTAGAAACATATTGCAAAAGTTTATTAGACGTGTCACGGCTGCCTTCGTATTACGCGAGGATTTCATGTCGCTGCTGAGAGCGGAAGAAAAGAAAGAAGGGGACTCCCTTCAGTGGGATTCCAAGGTACAGGAGTCCTCTGCGGGTGGAAGTGACGAACTGCGGAGGGTCTCGGCGCTGCGAGGTAGGCACGAGCCCAAGTGGGACGGAGATAGAGAGCGGTAAACTTGTCGAGAGAAACTGCGGACGGGATGGGCGGTACCCGTTACACGGGTACTCGGTATTTTATGGGGATCGTATATCCTTGCGTGGGGATGATTATTATTTTATAGATACGGAGACGGCGGCTTCCAGCATCCGTTCGGCGCCGGTTTACTTCTCTCCAGAACCGAGCTACCCTCTTACCACTACCCCTACGTATAGATACGGTATCACTCGGTCTATGTATACACACACGTATAATACACGCCACCCCTCCGACTACTTTATACCACTCTCTGCACCCTGAGATATCCCAGAGCATCTCCGAATCTCAATCCCGGATTACCTCTACCCCCTACCCCTTACTGACATCTACTGGGGAGGGGAGGGGAGGGGAGGGGGGGTTTGGAGATGGGGGTTGCTGCTTCCTCACTATCGCGGATGTCAACTATAAAGAAGTTATTGGATAGAATTCTCGTCCGGTGCC
The DNA here is from genome assembly GCA_030142285.1 of Calameuta idolon. Classification (NCBI taxonomy): domain Eukaryota; kingdom Metazoa; phylum Arthropoda; class Insecta; order Hymenoptera; family Cephidae; genus Calameuta; species Calameuta idolon. The sequence continues at coordinate 138,077 of JARQSV010000700.1, read as the reverse complement.
GAGAGCGTAAATTACTCTACAGCTGATCCTGTCCAGGACGCCTCGTGTGATCCTGGTGAAATTCGAGGGGTGACTTTCCCACTAGATGCCAAAGGGAGATGAATGCGATGAAAAAAAGGAATAATAAGAATAACAAGGTAACACACGTTATACGTAAAGAGGAAGAGACAGTCCAAAGTTATTCCAAAGAGATTCTGAAATGTCAACAGTGAGAGTATACGCGTTCGCCTTAGGAATAAAGGTAGCATCAGTTTCGCTGATAGACGCTCAAACGTCTTTTTCCATTAGAGCTCCTATTTCTGTAGCCATTAAATTCCAGACTCCTGTGACGTCACCGGAAGTGCGCGAGAAAGCGGTCCGACGTGTGCAATTTTTAAATGGGAGTTTCGCGTTGTTATATACAGAAAGGGTTGAAGTGGAGCCTGACGCGTGGCAGCGTTATGAGAAGTCACTGGGGAGGGGGCGGGGAGGGATGACGCTCGTCATCCCCTTTGCGAAGAGGGGTCGTAAAGTCAAGATGCTAGAACGTCAGGGACGCTCCGACGTTCCAGGCAATTATTTTTTCCAGGGGTAGTTCCCCAGGTGTAGCTGCGCTGGTTACTAAGGCGCATGAACATCCTGACTTCGCCACTCCGCTTCCGCCACCTAGTCCTATAGCTGTTAAATATCAACCCTATACTTCGATACCCTTAGTAGCGATCGTGTTTGGCACTTAGAGGCGGTATCGTAAAAAGTTGTCATACGGGAGCGACTGTAAGGAGCCGTAGGTGCCGTTTTGAGGAGTTTGCAAATGTGCGGCAGGCGTTGACAACCCCCAAAGTTATTAGCGGTTGCTGCGTAATTAGCTTCCGTGTGAATATTACAGAGAGAGAGAGAGGACATCCCTTAAATATAGGGTGAATTAGTAAAGATGAAAAGGAGTAACAGCCTCCCTTGGCAGAAGATGGAAAACAGTTTTACGACCTTGACCGGCCACATTCACCCGTGAGACCAGTATCGAGCCTCGTGTCCTAAAGGGAATTGGACCACCTTAACAGAGTCTGTATATCAACTCCGAAGGTTGGTACCAGAAGGGTAATCGTAGATCAGGCGTACCATCGAATCCGTTGTGATCGGAAATCGTGCGTCTCCAGCGGATGGACTTCCTGTTAGTTTTCTTAGCTCGTCTTGGTCTGAGTGGCTACCGGAAATAAAGCTATTTATCCCTGAGTCTACCGATGGAACCGGAAGTGAGATTCTTTTTCAGCTGAAGCGTACGCGGAGACTCCCGGATATGATGCGTTTAAGAGCTATCGGATTGATGGGTTAGTTTACACGACTTGGCCGAGAGTTATTTCAAATCAATGTTAAAAGGGGGGATGCCGAAGTATTATATCGGAGTCTTCCGGGCAAAGAGTCGTCGAGGAAGAAGAGCGATCAGAGTAGTCCAAGAAGATGGTAAAGGCTTCCGAAGGGTGTATAGTAGGTGCGGTTCGGTCAAAGAACGAGAACGAGGATGAGGATTGAGGATGGAGTCGAGAGGGTCGACCCAGCCGCGACGGCAGAATATGAATGTAATTTATCCCGGCAATAGGGGATGCGAAACGGGGTCTACTGAAACTACGTTTGAACTCATTCTCCCGTTCCGCAAGCTTAACGGAGGAGGTTGGGGGGGTTGTTAAGAGAAACGCGGATGCCGGGCTGAATCAAAGAAATATTATATCATTAATATAGACCCCAGGGTGCAATGAGAGCAGAGCCCGTGTCTAGCAGCGTGCTGCGCCCCCGTTACAGCTTAGGATGGCGGTCGAGGGGGAGGTGGGAAGGAGGTGAGGGGAGATAGTTAAACTCACCCCCATTCTATCGTATACCTGCTCGTCGTCCTACCACCTCCATATTTCCCCTCTGCCGGTTACCCAACGGAGCCGCAGCCAACCTCTGTACCTACACACACCTCCCCTATGCGCAACCTGCGCGAGTATATCTTGATAATTTGACGTGTTTTACAAAGTAACCATTGTTTACGGCTTATAGGCTCGTTCATTTGCGCCTAAGTAAAGAATGCACTTAGCTTGGTTACAGCTGCAGCTGCACCTGTGTGGATCCACACCGACCACTCCTGAGTGACTATTTAAATTATCGAACAACCCCCCTAGACCCAGTTAGTACGCGAGTAAATACACTAGTCGATATTTCATAATTCTCGTTATAGACGTCGTACTTGCGGTGTAAATCCTCATAGTAAAAATTCCCTAGAAGCTTCGGCTTCTAGGGACTTTCTCTCGTTAAACTTTTTATCCCGAATTAATAATCGCAACTTCATTCGCTAAGTTAGCGTGTCTCGCGCTATCGGCGCTCGAAAATTGAAGGAAACGAATGGAGCGACACCTTCGACTTGGGGGGGGGGAGTGCGAAATCACGGAAGCGTCGAATCGCTCCTACCTAACAAGGGGGTTGCAAATGGAGGGTGAGATTCTCGGGCACCTAGAACTCTCCGGTTCTTAGCATTCGGCGCACAGTAGAGAGACGCGACATGGGAGAGAGCGAGAGTTAAGTATTAAAAAAAAAAGAAAAAAAAAACAGAAGTCGAGTAGAAGCAGGAATATAGAAGGGATGAAAAAAAAAATTTCAAAAATGAAACAAAAAAGAAAGAAAAATTCTGGTAGGTTTTGGTCTTTATTTCTCATTCCTTTTTTTTTCTTCTCCCTTTCTTCTCTCGTTTCTCTAGTCTCTCGTTTTTCCTCGTGAAATCGCCAGCGGCTTACTGCCACGAAAAGAATCCGGTCTCAGTCAGGTCGTACCAACCCCTAACTTTTGGCCATTCCTCGCCCCGTTCTGTTTTCATTTTTTTTTTCGCGTCACGTAAAAGACCCACGAACTTCGACGTACTTCCGGAAATACGAGACTCCACGAGAGTCATGACGTCTCTCTTCCGCGTAGCTTTACCAACCGAGCTTCTATCTCTGGTCTCTTTCTACCCTCCATTCGGATGGTATACCTTCCTGGTCTTAGCTTCCATCCTTGCTGACTAGAGGACTTTTCACAGTATCTGTACTGTAACTGGTACGATCCATTATGCTCTTACTTGTTCCGTGTCCGTATCGAGAATGCGATTCCCCAAGGACAATGTATGGGCGAGTATAATTATTCTTGAAGGGGATGAAATCTTGAAGATACCGCGGTCGAGAGCCAGGGTGAAAACAGAATGGCAAAAGGCTTAAGGAGAAGAAGAATGAAGTAGCAGAGAACGAGAGATGAAAAAGGATTTGGAAGGCAACGAAACTTGCGACTTAATAACGTCTTGCAGTTGAAGTTTCAGGGATTTATAAAAAGAGTGGAAGGAAACACCCCATTGAAAAAAAAAATAATAATAAAAATAATCAATATAGCAAACGGTACAGGACGAGTTCCAAGGGATTCTTAGTAAAATCGTAACTGCGTGGATGACTCGCTCTTATTCTGCCAGAATCTCCTCAGGCTCTGGAGCCACGAAGGTTTTTAGAGTAGAAATCAGACCTGAAGCAGAGGTAGAAAGATCTGCAACGAAACAACACCTGACACAAATCTGACGCGGATCATTGACTCCCCCTCGAAACGTTTCTCCATAATTTTTTGTAAGCCAATATAGCATTTCCCAGTGTGTCCACCCCCTGGTTCCTCCCTGCAGTTTTCATCCCCTCGAGTGAAATGCAAAATTTCGAAACCAACCCAAACCCTTCTAATTCGAGCGAAAGAAAGGGAAGAAGAAATGTGAAAAAAACCCAAAAGAATCGATGTCAGAAGTCGAAGAGTAATGGGTAGCCTCGACCACAGCTTTGGGAATTCGTTATGAAGTTCAAATGGAAAGGAGGCTTAAGCATCGTATATGTATACCTATTGGGGTTAATTTGTAAACGCACTGACGATTCCCAATGGATAAAGGTACCAGGTCAAACGAGATGTCATCTTTAAAAATGCACCAGAGTAGATAAAATCGTATAGAACGTACCTATGGAAGTTAAATTCGATGCTACGTGCGGGTGACGCGTATAGCCGACACAGGATAGATACAAAAGTATCGTTTGGCATTTAGATCCTTTCGAAGAGACGATTTTCTTCGTTCTCGAATCGACAAAGGGAATTAATGGACGAGAAATCGTACTGGATGGTCGGTCACGGCGCTACGGATTAATTCCATTGGAATATTCAATTTTGTGAGATTGTATATTGCATCAGCCGAGTGGAGGCGCCCGCGTCGTTTCGATTTCCCTCTGTCGCAATTACGATCTCCTGTGAAAACGGTCATTGCAGTCGAAAGAGAAAGCAAAAGAAAACCATAACGAATCCAATTCATTAATTCGGAGCGGAGTAAGAAAAAGAAAAAAAAGAGAGAGAGAGAGAGAAATAGTTAAAAGGCAACGTGTAATAAACAGAAAAAAGTAAAATAAAGTAAATTAAATAGGTACTCCAGTGGATCCCTCGACCAGATGGGATCCTTATCTTCGTCGACGTCGCGATCGCAGGGCCCGTCGCACGAAAGACATCGCCGCCGCGCTTATACATCCCTCGTAAAATTACGCTAAATCTTCGCCGACGTGACTTTAAACGGCGAGAATCCATTTGGTTTCTTAAAGAGTCGCGCGCGGCCTCTGCAATTACAATAAATCAAGCGCGCTTTATGGTTATGTGTCTGAGCGGAAAAGAAAGGGTGGGTTTAGACAAGGACGAGAGGCTTGAAGGAGGAGGGGATTGAGTGAGAAGAGCTGCGAAACGGGATCACGCTGAAACCGAGGTTACGGGGGACTATAGACTCGAGAGTGAGGATTGAAGAAAGGTAAACAAGCATTGCAGCCACGGCGAAGAATGTGAGGAGGAGAGTTAAAAGATAAAAGCTAGAGGGTAGAAGGTATGCGGGAAAAAAGGTTGAATCGAAGGTTGCTGCAACGGATTATGCTAAACTGTTGCCACCGATAGCTTCCAGCAGATCGTTCACAGAGTTATCGCGTACCAAAGTCGTTCTTCCGGAAAGGGGTGCATAAGGGTGGTTTCGAAATGTGGTAGTCGAGGGTGGAAGTAAGAAGAGAAAGTGCACAAGTGCACGAAGGTAGAAAAGAAGTAGAGAGAGACGATCATAAAAATTAATAGCAATTCATAGACATTCGTTCCACCTCTTAACCCCCCAAAAAGAAAACAGTTAAAAATCCACAAGACGTCATCAAAAGAGATAATTCTAGAAAAAAAAAAAAATAGAGTTCAACGGGATCGAACCCTCGACCAAGAGTTTCAATTTTTGAGAAGATATGAAATTTAATGGCCACAGTCATTTGTTTGTGCGGCATCTCAACGAGACGGTACCAAACTCCTCCGTAAACGTTCCCGTCAGTCGAATCGAATTACGACAACGCCATCTAGCGACGACAGAACCGAAGCTCTGCCAATGTAGAGTCCCTTTCTTATTATTTCTTAAATACCTTTCATACCCGAGCATTTTTTCCCGGGGCTCAGCCCTCAGCCGTCCAGCGTCAGTATAGCAGCCTTTCCCAGTGACGTAGCGTCAATTCGCCAAGGTTGACTTTAACAAAGGTCCGCAAGGGGGCCTTAGGCAGTTAGTCGGCTTTTCGAGAGCATGGTCCTTTCACTGGTCCGTGTAACGCAGTGGGATTGAAAGAGCAAGAGAAAAGGACGAGAAGGGTAAGAAAAAAAAAAGAAGAAAAAAAACAAGGACGAAGGAAAAGGTCAGACAAGTCGTTCCGCCGCGCGGAAGAGAGTTACGTAATGCTTTTCTGCGGCTTCGATTTCCATTCGGGATCGTGACTAGTAGCGCTTCATGTACGTCGGCCTTAACGTTCCATATCCTTCATACATGTGGGCACCTGTACACCAAGCACCATCGTACGGCCCTGTTTGAGAAACTGTGATACTCGTGGGCGTCCCTTCTTCCAACTAGCCAACCTACCCGAACCACCCTTCCCACTGCTACTCAGTCTAACTCACCCCCGGGCTTTGCTTCGCGGCCCCAACTTCTCGCGAAACTTTTTCATTTCAAGTTTTTTATTTTTTTATTCATTTTTTTTTTGTTTCATATACCATCTATACGTACCCCTCCTTAGACCCGGCACTGTGCGTAGAGTCAAGTTCGACGACGATGACGTCACGTCATTATCTCGTTACATTTTCATTCTTGCAATCGTTCGCTGCGACTCTTTTTTTTTGTCTCCCCCTCGTTGTTATCACAAGTATACTCTTTCATCCCCTATTTTGATTATATTTTTGATACGTCCCTAGCCGGATTGCCTCAGGGGCCTCCATCCGGTTCTCCCGTACCAATGAAAAGTTATGCTCGTCACCCTAACGCAGTTTGCCCTATATACCGTTGTCAGCTGGGTATTTAAAATGCCCCTTCAATCTCACCCGAGCCCACCACCATATAACCAGTCAACTCTCGCACCCCATCGGAGAGATTTCCAAGGCATTTTTACTCTGATGGGATATTTAACTTTTCAATTTTTCTCGATAACTTTCGCGATTAGTAGCATGCGAAATACCCACGGGCGAAGTGCACGAATCTCGATAGCCTCGCGAGACGACGCCCGCGTATAGCCGTCATTTTATTACGGTTTTAAACGACACGTAAACAAAAAAAAACAGTCAATTCGAGAAAATTCAACAAATCGGAATAACGATTACAGCACGTACCTATAGCCGGGCTCGAAGCCTCGAGCACGACAAAGGCAATTTAAACACTCGCTTGTAATGCAGGAAAGATTAATTAATCGGATATCGTAGCTACTTTTAATCGATTGCCGTGATACCTATAGCACAGTGCCTACACACTATATCCCACACAGGGTAGGCAATCCTATTCTGTAAATACAATGCAGTTTTTACCTACAGCCAACGATTACGTAGAAAATATCGTCTGTCGCTTAAACCCTGAGAATTTCAACACGTGAAGTCGATGCTCCGTATTTTCGTAACAAAAGTGAAAAAAAAAAAAAAAATAAGAAGGTGACAAATTCACAAATATTACCATTAATACGAATTCTTTCTCGTACCTGAAATGAGTTCGTTCAGACGACGACAGTTGTGACACATCGAGATTTCGAAACCCGCATTGAGTTTCCTATAGACTAAATTCGAATTCCCACGTAAACTTTATCCGAATGACGTATCACTGATTTACTCAACGAGACCGCGGGACAAATAGTCGTCATCGTTATCAAAACAATTGTATGGCGATTACACAGTGATAATGTTATCAGAAAGGAGAGTAATTAAGATAACGGACTCTCGGATATATCTTCAAAACTTTTTTTACGCAAGATCGTGCCAAGATTTCCGCCGAATATCATTCAGCGTTCTCTTCACGATTCTTATGCGCCTGTCGTTATAGCGGGTGGGTTGAAACCAGCCATGGGGGGCCACTGAAAGTGAATACGAGGTACGAGAAAGGGGATGAAATCAGCGTAGTGATTTTTTAATCCGCATTCATCCATATGGAGATGTGAGGCGGGGTGGGGGTTGTCATCATCCGATTCTTTACATCGAGTGCTAAAACGAAAATACGAAACCCGCGAGTCAACGGCTCCTCGACTTTACCCCTATGACGAACAACCCCTATTTCATATATAGGAAACGTGCATGGATTGTATATACGTATTTATGCATATGTGTGCAACCACCATGAGTATCAATACGGCAAGGGTACGTCGGTAGTGCGTGAAGCATTGAAACGCCATGATGCTCAGGGCCGCAACAGGGAGCTGAGGTGGCTGAAAAAAACAGTCACCTCTCCCCTTCAACTGGCCCTAACCAGTGGCCCGAGAAGGAAAGAACGATTAACTCGTACTACGAAAATGTCTGAGTATCCTACGCAGCTTATTTCAGCAACAAACCTACCTTGGGATGCATAGATATTATACGGGCACTGTATATTATACGTATATATACATATGTACAGTGTTTACGGGGCACGAGCCATTGAACTTTGGAGAAACGACGGTCACCAGCCACTCGTGGCATTTTTCACGGTCCATGACCTGACCAAGGGAGATCAAATTCTTGAAAAGTCTATTCGACTTCGCAAACTACTCCTATGACGACATATATATGTATATACCGTAGGTAGGTACCGTAGGAACCGGCAGAATGTGGGTACACGCTCTACGTATAGGGTAACAGATAGGTATACTGGTACCGTATATTATACCATAACATATTATATACTAGTCTCGAAACTATACCATAATATCACTGTATATTATGCTATACCACGGTGCACGTATAAATTGGTCGGAGTAGCCATACGATTCCTATAAAGTTGGTCATTTTCACTTTTCGCTATTTTCAACTTTTTCTTTTCTTTTCAAGAGCCGAGCGTTATACAGTTCGACGGGATGAATTCAGGATGGTTTCACAGGGGTGCCACCGTGAGCGACTATGAAAGAGAGAGAAAGCGTATACAAGGGTGGTATTAAATGTAGCGGCGCGTGGTCGAGGAGGTCTCGAGTGGTTTTCATTGCGTCTGCAGGGACTGCGGGATGTTGGCCGCGACCTCAGGGGTGGTTCGCTAAGGGATGCTGCAGCTACCAGCAGGTTGTAGCTTAAGTTCGCGGGAGTCCCTCGCTAATGACGACACCCGCCAACCCCTTTCCGACACTCCAGCCCTATCAACTAGTCTCTCCTCTAACGGCGAGCTACCCCCTTTTAACCCAGCAGACTGTTTTAAATATCCCCGGCGTCGCACCCTCCAGACAGGGATCCGCCCCCTCGCCCTTCACCCTTGCAGCGCCTTAAAATTTCGAATTTTAATTATACCCCGACGCGAGTGTGTGTCAACACTTCAACCCTCCCGCCCCTATTTTCACTACGCTATTTCGCGATCTTCGCCCGCGACTTGCATCCCTCAAATATTCATCCCCTGGTATCCATACCGAGTAACTTTTTATTTGCTCTTTCCGTATACCGTTGTGCCCAACCATCCCTTATTTTTCTTTTTCGAGATCTTCAGATACGTAAAACGCGAAGTAAATTATCGTTACATAAGCAAGGATAACGAATGCGCAGTCACATACGTTGAATCCACGCACCAAGTCCCGGAACGTCGTACATGGAGTTTATGGTCTCTCCACGTGTATTCGCGGGAGCATAGAAAAGCGCGTTACCTAGAATAAAACGGATGTGGATGCTGACCCGGGTCTCGTTTCGTCTCGTCACGGTCATGTAATTTCAACGGCGCCGTGCGGACTGAAACGAAGCGAAAACTGCCAGTTATGGCATGCCGTATGTTCGGAGCCCGTGTTTCCACGGCGAGCCATAAAGTCTGCTTACGGGAAAGTCGAAAAAGTTAACGTCGACTCAGTTTACGTTCGGAGGAAATTTTTCAATTGGACATTGAGAAAAATACGTAAAAACAGACGCGAACCGTTCTTCTTTGTGTACAGGAAGAAAAATCTTAAATGACGTTTCAAACGTCGTTACGTATGCCGGGACATGAACAAACAAAAAAAATATGAAGAAAAGCGATAAAAAAAAAAGTATCATACCCATGAGAAAATGTGTAAACAAAATTCAACGTGTTAAATGCGTCGCGACGCTTCAAAACGGAACTCCGTGTCCGTCGCGGCGTTTTCCACGCTCACCGCGCTAAGACCCTTCCCCACCGTCTTCGAGGCTCTTAGGTACTCGCGACAGAGCCACCCACTGTTCGAGAGCTTAACCGCACCCTTACGGGCTTGAGTAGAAATTCTATCTATATAGGCGCGACACCCTCTACGACCCCACCCCCACCCCCCCTGCTCTCGCAACCCTGACACTGGGTCCTTTGAAAATGTACGCGCGACGGTACATCGGCACGACGCATTTTCTCGTCTTCTCGGTCGGACAAAGGAAAATGAAAATTTGGAAGGGACGCAAATAAAAAAAAAAAAAGGGCCAACAAGGCGCTTCGGCAATTCATTAGAGCCAAGTACAATCACAAAGACTTGTCATTTTTAATATTCAAATTCCAAGAGACATTAAAGACGACGTTACACGAATTATAATCTCGTCTCGTATTTCCACGAGATTTTATACACCACAGGTAAACCCCTTAACCATCGGGTATTCCGTTACCCATAAAAACGTCCCGTGCGTCCCTGAAATCCTTCGTTCACTTTCCACAGCGACTGTCTCAATTCCACTTACATTCCCGACATGCAGCAGTCGCGTGATCCCGTTTACGCTCTTATTTATTAATGCCCAACGGTGCATCGCGTTTCCCAGGGGGATCCCGGGATACGTGGTACGGCCCTGACGTCCCATTAGGCACAGTGAAATTATTGATCCCCGCTAATTGCTCGCGTCGCGTCAGAGCGAAAAGCACTTTGACAAAAGGAAACAGTCGTAAACTCTTGCCGTAAGTTTAATACACTGCGACGATAATATACGTCCGCGATAAGGACACCCCACCGTACCTATATAACGACAGTGTACCGTAGCTGATAATGATTAGCCGATTATTAGGGGGACGTGGGATAATTTTTTCGAGTATGATTAATTATTCGGAACATTGAGTAAATTCATTTTCATTGTTCGACAATTCCCATCACTCCTGCTCAGCCTCCGCGAAGGTTCCAAAACGCTGTCGTATTTACGAACAAGAAAAATATGAAGCTTTACCATAGAGCTTCGTTACGTCCGTTCGCCTATTGGCTCCTGTCGTTGTTCAAGGGTGCGAAAAGCAAGGGGCGGATATTCGAGGGGGGTTCAGTGGCGGCTCGCTAGAATATCCATATTTATGTAAATGAGCACGTTGCACGCCACCCCATACCAATCGATAGATTCATCGCGTAAACGCGCCGGTATGCGTGCCCTCGCACGTGTGAAGTACAATGCGTGTCCCACGGTGGTGGTGGGGGTGGGGGTGGGGGGTGGGTTATAATTTTTTGCCGGAGGGTGTTTCGCGAGGAAAAACAAAAAAGGGGCTGGTGGCGGCTAGAAACAAATGAGACAGAAAAGTACGACGAAAGTGTATACGAGGGTGAGAAGTTTGGTGCAAAAAAGAACGTGGGGGGGGGGGTGCGAGGGGCGGGGGATGACCTCAAATCCGAAGAACGTGGGGAGAAGTATTGTTAAGGGTCGCAACGACCCCTGCATGACTTATGGACTGATCGGAGGTTGCGTGTACGTAAGGGATGTTAAATGTGTTTCGATGATTAGGGGTAAGTTTGTTATTTAGCACAGGGTCAAAATTTCAACCCTTTGATATTCCAAGAAAGACCAACCGCGAGCAACCCTTAACTAGCGAGCATCTAGGATTCTGACTGTACGAAGTAGTCGTCGTCTACCCCAACCCAATCCCTTAACTCGACTCGAGACTCGTAACTTTAATTGAATTTAAATTGAATTTAAAATATTAATATTTCTCTATATTACAGTTATTACGTTTGCCCGCTTCTCGCTATCATGCCTGAGCATTGCCCTTCTCTCTTTCTACAGGACACCCCCCCCCCCCCCACCCCCCCTACCACCAACCCTACCATGGGCCCCGACGACCCTATTCACTCGCACCCCTTCAACTAACCAACGAGACGCGAACTCTCCAACCGTCAGACTGGCAATTCTGTCCCATGCCCATCTTCCCTTTGAGCGAAGCTTCATTTAGACGCTAAATTAATTAACTAATTAATTAAAATCACACTAAACACCTGTTATTCCAGACTGACTTTAGAAGCGACGATACAGTAGACGACGGACTTGTATATTACGTCGTGTCCTAAAATTATTATGATGTATATTTTTTTTTTCCTATTTATTAAATAATTTACTAATTTTGCCCCGGGCCACCGTAGCGCTGACTGTCTCGCCAGTTAAGTCATTTACGGAGCCCAGACGACCCACGTCGTAATCGAAATTTCGTATTTCCAAGCACCAAGTTACAGCTGTGCCAAGAGATATGACGATTTGCCAAATTAATATCCAGCGCTATAGAGATAGACCTAGGCTTAATATGATCCACTGCCTACAGATAGCGGATCAAACGTTTTCCCTTCCAGACTGATAACTAACTTACCGACAAGTTCGAATCAAAGCAAACAGCGGGAATGTCTACCAGGGTCAATATGTCATTTGAACAACTTTTCGAGCATAACTGAAGGCCAAATTCGAACTTCTCCAAAAATTACTGTTCCCGTGGTTCCCGTGGCGCTGCGAACTTCACGCCGTTATATACTCCGAGCAACATATAGATAAAGCCTACCAACCGTATTTATTCAGGTTAAATAAGACGACCTTTCTCCAAACAGTCATAGTCGATCTAATGATAACGTATTTAAAAAAAAAAAAAATCGAGATAAGAGCTTATCATAGTAAACAATAAAAAAAAAAGGATTTTTGTACTTGACAAAATATATGTTTGTCTCGTGTCAATAGAATATTCCAATTTTCAACTGTAGAGCGAAATGAAACGGACAAACGTATTTACGTGTCTAATAAGCAGCGTTTCGAAATGAAATTTTAAATCCCTCTTGTGAAATACGTACGAATAGTGTTTCGGTGTATATCGCATATAGTGATACGCACGTGTGGTATCTAGCAGCCGCATTATTTCATGAAGGTACACCAGGTTTACGTATATTCACAGAACGTTTACAGGAGGTACCTCGGCTAATGCGTATGTAATTTGCACGAGGGCAAATCTCTTCATTTGGCTGTGTGAATTCAGCGAATCGGGCCATTGGTGCATTATTATAATCCTCTCGGCATAAACAAACCATTCGCTCGTGTTACCGCGGCAGCGGTCCCGGTTTTCGCCCATGCAACGTAACGTGTATCTGTTATTTATACACAGCAAAGTATAAACGCGCACGCGTTTCGCATCACGCATAATTTCGATTACGGATAAACGCGTTAATTTTCTAAAAGCCAATTCGGCCCATTTGAGCTACACGCATCTCGTTAAGCCCGGAGAGGTACGCTCGTTCGCGCTCGGCAAAGCTCGGACGCCTTCGGTATCGCTCGGCTGACGGGAGGCAACTACTCTTCCGCCTGAGGAAAAGTACAGCTGCCAGTGGCCGACTGAGAGAATTTACTGATTACAAATATTTCTAGAGCCTCCAGTAATTTTTTATTATCGAGCACTGCGCTCGTTTTGAGTTTATTAAAAATTCATATCTTTGTGCATACGATTATTTGCTTTTCATTTTTTTTTCTTTCTTCTTTTTTTTTTTCAACAACATTTTCCATTTGTCCCGCGTACATTTAATCTCACGAAAGCTCGAACGGATCGGTCGTTTCCCATCGGTTATTATCGTACGGGCTCGTGTGAGTTCGTGTAAAATTTGCAAATCATCCCCTTTCCCTCGCATTTAGCGCAATTGTCATATGTAACTATGCACGTGGATCAAAATGCAGGGGTGCGAAAATCTCGTATACATAGGTATAATCTACATGTTGTTATAGAAATATGGCGTTTGCGCAAGAGAGATAGACGACTTGCGTCTGTAATGAAAGGACGACGAGAGTGAGAGAGAGAGAGAGAGAGAGAAGATCGTACAAATCAGACTGGTACATACTATCAAATAGGTATTGAGCGGATTTAAAAGTTATTCAAATATTCTAGCCCTTTATTTAACCCCTTTCCACCTATTCGCCCTTACTCCCACTAGTCAACCCTTTATCCTCCCTCTCCTTCATTCTCGCAGTTAGTATCTCCCTGCATTCGCCTATTTCATACCTCATGATGCACCCGGTTACCTCCTGCTGCATCCCCCCCCCCCTACCCTCCTCAATATCATACCATGCCGATGGTCAAAGAATAGAACGGCAGCGGGGAGGGGGTTGGAGGGGTAAAAATGAAATATTTACCCACGTAGAACTTCACGGAGTTATTATGAGTTTAACAAACCCATTATTAAGGGTTGTTAATGGTATTATTTTTTGAGCCCGATAACTGTTATCTACCCGATTAGCAACTCCCCTACGACTTGACATACGCTGTCTGGTATCACGTGCCGTAACAGAGAGCCGCAGTCAGTGGCTTTGATAAAGGGTTGAAAGGTGCCCGACCGGTAGGGGATGAACTGACCAACCCCTCTGTACTCCGTTCTCCATTTAATATCAAGAATGTCTATTTGTTTGATAAACACGTTGGGCCACAGTTAGTTTGGTGTAAGTTCAATTAATTTTGATAAGCGTTATCTGACGTGATATATCGCATATGATACTCTCTTTCATGCCCATTTCTATTTCTAGTGAAACCAAAAAAAAAAAGAGAGAGAAAATACAAGAATATATTCAGATTCGTGATGCAAGTAAATGACAGCTGTCAAATCCGTCTGATGCCAATGGATTGCATAACTCTGCTGGTGCACGGCTGCGTTATACACGGGGATGTAAAAAAATTTCATTTTTGAGAAAATCACTCGGCGCAACCGACAAGGGACGATGACGGTAAAATCGTGACGGTCAATTCGATTCTCGTCATTCGATAATTCAATTATTTCTGGTATCGCACGCTCACGGACCCGTGTCCGTTTCACACGACTCGTTAGCGCTGCTACTAAAGTCAATTTATATACTACAACTCTATGTAGTATACAGAGAATATAGAATCCAGGTAAATAGCACCCTCCGACCGTAATGATTCGTCATTAAAGTATCCCATGAAAAAAAAAACCCAGATAAGATTAAAAAAAAAAAAAATCGAGCACTCACCTGATTCTTTCCCTTGAGGACAAGAACATTGGTAACCCTGCCAAAGGGTAGACCAAGATGGATGATTTCCGCCTCCGTCACATCGTTCGGAATATTTCGGATGTGAATGACCCGAGAAGGTTTGCCATTATGACTTTTGTCGAGCTTCGCCTGCAACAAAGAAAAATTCTTGAAATCAATGCAAAAGTTTTATACACGCGAACAAAGCCTCCGAGTAACCAAGTACGAGGAGAGGGATAAAAGAGAGTGGGTATTAACTTCGTATCTAGGTACCTAAATCTCACTGTTAAAATCCCTAGGCTTTAGGTTTTCCACTCGAGCGACAAGGACGATCAGTGAACTGTCGCAAAGATCAGAAATGTCTTGGCGAATTGTACATTGTTCTTTGGGGTAGATTATCCCTATCCATCGAAAAGCGAAAGGCAGTGGCTTAAGTGGGTCGTCGGAGGGGTGCGGGGGGAGGAGGAGGGGGGGGGGTGCTGCTGGATCGAAGTTAGGGGTAGGTGAAGAGAGAAAAAATGGAAAAGGAGAAGAAGAGACCTTCAAGGAGTTGCAAAATCTGTGGCTGTGGCAGAAGACGAAGAAGAAGAAGAAGAGGCAGAAGGGGGTGGTAGAGCTTTGGAGCTTGGCTGATGCGTGGGGGAGGGCGAAGGGGGATAGATCCTTTAGAGTATATTTAAATCGAACCTCCTCCTTGCCGGAGGCAGAGTTTTCAATCACGTCTCAATCTAGTCGACTTCACTCCAACACAGTCAACCCCTTACTGCCACCCCCTCGCACGCTCTTCCATGGGGTATCCTCCCTTAGGATCCTTCTTCTTTTTCTTCTTAGTCGTTCCTTCCTTCCTTCTGTACTTATGCTTCCTCGTGGAACCCCCCCCCCCTCTCCCCAACTCTCCCCCTATAACACTTTCTAGCGTGCTCAACGAATTCTCCAATTCCCTTCAACCCCCTGACCCCTCGCACTCTATCAACCCCTGACACCGGTGGTAGACTATTAAAAAACGTTGTTGAGGTTTAGTCAAGTTTAACTGATCGGAAAACACCCTCCTTACTGAGATAAGGGTGACAGGCGCGCGCGTCCCCCTACTTACTGTCGGAGTTCTTACTTTTGCTTTTTAGCTACCCCCCTTGGTCACCCCTGTTAACCGCGTCACTTCTTACGCGAGTATTAAGAATGGCTACTGGTGGTTCCACCTGGTTTACGCGAATGGCTTTACTCCTTTCTACCCTTGAAATTTTACTGTTTATACGTGATATGCTTGAAGAGTTACTTCCGACCTACTTTTGATAAGTTTTAGAGTTAAGTTTTTCTCGCCACTGGAACTAATTGCCTTTTTTTCAGCATCATTCTGCTCGCTTAATCGCTAATTGAAAGAAGGAAAGGTTATACAAGGTTTTAAGAGGTTTTGAATTTTCAAGCTACTCTCTATCGTGTATATAGAGATTTCAACGCGGCCCATAAAAATTGCAAAATCTCAATGGATTTTCAATTGCGATAAATCCAAATTCAATATTTCCTTTAGAATTAAAATATCCGTGTAAATGATCCGCGAATAACACGCGAGGGTTCAGGGGACTGTGTCGTATTGAAAGTTACAAGTCGCTGGCCCCTCGAAATCCATTGTATAGATGGGATCATACGTATCCGTATTTCTGCGTTATAATATACGAAGTAAAAAAAAAAAAAAATAATACCTCCAAAATCATACGGCCGTCACAAACCGTTAGAAAGTTCAAGCACGATAATCATCGAGAAGAATATCTCGTGGATCGATGGATAATCGAAAAGGCAGTAAATCCTGGAGGCGATCGTAACTTGGAAACTTCCCAAGATAAAGCCTGCGGTTAGACATAAAAAGGTTGTCTTTCAAATTCGAATAGCCCATCGAATTAACGGAGATCCATGTTGGGATAATTTGTAAAAAGAAAAAAAAAAAATCTCACAAGGTGATGAGAAGAGTATAACCTATGACCCGCAGGAGAAAAAAAAAAAAGAAGATTCCCTAATAGGTAATAGAGGTGAAAAATAGGCTGACTCGTGGTGCGACGTGTGGCCGATTATGGCCAGTGGGCTAAAACCATAGAAACAACTAATAGCACGTGATACGGATTAAAAGTAATCCCTACGATTTTTCCGATGCAACCCACGTGATGAGTTAGCAGTTATTGGGGTCGAGGGAAGGGATGAGGTGACGTAAGATGCTCCGAGCTCAGAGGGTGATAGGTGCGCGTGTTACCTTCGTTTAGGGATGGTCGAGGGTGGATGGATCGAGGGTAGAGGCTGGGACGTGGAAACGGGAAAGAAGGCAAAAGTGGGTATTGTTGAACTGCCGAGGATGGAAGCGTCGCATTTTATCATAGCGATGCCACCCTCGGTCATGTAGGTTCCAGCAGAAGCCACCGACCCTTACACCATCCAGGATCTTAGAGAGGCGTCCAGCCCCGTCAAAGATGTCCATTTTGCTGTCATCTTATTGTATGTCTTGCGCCCTGGCAACCCCCCCCCCCCCCCCCTACCTTCCGATCCGCTTCTACTAGGCAAGATTTATAGAGGGTAGTTTGTAATAAAATAGCCATCGAGCAAGCATTAGGGGGGCTGATGGTAGGTATAAGGGTGGATGATACTGGTGTTAGGACTAGCATGAGAGTGAGGCCATTTTTAAATTCGCCTATCCCCCCCAAGTATAGACGACCTTCGACCCTCCTTACATTCCAATCTGCAGATATCTGATATGCTGAGTATCACAGTTAACGATGGCAACTTGAAGCTTTTGTTTTCAATTACAAAGAAAAAAAAGGGGAAGGAGCCACATAAGGGTGAGTCTAGTAAACGCAAAAGAGCGTAGATGGACACGTGTTGAGAGATAAAGGAGCAGTAACGTGTGGGCATTGAGGAATCCAGAGAAGCAGGAAGAACCCGAAGCGAAGGGAGCAAAGATTGGCTGGATACTAAAGGATCAAAAGAAGCCTGAGTTTCCGTTGCAAAGGGTATTGGTCTTGGCCCAAGGCCACGAGAGCTAGCCACTCTGCCAGCGAGAGCGTTCCAAAAGTTCCAATAGGAGTCCTCCTTAAAGTCTCGAATGAGGATTCTCCGTTCTAGAAACCTATCGACCTACCAACCCTTATATCGCTTGAGAGGATGCGCCATGCCTTAAGGGCCTAGCCGAAACACAAGGCGCGTCCTATCAGTTCAGAAGGAAGGTACCAGGCATCGAGCAGAAGAATAAAGACACTTCGAGGAATCTCTTGGAAGCGTCGTTCGATTCCTTGTGCCGCCGAGTCCTGGGGCGACGATGGAACCGCGAAACAATGTCAGGACCTCAAGGAGGCAGCTTTCTTACAGATCTCAAAGAGACGTCAAAGGTACGCGTTTCAATAAATATTTCCATTAAGAAAACCGGCACGCCCCTCGGCGGACTGTAATCGTTCAGGTATCAGGAGGAACCGGACGAGATAAGGAGGTAGCACGCGATCAAGACAAGGGGATAGTAGCGGATCACCTCGGCCTATCTGCCCTGTCCCTAAAAGTCTACCCACGTTAAGTCACCCCCTCGAAATCCTCAAACAGGGAACCCAAAGTGTCGCCGTCGGCAAAACTCATCCCTTTCGCCGGTGGCACACTTTTCAGGGGGGGGTACCTTCGTGACTCGAAAGCCAGTTTAATCTTGGCGAACGAACTATGTCAACAATGGAATCGGATTAGTGAGCTGCCGTGCCGTATCGCGGTGGTATCGACTCGTTCTAGTACTACTGGGCTCGACCAGACCCGAAGGGGTGGCAATGGCGATGGTTCCGCCGGTGGAGAATAAAGGGGTTGGCTTTTTCAGTCCGCAGTAACAGTCGACTCAACAGGTCACACTGGTTTGCTCATTCATTTACAGGCACGGGAGATTTAGATGAGTTATCTGTAATACCAAAAGAACAAAGAGCAGAAGAAGGGATTTAGGCCAATGTCACTAAGGGTTGAATCTAACCCCTTTACGACCTCTTGCACAACACAGCAATCGCTATTCCAATGAGAGAGAAAAAAATTACATATACCATACGCATATCTAATCTACTCGACAGTTCAAGGGGTCAATAAGTAACACGAAGGGCCTAAGTCATCCGTCATGCCTGCGAGGCCATTGTAACCGCCTTAAGGGTAGTTCACATTGACGTGGGTAGACGAGCGTGTAACGACAGGAGGAAAAGTCCGTCAGGCTGTCGTAGGCGAGTAAAGGCGTTAATTGCGAGAATACAGAGTCGAGAGGGCGCCACCCCCCGGCTTGATAGAAGGTTGTTACTCAAACAAGAGTGACTTGTATCTATCCACTTGACAAAGTGACATCGAGTATCACTTGGAGTCACCCTCTAGCTTCGGACAGTATCGCCATTGCTAACGTTTCAACGCTTAGAGACAATAGACAAGAAAAGTCTGCTTACACGATGCCACCGGTGCAAAACTTGTGCAAATATAAATTCCTATATACGTGTTTGCATTATATATATATAGGCAGTCTCGTATTTTTTTTTTTTACTCGCTTAGCATTCTTTTGCTATTTTCGAAGTTTAGAGTCGTCCCCCGCTTGCGGGACTAGCACAGAGGACCTTTCTACTCTCTTCTGGGCCCTTGCAAGAGGAAATTCGCGAAAAATCGATTACAGGAAATGGATTCATATTACCATGGCCTGGTAGTCCACTCGATAAATTTTCAGGATGTCCCTTAATATGTTGGCCACTCAGTGCGTTGAGGCTGGATTGTGTATTTTAGAAGCATAAAGAGCTTTAAAATTTTAAGGAATAATTGATATTTGGCAGAGAACACTGACTACAGCATCCCCTAGCTTAGAAACTGTAATACGGCTGTGGCCGAGAGGGTGTGATTTACGTGGTGCACCAGGGGTGGGCGTTTCCAGGTCGTCCATGCACGGCTCATTGATTCCTGGTGCCCAAGGCAGTGACTTGTCAAACGAAAAAAAAAATAATAATAAAAGATAGACCAAGCACGTAGGGGTTGAAATGGCAAGAGCACTCGGAGCCTTCAACGGTAAGACAAATGTTTCGTACTTCAAGAGCATTGTAACTCCCAAAATCGAACTAAAGACCAAGAGAACGGAAGTGGAAGAAAAAAAAAAGGCAGAAAGAAACTCGAAACCATCGTTCTTCGTCCAGCCAAAAGAATCGGACTGGTCGGCTTATAATTGATAAAAAGGGAAAATAATATTACCGGAAGGGAAAGATGGCCCAATGGATAGGAAGCACGGTAGTGGCCCAGGGAGTTAAGGTTAAAAAGAGAGAGAGAGAGAGAGAGAGAGACAGATGTACCAGAGAAAAGTAGAAAGGGAGAGAAAAAGTGAAAGGAGAAAAAAAAACCAATAATCGAGCGCTGAAGCAGTGAGGGTCGACCCTTACTATAATCATCTAAATTACTGCGAGAAAAGCCATGGAGTGGAGCGCGAAACGAGCCCCCTGGGGGCTGGTCGCAAAATTAATACCAGCGGGTAACTACTGGGGATGTAATTCAAGATTTTCAAACAGAGACCGATGCCAGCGAGCATACAGTAAACATACCGGGTTTCTATCTACATATTAGTACGCGATAGAGATACACAGATAAAACGTCTCTCGCATCCATGCATGATACTACGCATCCCGCACGCCTCTTGAAATTGGTCTGAAGTAGCAAAAACAACATACGACAAGTGCACATGGAAGGGGGAGACACGTAATACAAACATGAGAGAAATATAGTATCAACAGCGGAGTTCATACGCTTTGTCCGATGCAAAAAGTGTTTTCAAATTGGCGCCCTTGAGAGTGCGCACTAACGACAACGCTACTAGTGCCGGCGACACAATACAGTCCTACGGTTAAAAGAATGACGGGACGACCCGGCGAGTATTACACAAAGGAATGCCTTTGTCTACTCCCATCTCTCTCCATCTGCATAGTTTTCACGAGAACGTCAGCGTCCCTACGTAGAAGGTACAGCGCAGCGAACACGCACACGCGACATAGAAACTCGCCCTCGGTATACATGCCGTTCCGATATCGAGTCACATGGCCGCCTAGCGCCATCTTGTCTGCGCCGCCTGGCGGCGTCACGGCGTTACTAAAGGAATAAAAATCGTCAAACACTGTGTGAGAAAGGAAAACACTTCACGTACGTCGAGCTCGTCGTAGAAGGCGGGGCAGTCATACTCGTCATCGCAATCCTCCTTTCCTCTCATTTTTCTCTTGGTCGGTATTAGCAGCGCACTCGGGACACTACGGACAACTTGGTGGTAACACGAGGAGAAGCAAGTTACGCACAGCGGCGCCGGGGCAAGAGACTAACTCGGCGTTCTCAATATAGATATAGACGTATATAACGTGTATCTATACAGATATATATGGTAGGGTAATGCGACGCGACGACAGCACCAGGCGCAAACGCCACCAAACGAGAGATAACCTCACTAACGTTGACGCCACCACGGAGGAAGTCTCGCTGCCGAGAACTCTGGCCCGAAGTCAAATAAACACTGCCGACTAAGCACGTGCGGCCCTCTGCCACTCACCGTACGCGATTTGGGGAATGCCGAAGCGCACGCGCGTCAACGTCGCTTTGTGCACGCGAGCTTCGCCATGGTTCAGGCATGTATCTAGTTACTCCGGAACCCGTACAGGGAATACGAAGACACGTTCAGCTCACGTGAGGTTTTGCCTGCGTAGGACGATGCTCCAATTTTTTTCTTTCTTACAAATTTTTAATCTTCTATTTTTTATATACGACCGTCGGTAAAGCAGTTTCATGTTCATGTACCGATATACGGTATATGTATCTGCTAATGAGTAAGAAGAAAAAATAGAAGTAGATACATAATTGAGTAACGTGCGAATAGTATACGTTTGATCGAGTATACTAAAACTGTTCACACAATGCTTCATCGTCATTCTCATGATGTCCATAAATAATTTATTACGTACGTGTCTTAAAAATAGTTTGACTTCGCATTGCCTAACGTGAAAAATCCACTGGGCGTTGACGCAGTGAATACGACAAAAAATACGTTTTCGAACTCTGAGAGGAAAAACAAAATAAAATAGTCTATTACGAAGACTATCACGGCCGATAAACACGAAATGACAATACCGCGTTTCCATTATGCTACGAAAGCACAGGAATTCGTATTACCGTGAATGTGAATTTTTACTTTGACAATGATGCCAGTAAGAGCACCGGTATTTCAGAGAGAAATATAAAAAAAATAAAAGCATAACTAGCGTAAGCGAACTAAACGGAAGTGAGATAAGGACAGGGTTTCACGCAGGATGAACGATGTCGGAAGATTTTCCTCAAAACATTTTCAATGTTACTGAAGCAACAGGCTGCAGCACCGGCAACTCCATTAGAATTCCAAGTACTCGGTTCCCCAGCACTCCGGTCTCCGAGGACAGTCGTGACCTCCAATTCGGGTTCCTCATCCCGCGAGTCTTTCCATCTTAAAAGCCGGCCATCGTATCCTCCCTCATCTTGCTCAAGCAAAAACTAAGGATGCTGACCTCTCTCTCCCGTACCCTACGATAAGTGTAGGGCCTGGGTCCCGGGTACCCTGGGCATACCTAGCACATACAATGCAACCTAACCTAACCTAGAAATAACTAGCAGCGTAGCTCCAGTACCTAGAAGAAGAATGACTTTCGTTCCCTTAGAAAATTGTTGCCCGGACGCTACCCCTGGGAACCACGTCCTAATCGATACTTACCGAGCATCCCCCATATTCTAGGACTCACCCTTATTTTCTAGTCTGTAAGAGAAGCAAATCCTTCGGATGTTCGTATTCTTAAGCTAGGACAATTTTTATTGTTTCTAAAGAATGGAAAAGGGATCGGGGAATGGCGGGAGGGCGGGAGGGGGGAGGGGGGGGGAGATAAAGTTACTCCTCTCTGTAATTCCGATCGGTTGGATCGGAGGCTACTTGCGAATGCTTTAGAAATACGGATATCTTGGAGGAGGGTTGACTCGTAAAAGGTAACTGGGGATGGTATCGATACGCGGAGAAGGGCAGAAAAAGCTTCTCGTAAGACGACGAAGAGCCGAAGGAAACGTATGTATGGGGGAAGGAGGGGGAGGGGGGAGGAAGGGGAAGGGATGATAATAAAGAATGGCTTGTCGGCTAGCACTAAAATTCTTTAAGGGCTGTTAGTGTAAAATCGCACGGAATCACCCAGTCATAAATTTTCTCACGCTGCACCTGTACTAAAATCTTCCTATACTACCCTTAACATTCATCCCTGACTATTATGGTATCTTTCCATCGGCATCAAGTCGGATTATACGCGAGTAAGTGGGACTCTCGAGAATCCAGAAATAGCTGCGATATATTTTCTGATACGACTATTATTAAATTATACCGACACTAGTAATATTTGGGGTTAATAATATTGCAGATCAATACAATCCGATTGTTAACCTGACGTTTTTAACGGGGATGGCGAGTACGGTGGCCTGAGTTAGTTCCTGCGGTAACAACGCTGAGTTATCCGATCGATCGATAACCACCCCTTTGGAAATAAGTTAGTCACCCTTATTAGCGTTGGATATCCCGGACGAAAGAAAATGGCGATTTTGACATAAATCAACCCCTTAATTAGCTATCGCTTTTCAGTTACCGATACCGATAGTTCTTTATTATATCGCTCTCGATATTATTATATTGGGCCCCTTGATACGTCACGAGGCACTTAAGTAATACGAAAAGTCTCGAAGGGTGACTACTGTTAATGGAATTCTGAAATAGGGGATGCAAATTGTCTCTAAGGTAATCGCGTAGGATATTAGCGGGTTACACTGGACTAGTAGGAAAGGACTAGGGGTGAAAAGCAGGTATGTACAGCAGTGGCGCGTGACCCTTGGCACTAAGGATTTAGTTGGGGCGGGGGGGGGGACCACCCTCTTTGCACGTATCGACGGGGTGTTACCGGACGTTGGTTGGCTCGCGTGTTTACGGCCGACTGATGCTTCATTGCCAGAGGAAAGAAGGGTTGAAAACAGGAAAGAGAAAAAATAACTTTATACCTACACATATGCAGCCAAGCGTCAAAGCGTATGTTTTTCGTACGTATATACATACGTGACATACATTTCTTACGATTCTCAACTTCTTTTTTTTTTCTTCATATTTTATTTTAATACCAAGCACGGACTCAGCTTCGCAGGCAACTTCACCGGAAACATTTATACGTGTCTGAGTGTGCGTGAGCATTTTATTCACCCCCGACCCTCTGCCCCTCGTAAGTGTTATTCAGAATGATACTTAGACTTTCTCCAATTTCTCGTAAATTATTCTCATGCCTCCGCATCTCTTGCGGAATAATGATAAAAAGGCACAAGGGAAAACGTGAGAGAACGACAAAAGATATTTTTTTAAAATAATTTTTCAAACATCGAAATTCAAGGGAACCGTTCATCGATTTCAGGACCATGGACTGGTCGTATGCATATAGAGCGTAGTGGTAAAATTTAAAAATAATTTCATGTAAAAAGTGGAGGGATGAGAAGCCACGTTTGATATGAAATATTTCTTTTGATAAGGGATATTTGAGTTAGCCGATTATACGTTTGGTTTTGGATTTACGAAAATGAGCCAATGAATAGGCATACGGGAGAACGCAGTGAAAAGGACAACGACGAAACGAAAAATATACGTGAAATACAAGCGAATATATAGAAAGTGCATAGGTATTGCAATGAAATAGTAATAAACAGCCAACTGTGGTTTCGATATTAATTAACGCCAATAATGACTTATTTTCTGTATGGTTTAGCGCATCCTATTATCAGCAACCCCAGTATCTACCCGCTTGAAATGGTTCGATCCTTTACCACCCATGTAATGTATAAACACACATTCGATCATTTATGACTATCACGATCCTACGAGTATCCAACACGTACTAAAAAGTACTTTCACATATTCACATATGAATTCGCTCAATTTCCCGATTTTATACCTGCCTCAGTTCTCTCTCTCTCTCTCTATACATATGCATATATAATATATAGATATATGCCAGAGTACATATATGTATGATATCGATCTCGATGAGAACGCCAGAGCGGTTATCCGTATCGGCTAATATTTTTTTTTCGCACGTGAATTTTACAGAATTCATATGATTTGTCTGGTCATATACATATATGTATACGGGGATGTTTAATGGTCCCCCCTTTTTTTTTATATTGTGGTAAAACTTTTTTTTTGTAAATATTGGATAAACTCCGTTGTACCAAAGCAACCGGATCGAGCTTGCCTCGCGTTAATTAATTCAATTAAATTGCGCTCGGTCGTATCTCACATATGTGGGTATACGTATGCATGATATGGATATCCCACCCCCTTCATGTGTAATAAAAAAATCGATCGCTACGTTGATTCTTGGAAATAATAAAATTTCATTGCTTAATGAAAATGCGCGAATCGTGTCGCCATTATTACTCACACTGTCACACGTTGACGAGTGAAATGATACGTATATACATATGTGGTATATGAGCATGCACGGTATATACGGAAAGGGTTGAAAATATGCATAAAACACTCTAGAGGTTCTCAATATTCTCGGATAGCTTCGAGAGACAATAGCGACACCAATATTACAATTTCGCAAGCCCCTTTGAAAAAAAAAGAATAAAGTACGGGTGGTTTTTTTTTTTTTCAAAATTTTTTCTTTCACGAAGCTCAAAAAATATGATTTTACGAATAAATTTTGAATGCTTACATTTATCAGTGAAGTTATTTCGCGGTCAAGCAATCTAACGGGTGGATCGTAATAAATAAATCCAGGGTCAGATACGTCACTGGTACAATGTTAATTCCTCGTAATTTGGCAGCATCTTCATCCTCGCGAATCAGCGACAGCCGCGACTAAAAACGAGCCTCTAATTGTAATTCCCTTTCTGCCCGCGGGCGAATCAGAAACTGAAAAGTCGATGAATAATAGATGCAACCCAGACTGGAATTGCTTTGGAACGGTTAAACCGTCCGTTCTTCTGGCGTGTAAGTCGCCGTTAGTAAGTGGAGCTGGGAGTAAAGTGTCTGAGCTGGGAATAGCCTTATCCACCCTTAGAGCATAATCCCTTGGTGCTACTCGTACGTCGGTACAAACCCATCGTCCATACCAGCCTGGTTTTCGCTCGACGCCTCGAGCGTCGGGACGCCGCGAGAATTATCGGCAAAACGTCAATATGCATTACCCCGGCACAGTATCTCATCCCCATAAACGTAACTACCCCTTTCTAGATCTATATACACCGATGGCTCACCCCCTTTTTCCTACAATTCTTGCCTTCTCCATTATTTATCATATTGTATGCATAGACTGTCCGCCCTTATATTTTTCGTCACTTCACTGTATTTATCATCAATACACACACGACTGTTAACATACACGTTTATTATTCACAAGCGTATAAAGAATAAAATCACAAATCAATTACACTTTGCAATTAAAATATTGACAGGGACGAGAAAATTTTTTTATTAAAAAAAAA
>JARQSV010000700.1:61241-111255 GCA_030142285.1 Calameuta idolon | reverse complement strand
TGCCCCATACTGACCCATACTGCCCCATACAGCCCCATACGGCACCATACTGCTCCATACTGCCCCATATTGCCCCTGAACCCCTGTAACAATCTAATTACAAACGTCACCCTCTCACGAATTTTCATCGTAAGAATCAACCCCTTTTGAGAAACCAATTTCATCCCTCAAAATGTCCGACTATCAATACTTACGCACGCCCAGCATACCAAACACCATGCAATTTATATCCATAAAAACTACCCCCTACGTTACCACATTCACACACTGTACATACTGAGAATCAACGAAAATGGCAATTGATAAGAATTGGCATTGGAAGCAAAATAAATGACGTATATATAGAAAATACTTAGGGCCTGAAATTACGTTGTTTCCAATATGGCGTAAAGTAGGGACAGGCAAGGCAAAAATTGTGAGAAATAATATTGAAACGTCGATACGTCTAAGGGTATCTAGGGATTTGGTATTAATGGTACCTATCCTGGTCAGATGGTGAAGGTAAAGTAGCGTACACACGAAACAGTCATATATCACGCATGGTATACCCTTTGACATTAACCCCATGGATTTGGCCCATATGGGATATTTACGTTCGCGTATAGGCTCAGTGCGCTTTTATCGTTCCTTTACATATATGGGCCAATCATACGGTTAGATAAGACCACGCTATTAATCACGGGTCAATGCACGTATGCTGCATGTTACGGCAACCATGCGTTATACGTTTTACGTTACGAGCTTCTCCTATATACGCAGGTGTACGGGGTCGCAGAAATGCCGCGACGTGGTACACCATGGGATACCATATGGCATACTATATAGATATGGTACAGAGATGGCTCTACCTCTGCTACGCCGTTGGCTGCTTGCCTGTCCACCAGCGATGGACAACCGGTTCTGACGCTTCGCAAACCAAAGAGGGTGGTTTTGCTAATGGTTTCAACCTTGCGGATTCATCAATAACCACCGTGCATTGGTTCCCTTGTAATTTATAGACGGTATATATGTATATACATATTACTGAAAAGCCAATGAGAGCAGGCTGACTATCACGGTACTTCACCACTTAATTTATTAACCTACGCTGTCAACTTTTACACACGTCATAGATATAGGTATACGCGTCGCGGTTCTTTTTCCATAGGGATTTTTTGTACAGTGACTTTACTGCGCGAGATACGCGTTTGTTACTTAGTGACCCTAGAGGAGTCTATAGGGATTTTTTTTTTTTAATATTTTGATCACACGTGAAATTTATACGGATACGAATATGCCGTACGATGTTACTGTTTGATGTAATCTAGTGATTTTTATATCCATTTGTAATCCTAGGGATTTTACGAAATAACCATGCTCTGCCCGATGGATTTTTTTTCACCTTGACCTGATACCCCTGTAATGGGTGACAAACGCGTTCCATCGACCATACCCACCAGGAAGCAGAAGACGAGTATATTTCCGGTTTCATAAATCAAAGGTTTTAAAAAAAAAAAAAAAAGGTATTAACTGGATAAAATTGTGAGAGATTTTCTGGACCGCGTGCCCAGGATGATTAAAGGTAGGGGGTTGGAAAGAAAAGTGGAGAGTTGTAAGGGTGAAATTTTGGAAGAGCGTAAAGAGAGTCAAAGGGTAACTATGCTGACAAGTGGTATGAGGTGAGCCCGAGTTTAAGGGTGGTAGGGTGGTAACTGGCTGTGACGATACACGAGCAACTTAATCGTAATCAATCAAAATGATATTTATTTGGGGGTTAATTCATTTAATATGACTCACATCGAGCGCGCCAAAAACCCCTTTTTCGAACCACCCATCACAGCCAGGCGACGTTCAATTTTCAACCGGCGAAAACAAAGAACGATTCCCAACCCCCTTTATTTACTGTTGCCTAGGGTGTTTCGAGGGGCTCGCTGTTATAACCACCCCCCGAATAGGAGTTCATATATTCAGTTTTCGGCTCAGAATTCAAAATCATGGAAACCCGTTATATTTGTGCTGGACTTGAACTGACCTATTGCACGAATCCTTTAACTTCTTATGAAACGTGTTTTTGGCTTTGTGCCACTGGCAACCCTTTCCTTATATAGAAACTAGTATGAATATCCCTATACCACTGGTATACCCTGATAATACAGAATACGAATTTCCCTAGGAATTAAAAAAATTAATAAATACATTCGATCGACGTATGAAATACATATGCGCCTGTTATAATAAAATACAATGATTTTATCATACAATATGCCTTTATCATCAGATGCAATAATCTTAGTGCATAACAATACAAAAAAAAGTACTCGATTATTACGTTATCTTTCTTGTAATTTTGAATGTGCCGCCAATTTCTAACCTTCCAATGCTTCGCGTAACTTAAAAACCCCGATAGGCCGAAACTACAATAATTCGAAGTATATTTCGTATCGATTCAGATTCGAGTTATTCAAGTTCCATTTTAATTATCCGATCCATAAATCATTCAAACACTTGCAAGAGAGTCGTATATTGTTTAAAAAAAAAGAAAAAGAAACTAACCTACTACCGCTAATTAGAGAAGCAACCGTTTAAGGAAACGACAACAAATGTACCCCTAAGTAGTCGTATGTGGTTCAATGAATATTTCCAAAATGTTATAGTCAATCGCAAAATGGGACTGGAGGGTTGATATCTATAGTCCGTACGTGTTTTTTGTGTGTGTATCGGTACAGGTGTTCGCGAAGGGGGGTCGATATCACTCTCTATGGGGTAGAGAACGTTACCCGTAGGGGTAGAAGCAATTTATCTAAACGGCAGCTTTGTGAAGGCACTCGAATCAAAACCAGAGAGTCCATCCAGAATATTACTGGCTGTCCGCCTTTTCTAGAACCTACTATTTTACTATTCCTTTTGGCTTTGATTCCTTACTCAAGTTACAGTACATTAATGGCTATAGGCTTCGCGCGTTCACTGTTCGGTATGTTCATCCCTTCTTGATATAGTTTACCAATGAGCAG
This sequence comes from Calameuta idolon, assembly GCA_030142285.1. NCBI lineage: Eukaryota > Metazoa > Arthropoda > Insecta > Hymenoptera > Cephidae > Calameuta > Calameuta idolon. The sequence continues at coordinate 108,265 of JARQSV010000700.1, read as the reverse complement.
CGAGTACCATGAGAAGGTGCTAAGGTGATTGGTTAATATCTATAAGGTGCATCAGAGTTATGCAAAATTATCCCAAGTGGGTTATATACGTTCAGGGGCGGATGAAGATAATTGATAAAGGGGGGAAATAAATTTTTATTCTTCCTGTTTAGTGAAAAAAATAGTATTCGGTATCCCGGTTAAATTTTCGTATTTATAGAGACGACCGAAAGATCAATTGATCGATTCTACGTCAATCCTCCAGGTTCCGCTCGCACCCCCCCCCTATCCAAATGAAATCAAGATAATTGGGAACGGGTTATTTCGCGCTGGCGACACATTTCTCTTTAACTCTCAAATGCAGCAGATATAAAAGCGACTCGACCCGATGAACTCTCGGTGGCCTTTCGACGTTCTATTTTCGACGGCGACGTCGACGTCGCTGCTCATATTGCTCGGTACCGTTTCTGCCGTTTGGCGTTTCTGATCGCTCGCTATTCTCGATCCGAGAAGCAACAAAGAAAATGCTCGTAAAGAATCGTCAAAAAGACAAAAAAAAGAGAGAGAGAGAGAGGAAACGAGAGAGACAAGGAAGTAAGAGAGAAGGAAAAGACAATGAAAACCGAAGCGCTAATCGTAAAGCTCCTGAGGTAGCAAGAAATGATGAGACTGAAAGAAAAAAAAAAAAAAAAAGGGAATAAGGGTTGCGCATCCCATTTAAAACTCAAAAATACCACAAGGGGGTAAACATCCCCGTCCGTATATTTTCAGTTCGCTGAATTTCCTCTCGATGTCACATGTCAACATAAAGGGGGACGAATAAAATGCATTAATTTCAGACTCATCAGACACGTGCTCGATGCATTATCGACCTGTCGCAAGAACCTCAGGGATGCACCAACCCCAATAGGCACCCCAGGGGTTCCCATAAATCAATGTTAAAAAACACTCGACGCGCCTAAATATGGATTCAGACGCGAATCAAAATATTTTTAAATATATGGATACCTGGCAACGATACAAGGGAGTCGGCTGTGAGTGGATAAGGAATATCTTTGCCAGACTCTCGCATCAAGCGCACGCAAGACACAAGAAGAGTACACCCTGAGTTATGCTTTTAATACAGAATTCCATCTGCAGAGTTTCGCAAGGGGTTGCCGGCTGACTCGTACAGTCGGCTTGCGGTCGTCGCGTAGTCTGAAGTCTGATTCGCAACTTGGGAATTTAGTCTGCGTTGGTATTAGCGTCGTAAATAAAGAACCAGCCGTAAATGGGATTGGCCACGAGATGATATCTTTTCCGTTTCCATCCATCCCTTCTCTTTTACTTCTCTCTCCCCCAACCCCCACCACCCTACCCGCGAACCCCTTGCGGTACTACCCTTCTTTTATAGGGACATCTCTGCGTCTGAAACTCCTTAAGAGATCCGCGAGAATCTGAACGAGGAGGAGTTTCAGTAACGTAAATAACCGGAACTTCCGGTCGCTCTATCTTTCCTTCAATTTCTCTTGGCTCTTTCGCCACACTCCCCACTTCCCATTTTAGCTCTTTCCGTTCATTCCCTATCGCTTTAAGTTTTCTATCTTCGTCTTGCTGTACCAGAAAATACCTTCGTGACAGACGGTATTTCTTGAAGAGCTTGCTACATCCCCCCACCCTTCTCTCTTACCCCCTCTCTCTCTCTCTCCTATTTATTCAACCTCCGCTATCACCCTCCAACCCTTAGTCTGGAATTCCGTCCAAGTTTTGTTTTGAGATACGAGCGCGTCCCTTGACCAGATGAGAGCACTTATCGTTAGGATTCCTGCTCAACTACCCCACTATTGTATCTACCAAGCATCCCCTTAGAACTACAGAATGTCACACGTAAGACACTGATTTAAATGGCGGATTAGAATACGTCCTGAGAAATCCGTAAAGATTTCTTCGAATGTGAATATCTCCTTGTTCTCGGATAACGTATCGCCTTGAAAGCACGAGAAGGCACGAACTTTGATAAATTTTTCAAACTTCCCGCAAACGATATAGCGTAACGCTGTTTCTCGATAATACGTGAAAACTTGAGAAATAGTACGAGCACTCTTTGAAGACTTGAAACTATTTCATGGAGAGTCGGTGGGTCGTGGAGGGGGGACGATAAGGATCGACATAGATATCCTCGGTACGTTGCGTTCGTAGTAATACAAACTAAAATAAATTCCTACGCTTTAGTGGTTTTTCCGATAGACATGCCAACCCCCTGCCATCATCCCCCCGCCACCTACCCCCTTTCGTACCCATCCCTCTTTCACTTGATACTGACTCTTGAATCACTCTGTTCCGTGGTCCTGCTAATCTGGAAAATGGAGTGGAGTACCACCTTAGTATATATATATATATAGAGAGAGAGAGAGAGAGAGAGAGAGAGAGAGAATGAAAGAGAAAGAGAGACAGAGAGAGAGAGAATGAAAGAGAGAGATGAGCATCATCTAATCTTCCTCGATTCAGAGAAACGAGAAAATTCACTAGCACCGTGCGTCAACGCGCGTATAATCAAAAGAAATAATTTCGTAATAAAAGGTACATAGTAAAATTTTTAATTCGACGTTCAACGAATTTTGGAAATTTCATAAATCGCCATAAGCGATATCCAGGAGCGAATAAGAATAAAAAACAAGTTTTTGAGAATTTTCATTACGGAATTTCATCTAGATTAGTAGCGAATCGCTCGTCGATGGCTTATCAGTGACGTAACGACAATGTAACGCGATAAGAGGAAGTGGAAGTGCACGTAAAATTGTATCCGCAGTTTCGCCGATAAGTGATACTGTCTCTGTTGTCGCTACTATTCGTGGATAATGGGACGGAACGAGGTAGAAAATGGTACATCAAAGAAGCTGGACAAAGGCTCCGTTTTGTACAGCTAATAAAGTAGGGCTTCGGGATAGAACTGCTGGACCATTTACTATAGGGATCTTTTCTCTTCTCACTAGCCTCTCTCATCGTGTCCCTTTCTTCCCTTCGATGGGATTGATTCTCCCTTCTGTACGGACGAGAATGGAATTTCTCGAAATCTCTTTCTGTTTTATCGACTGAGAACGGAATCTCGCGCGTAGCCATAGGTCGCCGTGCAATTTTATGACCTATTAAGGCGACCAACCTCCACGCATATTTCTCGTTCCGCGGATGACTGCAATTTTGCAAAAACTACTCGTTTAAGCGAAAAAGATTTTTATTTCTTTTTTTTTTAATCTGAAATGTATTATGCGCCAAATATTTTTTTAAGGGTTGGTACCATCCCTTAAAAGATGTTGGATGGCTGATTTTTCGGGGGAGCGTCAGGGCATTCATTCGAAAGCGCTTTTCTTTGGCTTTGTGACGCGAACGGAGGGTCGTGATCCACGAGTTCCTCGAGAAGGACTGAGATCAGAGATCACGGAGTAAGGGAGTGGAACACCTGCCGGATCGCACGGCTACAATGATACCAGCTGCTGGGGTGAAGCAGATGATCTATGTGCCTGGCGGCAGGAGCACGCGAGACGAAAAAAAAAGTCATGGCTACAGTCAATTTTTTTCAGGCCTGAATTTCCCCTTTTTTATCCTGACGTAACTCACAGATAACAATACGTTCGGTACGCCCCCCCTCCCGTCCTCGTAACACTCAACGAATCTTCATTTTCTGCTCACCCGGTATATTCCATATTTATGAAATTTCAAAAAATTGATTTTAACAGTCACAAGTACGACTCGAGAGACGTTCAGGTATTTTGAAAATTCCATTGTCAAAAATACAGGACAATTCACATAACTACGATAAATTTTATATCGCGTTCTCAAATAACGATATTTCGTCACTGAATTAAGTCTCTATCAGTTTCGACAGTGTTAAAATTTTTACTCCATTTATTTATATCGTTCTTATCGCAATTATGAATTGCAATTTGTTTTTCACCTTTTTTTTACGAATTTCATATTTCTCACAGATTTACATACCTAAGGGGAAAAAAAATCTGACAAAAACCCTCATATTATCCCCAGGTTAATCTAAGCTTGGAAAACTTTCTAGATCGCCCAAGCCTTCCAAACTGGCAACGCTGAGAAGACAAAGCTCATCCCAGCGAAAACGTAAATCACGAGCAGTCGGTGTATCTTCCTGGTGCGAGCGTGATTAACGAGCGTTAAAGCGAATTCTCACTTTTCGTACACCCGGTGCACGTAGCATCAGCAGCCCATCCCGTTGCATACGTGAGCGTTACGATGGAGAGGAGGAGAGCGCAGGGAAAGGAGGGATCGGTGCGGATGGGAGAGGTACAGCACAGCCACCCTTTTCCGAAGCGCAGCATCCCTTCGCGATTCCACTATTTCTCTGCTACGTTCCCAATGAACGAGAACAGACCTGCGGGGGTTTGGGTTTTTGGGGTTTGAGGGGTGGCATGCCTGTGAAAGGTTGCTCGGAATACTGCAGCTGTTATATATATAGGGCGTTACACGAGTAACGACCACGTACACGCGAGCTACAAAATGCACCGATCAGATTTCAATAGACGTATTTCAATCGGGGTCAGCGCATTCGAATCTCTCGCGTGGCAAACTTTATAGGATGCATGCACACACCCGTGCCAGTCCTATCTGTCCATCCGTACGTCTTCCCGTCCGTCCATCCATTCGTTCCGAAGGATGGGAGTGTGAATAGATAACAAAAAAATGTTAGGGTTTGAAACCAAAACAAAGACCCAGCACTGGAGCAGAAGCAACGAGAGAGAGAGAGAGAGAGTGTGTGTGTTAATAAAATCGTCTGGCTTTGCAGCGTTAATATATTAACGAAAAACAACCCTTAAAATAGTCCGAGCAAGGGTGAAATTATATTCTTCGTCATAATATCGATTATCGTCTGTTCCGTCGAAATTTCCATCCGGCTGCCAGAAACACATGAATACGTTAATCCAACCCCCTCTACCGCACTACCCAGCGGATGAATTAAGACCATCTCGTCTGTGATTCTAACCCTTCGTAACAATATGGGATCCCGTGTATGAACTTATCAAGCGAGACTCACCTTCTTCGCGTCGTTATTGTTGTCCGCCGCGTGATGTGGCTGCGGACTCATTGCGGCGCCATTGCTGACCGCACCGCTTTGAGATAGAAGTTCGTCGCTTCCTCTCTGAAACAAAAGTCAAAACGATACGATTTAACAATGACGTATCGAGAATAATCGAAGATTGGCATCTAAGCGTATAAGAGGTTGGCGATAAATATTTTTTAATTAAATTTTTTATTTATCCCTCGAACGGCTGATAACCATGGTTGTTGTTTATCTTATCAGTAGTAACAACCCCGAACGGTATAAAGTTTCGTAGCCTCTTTTGTTGCAGCTTTGGGAAAACTTTCGTAGAGCCCATAATGTACACAAAAAGTCTATCAACTGTGTTCTACGCCTTTGGCACTTTTCGCGCAGTGTCGTAGAGCGAGACGACTGTTGCCAAAAAAAATTCTTCAACTTTATATACAAACTGTATGATCTTTCGTCTCGAATCACGTACCCCTATAACACCAACCTTTGATAATCTGCTACCGTTCAATTCTCTTATCCTTCAGTCTCCTTGTATAACTCTGGTCTGTTTCTTAGCTCACTCCGAAACTGTTCTCTCCAATTAATTTTCATTTGTTCTCCACTGTAGAACAGATCCGATAATGTCTGGCATATTTGGCTGAATGGATTTAACGGGTGGGCATACGGTATAGAGTATACTCCTCGAGAGTTCAAAGAGAAGATGATGCCTCTCTGGGAGAGGTTTAGAAGAATATGGGGTGGGGTGGGGGGAGGTTAGGGGATGATTTGTGAAAGAGGTAAGAAGGATGGTTCTCTAAGAATACATAAGCAGGGCCGTATACCTTGTAGAGGCGCCAAATGGAATCTTTAAAAGGGGCGCTATTCGATCGAGGATTTTATTTTTGGAGAATAAAAAAGAATGAGGTAAAAAGATTGCGAAAAATATTTAATGGATAATCCGGAGAGTGCATGAAATTTCATCCGAACGGATACGTCGGAGTACAGTATAACGAGCTAATTCATAATCTACATAGTTTTCTACGGAATGCCGCGTTTTCTCGGAAGTTCAAAGAAATGGAATATCAGATCAAAGAAGAAAATACAAGTTGCGTAACGTTGGGGGCGCGAAGATCTGACACGAGCTGGATTTGCTTGCTCGGAGGAGGAGAAGGAAATACAAGGTATACAGGCTACAAGTAGGACGATATACAAGGGTAGAAAGTTGGTAATGGAGAAAAGATGAAGGATCGGAGTAAGATGGAATCGTAGGAAAAAAAAAGGAAAGCCCCTAGTCGTTGGGTAGAAAAAGATAGAGGGACGGGCCAGGGGCGGAAGATGGTACGAAAGGATACGCTTTTGAAGTCTTTTAAGACGACAGTGAAAAAAAAAAATGAATAAGAGAATAGGTTAATATATAGAAAGTAATCATCAGGGAATTACATTAACGCGGAGAAACAAGAAATGGGAACCAAAAACTAAAAGAGTGTTACGATTGCGTGGACGTTGGTAGAGGAGGTTTCCGATTGGATGAGAACCAATATTTTTCGAGCAAACAAAGAGGAGATGGCGTTAGTGTCGCTTTGATATCCTGACAATATTTCAGGACGAATAAACATTGGCTTCACTCCCTTCGGTCCCAAACCTACCCTTACAGAGCAGCCTGACTGCTGCTGAGATCGAGATCGGTCCTAGCATTTCCTGACAATGTTTGTTGTGTGCCAAAGAAAGCTTAGTGATGCCAGGACTCGCAGGCGCCCCCCTTCCCACCCTCGGTAACCACACAGACCCAGTGTGGGTCGGAGGGGCGGCTAGACCCACCCCCTAAAACGGGTCGTATGTCTTTATCCGTCTCTTAGTCCTAAAGCCACGTCGTACGTAGGCACGAAGAGCCGCGTAACGTCTTCGTTCGGGTCTGTTGTTCCAAGGGATGGTTAGGCAAGAGCCAGGCAGCTCGTAAGGGCGTGTGGTATTATTTATTTGTTTGTTGGGAAGATTTTCCCCGTCAAAAGGGTAGGACCGGTTCTGTCTTCCATTTAAATGGCACGTAGAGGGTTGGTTTTGTCTGAGTAACCAAAACGTGAAAAACACTAGGATTTTCTGGCTCGCTAGGGAAAACAAGAACCGGGTGGACGCTAAGGGTGCAAAGTGTCGCTAACAGTCGTACGATAGTACGAGGGTGTTATTTTTCTTTACCCTTTCACTAAGATTCTGATTTAGGGGAATGATGGCGTCTGGATGTTAGGTCTTCCAAAGGACATTCAGGACTTTGGCAAACATGGCAATTCCTATCCCAAGGTCTTCGAGGAAGATCCTTCGGCCTTTAAGATGCAGATACAAAGGGTTTTGTATGAGAGCGGAACACATCGAGGACGTCCAGGGGTGGCTGTGACCACAGGTTTGGATTTGGTCCCGAAGGAACAACAGGCGCCACTGGTTGGAACATACTTGGAGAGGGGATGAAGGAGACCCAGCCAAGGGTTGAGGGACTCCATAATCCATATGTCCAAGGAGAAATAAATAATACAGGAGTCTGCTGGGCAGGCTAGTGGGATCCTTGGACGGGGGATAAAACCACCTTTGGAAGAAAATACGAAAGCATAAACCTACCCCCATCCCCCGCCCCGCCACAACCCTTAACTCAGAATCTCCTCGGCCTCTCATAGAAAAGAGCACACAGCTTCGACCCTCTACCCTCCCTACTTTCTACTCTCCTCTACGCCTCTACTCTTTTACTTTCCTCTTACTGTTATCCTCCTTCGCTGCATCCCTCCCGACCATCCACCCAACTTGAAGCCCTGCAGCCAGGAGGCACAGCCGTATGCCTTTTCTCTGGGAACCATCCTCCGGGATCCTTCCACGTCCACCCTTCAACTATGCCGAAGCTTTTGCTCAACTCCCTCACTTTACTTTGAACGCTCTTCTTAATGGACTCTGGCTACGGTTTTCCATGCAGGTACGTATATTCGTAGCAAGTATGGCCGCCGAACCGGCTAGGGGGAGGAGAGGGAGAAAATATTCCCGATACTCTTTACGAGAACTGTACCAACGTTACCAAGACTTAAATTCTTTAAATTTTTAACATGCCTTTTCCTACTCTTACCTCCTTCGTCAATCTGATCTCTTTATCTACTTTTTATCCTCCAAATGAAATACGTTATGATTAAGTCACGAACTTCGTCTTCAGTTAGCCTGATAGATCCTTCGTGTCTACTGTATGTACACGTACAGTCCGATATGTGTTTCTTGCTCTATATCTTCCTATGGGGTAAAACGGATGATTGTGTATCTCTTAACTGTTTTCTTAAGTACAGAGCGATTCTGAGCGCGCGCCGTCTCAGGAGGAAGATTCAACGTCAGAGAGTGAAACGATACGCGTGACATCGCCACTAAAATAATATTAGCTCGAGATGGTCGCGGTGATAGCCAGTAAGAGTGGGGTTATTGCCTCCTAAGATGGATGGCTGTAAGGGGTGTTAGTGTATAGCTACTAGATAGTAGCTGGCAGTATAGAGGGAGGAAACGGCGGATGGGGAGGGGGGGGGGACTGGAAGAAAACGGTGGTGAGATGGATGGGCTAAGCTACGCTTCGGTATAATATAAGGCGTTAGTCAGGAGGTTAGGAGGATTCCGGAAGGACGAAGAGGATGAGGAGGAGGAAAGTCTCAGAGATCATTCTGTTTTATGGAGAGGATTATATCCCGTCTCTACCTTTTGGAAACTACCCCCTTCTCTCACTTCCTGATTTCCACCACTCCCTTACACAGTCGTAGCCACTGGGTTTCCTTACTCTTCTATAAGCACCTCGTACTACGGATGATACTTCCGGTTAAAATCCATGCTGGTCTGTCTGTCCCCCCGCCACCCGTTTTCACGGGCTTCGAATTGGATATCCGAAAGCCTATATACGCCCCCTTAACGTTTCTTCCCTGGGGTGAAATCCTGATAGTTTGGTATTTCGGATTTGATGGTAATCGCCAAAATCCGCCATTTCTAATACGTCCGATTAAACGATTTTTTAAGTAGTTCGATTTCGAATTTTTCGATCTTGTTCTACTACCCGCCCCTATTCTCTGCCAATTTTGGTACAGGGGCTGCTTTTGACCTATCTATATCCGGTCGTACGTGCGCCGTTTCTCTGGACCCACCCACTCATCCCTCTCTTTTGTGCCTATCCACCCTTAAAGCCGACAGGCCAAATTTCATCCCCCCTAACGTTAATGAAGCGGAAGGCAGAAATTAAAGTTGCTCGTTAGGGCAGAACGAGTTTCGCCACCTTCGATCTCGAGCGAGTCTCTCATCCTCATCTTTCTCACTGCCAGATCGCACTGAAGCTTCCTTCATTCGGATTTTGGGGTTGAAAATTTCAATTTCAGTGACAAAGATAAAATCCTAAAATACCTGATCGTGTTTCTCCAATCTTATCTAAAGCTCAAACATTTTGCTAACTCAATATCCAAAGATCCTTTCATTGTTATTATTATTAAGATTAATTTTTTATTATATTAATTTATCGACCGGAACTTCTATTAATTGTCTGTTGATTAGCTAAATCAACGATTTATGTTATCAAGAATACGAGATGCTGCTGGAACTTCTAACAAAACGAATGATGATCTTCTCGTATTACCTCATGTAATTAAATATATCCCGAAACCCAAATAAACATATAATGGTTTTCGTGCTGTATCTCGTGAAGTTTGGTAAATCGTTACTCCCACGTCATTATGGAGTTGAACTGCAACGAACCGTCATTGTATATACCATACAACGAACTAGATACGCTTTCATAAATGAGGGGTACATCCGTAATCTACGGGATGCATTTTCAGAGGAAAATACGCGCTTCCGTGTTAGTGGATGACACTTTGAAATTACATAATTAAAAATAATACCCACTTGCATTTCGTTTACATTAGATTTTTAAAAGAAAAATTGCACAAACATAATAATAATATAATTATAGAATGTGAATGTCGCGTGACCAAGTTCCTCGACCTTTCGTACGTTGAGTGACGTGACTTAAGGATTGCGGTAACGAAACCCGACGTGTACCGTGAGATTTAATTCCGCCCTTAGAGATACGAAAAATGTTTAATCGCTGGTATCGTTAAAGTATCAAATATCTCAGCTGTCGGAACGACGCGACATTACTGCAGCACGGAATTCATAATGGTAACAATCTCGATGCACTTAATGACAAGGGAGAAAAGAATATTTGAATATTTGATGTCTTCATAGGAAGAATATAATAACCGTGAAGGAAGGGTCGTGACTTTAGATGATTGATGAAAAGAAAAATTATATTTATATATATATATTTTTTTATTGTTATCAAAGTGTAAAAATGATTAAAGGAAATTTGATATTAATTAATTATGATTAATCGAAGGCATTTAAAATGTGTCAGATTGACCAAAAGTCCTTCTTCGACAATATTCATTGCTTGGACGTAATTTTGAAATTTTCGACATTGTTCAAAAAGACGGTACTTGTTTCAAGTAATTAAGAAAAATGTACGAATGGAGAAAGGGAAAAGGAGCGTACCACCTGAGGGCACCGTTGGGATACCTTTTAAAGGGGCCTTTCGGAAGTCCATATTGTGCGTTCAGTATACTCGGCAGTATATTCGGGTGCAGGTCGACTAATTGCACAGGGGTTTATTATCGCGGGTGAATTTACTCAAGAAGGAAAGAATTGCCCGTGGTGAATGCCGAGAGAGAAAGAGGGAGAAGAGTGGGAGGGTTAGTTGGTATCAAGTGAAAAAAAAAAAGATAGAGTCAAATAGAAGGTGAGCAGACCATGAAAATAGTACCAGGGTGGTTTGATGGGAGTCGCAGTTAAAGAGTACTCGAGAGTGAAGTGCACCTAGTGCACCAACTGCTGGGCAACTTGTAAAATTTTCAAGTTAAACCGAAAGTGGTCCAGGTTAATTTGGGGAAAGAATTGCCCGGATAATTTCATGAAATATTATGCCTGGCAATGTAAAGGGTACATAGAAATGGACTGAACTAGGTTTTCTTAATGGATGCTGGATACAGGGATAAAAGTATAAGAGACAAAGTAATATTCATGTATGAATTTTTGAAAATTTAATTAAAAATTCAAACTTTGCAAGAAGCATTTGCTGAATTTTTCAAAATGCAGATTCGTTTCCTTATTCTGCGCTTGACCTTTCATGACCTTATCTTTCGCTCATATATATATATTGTATTTATGCGACTCGTTTGATGTTCCACCTTAAGAACCCTATGAACCTATTATCAAGTTATTTTCTTCTCTCAGTGGTCCATTCGTTTACTAACCATTCTCCTGCTGTACAGTCTGACTCTCGTCGCTCCCGCATAGCGAAAATCTGTAACTTTGTTCTTACGCAGTTATTCCGTTGAGTTTCATGAATTTCAAAGCAATACCAACAAGCTCGAAAATACGCATCAGAACAGAGTAAGGGCGTGGGTCCAGGTTTTCCCTTCGAGGCATAAAACCTAAGAGAGGCATAAGGGTAGGGAAGCGTGAAATACCGAGTGAAAGTTAAGAAAGAAGAAAAAAGTTGTCGCGAAATTTTTTCTTTTTCAAATTCCACAGTCACTGATTTTCAATCAGTGGCAAATAATAATTTGGACAAGGGTATGAGCCGAACTTAATGGAATATCCGCAGTAGTATCATAAGCGTAACAAGAACGAATTCCATTTGTTAATTCCACACCATATTTATATTACACGAATGAAGCATCTATTGGTGAGATAAAGAAATTTTCAAGAATAAAAAAAAAAAGTTGCTTAATTCCAATTTTAATAACGACGTCCCGCTTGTCCCTTCTTTTTCAAGTTTTTTTCTCCTAAAATTCTTTTGTAAAGGAACGGGGGGGGAGGAGAAGGATAAAAAAGCGATAGGAAGGACTTACGGGGTGACACAATTTCATTAACGGGAAAAGCTCGAAGCACACAGAACCCAACAGAGAATGAGTATGGGGAAGTGAGAAGAGTAAATAAGCGAGAGAGAAGGTCGAAGGGATACAGGAAGTACGAAGAGCAGATTGACTGGCGGCAGCGACAGCAGCTACGAGGAAACTTTTGCCAGTCAGTTAGTCGGAGGCGCAGGGTGTATCAACTGTCATCCAAACGGTTGTTTTGGCGCACAATGGGTCTTAGGCGTGAGGCGTGTAACGAGGACGTTAAGTCTTGAAATATGACGTGAGATACGAGCTCCGAGTAAAGAGCGAACGCAATTTCCATCACGCGACGTCGACGGTGGCGCCTCTTTGGGAGGTTGAGTCAAACGGTTGAGAAGAATGGACGTTACGTCGTACGGGAGAAGACGTAAGCACTACGTACGATGAGTAATGTAACGAAGTAGAATGAGTAAGACCAGAGAAGAGTATTTACTTTCTGAAAGAGAAATTGACTTGGTGGAGACAGAATGAGAGATATAGAGAAAAGTGAAAGAAGATGGGAGAGGGGATGCCGGAAGTCAGGAACACTCAACTCGTTGGGCGGGAATCTTCAAACGGAAACACGATTTCCTCGGTCCCTTCTAGTGATTGGACTTGGTGAAAATGAAGAGTTTTTCAGAGTCGTGACTTCAATTCGCCAGGAGGGGCGGTTGGTAGAACTGGGATAGCCGGTGTGAATCTGGATGCTTCTCTTCCTGTCTGTCTGGATGCCAGAGAAAGCAGGAGAGCAAGGAAGAAGTTTGGAGTGTAATTGCTGGAATAATTTAAACGAAGAGGAGAAAGTGAAAATGTGGAGAATACGTCGAGGACACAAGCGACATGGATGATACTATCAAGAAAGTCTTAGAAGAGTATTTTTACCCTTAAAAAAAAAAAGATGAGAACGACTTTCCCGAATTATCGAAAAAAAATCGCAATACAATCACGTGATCGAAATTGATTAGAGTATTTAAATATACGTCATATTTTCTCCAAGAATCATAAAATATCTTTGATTTGGCTACCCTGGTCAAGCTACGAAATTCGGTCATAGGGAAAAACCGACTACTAAAAAAAAAAAAAAAAATACACAGCACAAGGAAGGTGCCAAAAAAGAATGATTAGCAAAATTAAAAATCTTAAAGATCCCTTATGGCATATCGAAGCAAACGTCGAGCTGAGTGACGGGTAAGGTCCTGGATCCGACGATTAAAGTATTTAACGAAAGCCCAGGGAATGCCGTAGCGTCAAACGATACGACGGATGGAGGAAATTAAATTTAACCTAACGAGAGGGATGTTGAAAGGCCAATAAAGAAAGTTTAAAGAAGAAGATCGGCCACCCCCTAGCGGCCACCGACGCCAGCATCGGCAACTTCAGGGTCATAGACCATTCAGCCTCAGCCAGTTACCCTCTTGGCACCGTCATCTACATCGCCTTGATTATTTACAAGAATTCGAATAAAGGAGGTGGGCACGAAAGGGAGGAGGCATCAGCTGCACCCTGCACCCACCATCCCTCACGATCCTGCCCGACCGTCTTTTCACTTTGGGGAGGAAACGAGCATCGTCATTATTCCCAGCTTGTTCCCCTTCTAAATACACGCAGAGAAATCCAAAGTGCCCTCCAGAGAATTTCTTGGGTTATCTCACACAATTAGACATTCTGAGGAACTTGAAAAGGAATGCGACTAGGGTCTTCAGTCGGTAGGATTGGGGGTGTTGAGGGGTGGTCTGGCTAACCGTTGGTAATAGGTTATGCCAAGAGTTTAGCTTCCTCGTTTTTGCAAGGAAACGGAAACAGGAGGCACCGAATCCCGAAACTACTTCCAAGACCGGAAGTCGTCCTTTCATAGAAACGGATGTTGACTAAGATTGGCACGCGGGTATTTTCCTTGGTTCTCCTTATTTTACGCTGCTATGAAATTCTCTCTCTCTCTCTCTCCCACCTTATCTATACCTTGTCCCATCCACTTTCGCACTTCAAACCGGAGAGAGTCTTTCTACGGGTTTTCACTTCGTGTAACATCACACGTTCGTGAAAGCCTTCATCGCTAGGCGACCCGTAGTCGAGCTGAGCCGAACCAACCTGGGTCCTCAGTGAACCACCGCACACTGAAATTGAATTGTTATTCTATTTTCCAAAGCAATTTGCAAGTGTTATCAAAAGTTTTTGGCCCCGCTTCGCGCTGGCAGTCGCTTTGCCCAGACGTCGCCTACCGCCTTTTCGCGTCTTTTCCACACAATACATATCATCGTCATTTTTACATATCCGCCCCCCCTCCCCCTTCTCTTCAATACTAAGGGTGAATTTTCATGTACGCTTGTCTATCGTGAATGTCATTGTTTATCTAATAATCGTAGTTTTCGAGCTTAGCATTGTCGCACGGCACAATACGCTTACTCGTATACATAGATATAGATATATCTCTCGTATTATATCCAAATATAGAAAAAAAACGACAAAATTGAAAATCACCTGTTGGCCAAGTCGCACATGAGACACAGACGTCATTGTGCAAAAACAATATGTCCAGAATGCAGCATATAACGCATGCAAATATCTCGGTGGCTCGTCAGACCACAATGGAGCATAATTACCGAGCAGGATAATCAATTTAGCCCCAGTTACCACCCAGTCGCCGGGACGGGACCTGAGGGACGTCAGCGACGGAATCCAATGGGAACCCAACGAAGTAAAGTCTTGGGGAAGCTCCTCGCGAAGGAACAACGAAAGTTAAAAGGACAATTAAAGTTGGCGACTGCAGCGCTGGCTTGTCGGTAAATGTCGGCGGCGACGACGATGAAGTTGGGATCCACGAGTAAAAACTCCTTAGTCGTTTTCTCGCGCGTTCAATTTGCTCCATTAAATTCCGTTAACAAGTGACGGAAAATATATCGGACTAAGTCTGACCTTAACGCGACTTTAACCACTATAAAATATTTATAAGTGTAAATCAACCCTCATGCTCGCCGATTTAAAAATATCTTTAACCGGATATTCCGGAAGCATTTTTCCAACAAAAAAAAAATATCATCCATCCACAAACGGTAGCAAAGCTATAAGCGTGTAGATCTTCGATGAAATAGATGAGAAGCGACCAAGAGACGTTCTCAGGGGGTAGAGAAACGTGTGGTAAGGGATGCTCTAGATCGGTCAGGACCGATGGGGTATCTTTGCTATTCCGAGCATGAAACGGCGCAAGAGGGAGGTCCGTGAAATGTCTCAATTTATAATGCATTAAGCTGCTGACCCAGCATCGGTATTAAAGGAGCGTCGTTTATGCCATCCACAAAGATGGGGGGTGGGGGTGGAATAGAGAAGGGGGGAGTAGGTTGGAGGTACATCCGGTTATGAGGCTAGAAATAGGGGATGACCAAAGAGAACGACAGAGACAGTCACCCAGTATAATGGTACAATGGTACAGAGTATCCTGGAGGAGGAGGGAGGGGGTTCCAGACTCACGGACGGTGTTGTCAGGGGGTGGTAGTCACCGAGTGGTCGGTTAGCCAACGTAAATGCTACCCCTATGTTTAGCTACGATACTGTACATGCACCACGCTGATGTGTACACACTGCGTCCTGGTGAACGGACGCCCAGAAGCACGCGTGCACATATTATGTTGTTTGAGCATAGCTATGTTACGAGTTTATGGAGAACTTCGACCGCCCTTGTGGTTGAGAGTTCAACCCTTGGGGCCACTCAGCCGGACTTTGTCCAGAGCCTCCAACCGTTCTGCACCCTTGGGCATCAGCCATCCCTGTTCCCATCTCCGAATACCCTGTTGGAACGTGGCTCGGTTTGTTGTAGGAAAGGGCTAGCCAGATTACTGAATTCACTATGACAGGAAGATTCTCTGACTGGGTGGGGTGGGGTAGGGTAGGGGGGGGGCTGGAAAAAATTGCAGGAAAACATTTAAGTCGAAGGGGGTTGTGGATGTAATCGGTGAAACTGAACTTTCAGCGATAACGCTCTATCCGCGACGTTTGTAGATAATACCACGGAATGGGATATCTTTTATATCTATATAGCACAGAAGCTTTTTACTTTTTACCTCGTGGCAATTGTTCGGTAATTAAAAACAATCCCTTATCCATTGGCCGTAGCCAATTGCGATAGCTGGGCTACTGGATGTGGAGCGGGTGTGTCCTAGTTTAGTGCTATGTAGAGAAGGGGTTGAGACAGAGAGAAGAAAGACGAGGAGAAAGTGAGCGAGAGAGAGAGAGAGAGAGAGGGTGGAAAATCGGGATAGAAAATGGGGGATAGGAGACAGTGAGGATGAACAGGGGCAACTACCCCCGGTGGTTATTTCCTGAAGTTTACGAAGTAATCTTGGATAGATCGCGTTGGATGGGGTGAGCAGAGCTGCGAACGTCCCGGAGCGCACAGGGGTGTGTTAAGCTCCCATCTTAGGATTCACCTCGTTCTCTGCGTCTCTACGTATGAGGAGGGAAAGGGAGGAGGAGGGGGGGGGGGGAGATGGTTGGTCGAGTCAAGGGACGCTTATAAGATATATAATTCCCTCACGAAGGCAACCAGTCAGCCAGCCATCCAGTCATCCAGCTAACCAGCCACCCAGTCAGCCACCTCACTCTTACAGTGAATAAGGCGGCTAGCTAACCAGACCAACTTGGAAGGTTTTCGCTTGGGGCAAATGACTGTGTTACTCGAGGGTTGCTAGGGGGTAGATCGGGATCCGGGAGCAACCAGCGAGTCCTATTAGCCCTCGCTAATCCCGCTAACCTCAGGTTCTGAGCTACATCAGGAAACTCACAGCGGCTCAGCGCTTATTAAGCGACAAACGTTATATCTCGTATCAGGCAATACTATCTAGGTAAGATCTCATCCTACAATCCCCTCTCGTACATTCGATATTATCTCGATGCTTTAGTTAGAATCTTTGGATTCTCCTCTTAGCATCCGTTTCCTTGGATAAGATCATTTTCATACGGATACTTCCTAAGGGTATATATGTATAGGGTATATGTATGAGGGTATATATATATATATACGCTTTTCTTCACTGGGATAGAAACGTGGACGTTTTAAACCATTTACACTTCACTTCATACGTTTTCAGTTTACAAGCAGACAAATCGTACCAGTCCGCGTTAACGTCGTCTCTAGACGACGTTAGCGTCGCGACGAGCGAATATAAGGGTTGCTCTTTCGCCAGGATCTTCCGGGTCAGTACAGACGCCGTTGCTCTCGCCTAGAATTTTCTAGCTCGCCAGGTTAAATTCTAGAATGATTCGAACTCTCTTTCTCTCTCTCTCTCTCTCTCTTTCATTTTTTCCCTGCTCTATTTCTCTCGGTAACAGAACCATTCCTGCTTCTTCCTCGCGTCTTCTTCGAATCTCCAAAATTATCCTTCCACGCTAGTCCCTCCTGGTACTTTCAACCAGCTTTCGTTTCGTCCGATTCGTCGTTTCTTTTCGTGTCTCCGCTGCGTCCTACTTTATCGTAAATTCCAGTCGACGACAACCGTGCCGAGCTTGGCCGAGTAAAACCGAAGGAAATCCGACCAAGAGTCCTCTAAATCAAATTTAATATTCCCAGAGTGCAGAAGAATATTTTATCCCGACATTCGCCTAGGTTCGAGAATAGGGGAAAAGGGTCTGCTACTCTACGGACAATCCCATGGGTACCATACTTAACGCCATTATTATTACCTCTATCCTACTTCTACTTCTATCCTTTTACCTACGTATACCTAGACCAAAGACCCAATCCCGATACATCCCCCTTTGTGTTTCCATTATTATAAATTAAATCAAAACGAGATCTCCACGTACTTCGACGTTTCACGTTTCACCAAGGCGACGTGGTGGCGCGTCCCGACGCCCGGCGTTTTCTTCAAGTGAAAATTTTTAATTTAACGATTTAACGCTACCTCGTCCCCCTGGACTCTACTTAAACTATACCTTGGGGATGTTATCCCTTAAATATCTTAAAAGGACAAAAGTGACGCATGTCGTTTCCCTGTTTTCCCTATGGATTCGCATGCTTCCCCACTTAACTACCCTCAAAGTCTCTCTGCAGTATTTCATCATTATTTCACGGTTACGTGATAGAGTTCACCTTATCAAAATAATAATCCACCACAAACCCCCAAGAAACTCGTGGCAGCATCAGGGATGCAAGTTCTGCCCTCTGCTTTCTTATCCGACTGCAACGTGGTTAGCAGGATAGGATTGCAGGTGGAGATGGCTGGACTTTGAAAGTTGAGGGTCGTTTCAATACATACATATACATACGAGATTACCTATATTATCAAACTTGGAAAATCAACGTTGAGAACTGGACCATAACTGTCCAGAGTAGTTCTGATTGCGTATCAAATTGTCAAAGTGAAATTTGATTCGGACATTGACTACTCAGCAAATATCGGCATGACTGGATAACCTTATCAAAGAGATAACGAGTAACAAACTTACTAGATCTCCATTCGAAGTACTTTAAATTCAATCTAGCCTTTTTTTTTTTTTTTCAAAGGCACATATAATAAAGATAGACACCAGGGTACAAATCCACCATGTATATACATACCTTAATGCAACCCCAAAGCTCCCTCTCGCTCTTTGCAAACTAACTTGATTTACCAAATTTACATATTTATACCCGCAACCCCCATCCATCTACCCCATCGCCCATCCATCCATCCATCCATCCAGCCAGACATACATCCATCCCTCCAATGAACTAACTGGTCACCGTACCTAAGCCAATCCCCATATCACTGACGGCTGGTCCAATGTTGGTAGCACTGATGTCAAAAAGATTCTACGGGTACTCATACGAAAGCTAATGTAAACGCATATACATATGTTTGCCTCGGATAAGTTCTTGTACATTCGGCCTGTGATAACTGTATGGGATATGCCTGTGTACATTTGAGTGACGTCATACCAGCCCCACATACAACCCTCGACAAAGTTCTAGCAGCTCCGTTTCACGTTGGAGTAGAAGAGGCGTCGCGACGCTGGGCACAGGATCACTGGCCGCGTATGGCGGTCATAGGATATTTTTATTCTGCATAATAAATATCCATCTCGAATAAATATTTACGTGGCTCGAACGATAACTTCAACCCTTGACCAATTGAACTGAGCACAGAGGGACTGCTGGGTACTAGGCTCATCGAATACCCACTGCCATAGTCCCACTTTCACGTTCACATTGGAAAATCGAAAGACTCGTATCGGACCTCATTGCTTTTCAGAGGGAAACTACCCTCCTGATTTATTCTTTTTTTTTCTCAACCCTTAATAGCTCCACGCACGGCCCTTTATCAATTCATCACACTATCCGGCACTGCCACTTTACAGTCCGTTCAATAGAAATCAGCGAGGAGGTTTCACGGGCGGAGGTACGAGGAGCCGACTTTACTTTTTTCATCCCCTTGAAGCTCCTCGCTCATCCCTCTGATCTAACCGCAACCCCTACAGCGCTGCGCGTCACTTCTTCGCGCGTTAATCTCCTACAGCTTGCGGACAAGACGCGGTAACAGGGCACAGGGAGTAACAAGCATTCTTTTTAATCTTAGCCCACCGCCAAGGGGTGGCAAATAAGGCAGGGGGTGGCAAATAGGGTAGGAGGTGGCAAATAAGGTCAGGGGGTGGCAAACAGGATCATACGGATGTTTCGAGGGGATAGAAAATTCGGATTAATCGCTTTGATACTGCAGTAACTCCTACGTAACTGTATACAACCCAAGTACTTGATGGATACTCAAGGCTGGTGTACATGCCCGCGCGTACTACATAATTTATATACATATAGGCAATATGTACGGGAAAGGGTCGTAAGTTCGCGTTACTTTCGTTACTTTACGACGTCGCGGAATTCGACCTTTATACTAAGAGCATAAAGGGGAGCGTAAATAGGGGGTTGGTCGCAGAGAAAGCGCGAGGCGTGACGCGCGCGCGACGTCTTAATAGTGTGAAATTTCATGACATCCGATACGGGCGCGACGCCGACGCCCGACGTCGCCTTAGCTGCCCTCATACAATATTTACCTCGCTCCGAGCATTCAATATTCCTTGGCAAATACATCCTCGATACACAGGATTCTCCCTCCATCATCTTCCCCTCCCCCTTCCCCTCCTCCCACCCCTTCCGTCATCTTCGCTCACCGTCCCTGTAATACTTGGCCCCCAGAGTTCACACGAGAACCTTTCATCCTCTATATATACATTCCTCATTTTACATTCCGTATCCCATATCTCTATACTATGCACTGTGTCGAATGTTCACTCACTTCCAGGACACTCCTATTATTACTTCAGTTGACGTTAGATTCTACGATCGACTGTATACACATACGTATTTGTCGTACGGATTATAAATTATGAATAAGATTTATTACCCGGACGATTTCGTGTCTGATAAAAGTCAAGCCATCAATCGTCCATCTGCAGTAGCCGCGAATCATTTGTAATATTACAAAGAAAAATAAATGGTCACAATAAAAAGAAGTGCTTGAGCTTTATAGGAAATGGGAAAAGAAATAACGTAAAAAAAGAAAAATTGGTAATTTTATCATATACGAATATAATCGACGAAACCTATCAATAATAATGTATTGCTCAATATTGATGATCATCGATATATGGAAAAATTCAAAGAGATAAGGACATGCCATAATCGATTTCGTAAAAGCAGCTCGTAATAACGACTAACCTTACCTAACCTAAGTACGAGCTTCCGTTGAAAAAATAAATGTTTGAGGAATCATGATAAAATGTATGTAGCCCGTGCACTACCGGATGTTCCCGTTGCAGATCATTCGATGCTGCAGCTACGCTCGCGTAAGCGCCCAGTCGAGAAGAAGATCGACAGGGGCTTAGCGGGGTCTTCGGATCTTGAAAAGTAGGGAAAAGTAGTTCTTGGGCTTCAGGGTGGTGGTACCGGTCTCTCGTGGCCGCCATTGAAGATTTAAGGTTTCAACATCCGAAAGGGGATTTCCTGTATTACATATATAGAGGGAGGAGATCCAACCATGCACGCCAGTTTCCACTCAATCCGCTCTGTATACATGTATATACACTATTGGAGCAGCATACTATAGAGTACAGATAGTATAGCATGGTACAGTACAGTATAGCGTAGTACAATACTACCCAGTTCCCTATATTACCTCTCAACACTCTCATTTCTAGGGATTTAATCAGAGCCGACAGGGTGCAGATCGATTGGGACCAATATATCGATCGGACCCAATCGATCAAATCTTGTTGTGACGTTGCACGTGCTCTTCACTATCCCCTTGTATATGCTCTCTGTCGTTTCCTTTCTTTTTCTCGCTCACTCACTCACCCTCCTGATAAGCCTTGTTTCACGTCCGTCTTACCCGTCGTATCGGTTAACGTCTGTGCGGCAGCTACCACTTACCTTATTTACCGTCTATCCCGTAATAAAGCAACCAAGAGAAAAACAATTTTCCAATCTGCCGGCCCCCGTCAGGCCCGACGGGTTTATCGTCCGTCCCTTTATATATATATATATATATTTTTTTTTCCCTCTCATCCCTTACCGAGAACGGGGGTTAGAGGATGTATCGAAGAGACCCACGTTATTTCAGGGAGATACCGGAAGTCGGACCCACGCTAATAATATATTTTATTCTGTAAGGGTGGTAGTTTAGTTGATATTGTATTTTTGGGTTTATCGTTTTTCGGACACCCGTGTAATAGCTGCAAATTTTATTTGTCATATGTCCAGGCTGAAAAGCTTGAGTTATCCGTGAGCCTTCACTGTGCTCGATACTGAATTTGAATTCGTTGAAAAGTTTTTCTTTTCAAAGGCTTTTCCGAATGTTTGCGCAAGACCACACGCGGACTTTCTTCCTTTCCTTATGACTGACTCCTTCAATGAGGAGATCTGCCAGAACACGCGGACTTTCTTCCTTTCCTTATGGCTGACTTCTTCAATGAGGAGATCTGCCAGCACATGCGCACTTTCTTTGGTCTCTCTCTCTCTCTTTCTCTCTGTCTCTATTTCGCTATCTATTTCACTTTCTCTTTCTTTAACACTGTACAGTCGCTACTCCCCTGAGCCTTGTTAAGGGTGGCAGCCGATTCGCGCGATAAATTTGGCACGGCCACAAAGGGAAACACGTGCTAAGGGATGAAGCTTTACCAATTGCATGAATGCCCTCAGTGAACCTGTTCCCTTGTACAAAAGAACAACAAAGTAAGAAGGTGAACGATAAGGAAGAATAAGAGATGAAAAAAAAAAAAAGGAAAACTAAGAAGGAAAAAGGGAGGCTGGAACCAAAGGCACATCCGGAGGGTTGAGCGCCAGCAATTTTCCTCGGGAAACTTATCCCCCGTAAAACTCGTCTACCGCGATAAAAAGTGGGCCGATGCTGTCGAGCAGGGCGAGAGGCTAATTAACCGCTGCAATTTTCTTATTAATTCTTAGAGCTTCTTCTTGGTGGTACCGAGAAGAAAAATATAGATACGTATATATGTATAAGAAAAACTAACTAAATAGCATATACAGATACGTTTGAAAAACAACGACGTAAAATATATCGAAAAAAAAATAAAATCGAAAATCTCAGTCGATCTTATTAAAATCAGAGGGGATGAAACTTGCATTCATCCACGGTAAGATTTATTTCTCATTCATCGTCCACATCTGCGATACCCGCTTTATCTCTTAGTTTACCTATTTTTTGTTTTTTTAATTTCGATTTTCCAGGTCACTCAGTCGGGAAATGCGAGATCGTCATTTTTCTAATGTCCTTTTATTTTATCGATTTCCAGAGGCCATCCAAGCAGAAAGATACAGCATGAAAAAAAAAATACAAACGATACACATCCCCAACGAAGATATCGTTGCGGAAGAAATGAAAAAAAAAAAAAAAAAAAATTAAAATGGACAAATTTTTATAGCCAACTGAATTCCCGGACAAAGGTAAACGGTCACCAGCACGGGGTGCGAGTCGCCACGACAGGCAATTTCGTTGTAAAATAAAGAATCGAGACGGAGAGAAGGTAAAGAGAAAAAACAACATTATTCCCAGCATGGATAAGCATCGCCCAGGTAATTTACCTTTTCGAAATCTACTTCTCGTTCTGCTTTTCGTGTACAAAGCATAGAACGTAAATACTTATAAGGCAAGTTAACTACCCGGGCATTAAGTAATAACCACGCGGACGATACGACCCGAGCAATTTAAACTCTGTCCCATATTTTACCGTCCGAATAATTACCGTGCAGCCGAAGAAATGGCGGCGCTCACGCGAAAATAATTACTTCAGTCCGGGCTAGTCACTCCGGGCCGTTAGAAAGGCCAAAAGTCGTGCGAATGGCACAGCAGAAGGTTGGTAGACAGAAGCAGGAAGGAAAGGTGGTGGTTTTGATAATATCAGAGCGACATACAGCAACAGAGATAAGAGATACGAATTAAACAAAAAAAAAAATAAAAATAAAAGAGAAACATTTTCTTCGCGACTTTCATATTAAAAGAATCAGTCTTAAACACGTGGAGGCGAGGTCAAGCGAGATAAAAATCTGTGCGAATAAAATTGTGCGATTTTTTTTCTTTTCCTTTGCGTGCGGTAAATTTTCTAAATACAGATGAAAGTCTGGCAAGATAATGTTTTACAGTGGGGGTTTTTATCGTAAAAAAAATTTTTAATTTTATTCAAACATCGATACATGCATATAACAAACAAGGAGGTAGAGTACTCTGAAAGAGTCCTGTGAAACGTACAGGGGTACGAACCCATAAAAGAGCCATTTAACTACGGCACTGCGGATAAGGGATGAACCGCGAATTCGCAACCTGAAACACACCCTCTGCTAATTCTTCCGTAATTTAAGTCGGGTTCATTGAAGTTTATCGCGTGGTCTGACGCCGCACCCCGTATCCGTTCCGCGTTTAGTAAAAGGGACGATTACGAGGTTTCTAACTGGGAGGCGGGGGGAGGGGTTTCAGAGGTGTAGCAAAGGGTCGCAAATAGTCAGGGACAGGGGAGGAACACGCACGAAAGAAACAATAGTGGAATACACGTAGAACTCGTATGTGGGTACGTAGACGAAAAGGTAAAGTCAAACAGAGAAACAGTGGAAATAGAGAGAAGCGGAAGTGGGTCGGTCGTATCGAGGACGATCTGGGCCAATCCTACATCCTGTTGTTACTTCGTCCTTTCTAGACCGAAGCAATTGCTCTATTGCACGCCACGAGATTTCCGCTTCCAGAGAATCCATCCCCCGTATCTCCTTAGCCATCCAGGTACAGTAGGAAACTCCTTAGAAATAATAGCCTCTGTTACTAGATTACTGGTTTGCAGTTTCCCACAGTAGGAAAGAAAATGATATCGATATATAAAATACAATGGGGGTATAATACCGGATATCACGCAGGAAGCAGATATTATTGAATGACGGAAATTCAAAATTTTCAGTATGCAGCTAACAAGGCGGAGTTATGGAATTGATAGAAAATTTTCATAATCATGAATATGAAGGACGGTAATTAGCGCATTAACATTTATACGGTTCCACGGACGCCGATGCGTACGCGCAGCATCCACCTGCGGCAATGGTAACAAGTGAGGGCTGGTGGAGGTTAGGAGTGGGGCTGGACCAGAACAGGGATATCTACTGCGCGGCCGAACCGTATAAATTGTCCTGCACGGTTTAGTTTAGGTTAGGTTTAGACCTACGGTTCGAAATAAACAGCCAGACTCATTTTGGAAATTCAAAGTGCAGCACGAGTGGCGCCATCTATATTTTGTTGGTTTAACTAACGTCCAAGTATGTAGGAAACTGTCGTTAAAATTGTCGATCTTGTTTTATTTGCTGTAAACGAGTAATTCGATTAACGGTTGCATACCTGAGGGGGCAAATATCGATATGCCGGATCTATAAATGAGCGTATCTACTGATCCGTGGATTTAGAGACGATACAGGATTTAGGTCGGGAGATGAGACAATGACTTTTCTCGTAAACATAAAATCCAAAGCGTTTATCTTATCGGAAGATCTCAAAGTGGTTGGTACTCGAAGCATTGGGGTAAGAGGGTAGAGGCAGTTTTTGCGCTGAAGCATCTAGGGGTGGAATTGTCTTGTAAATGTTAAGCTGAAGGGAGGGCGTTGGCCCGCAAGGTAGGTTTCAGACATTGGGGGTTGATTCGAAGGGATGGTGAATGGATTGTATATAGGAAGAGGGGGTTGCTTTTCCGAAAAGGAAATAGAAAGGGGTGTGGGATATGCCGGAGGCATACTCGGACGCAGATAACTTTTATCTTTGGAGAATGATAAATACGTGAACTTACACCCTCTCGCGCCTGCCACCCTCTATAGGTCAAGGGGTTGGCCAAGTAAACGGGGAATTTTAAGGGCTGTCACATCTATCCCTAGTGACACCCGGACTCTGGTAACTCTTGTGAGATCGGGCGAGTGACGTCTATCTAACCTACCCCTATATAATGCGACCGGAAGAACCAACCCCACGGAATATCGCTGACCTGGCAATCGCACCTTATCTATTCAATGAGTGAAAGGTCAAATAGAACACGGAATTTCCTTCGCTGTTCTCTCCCTCGCGCACTTTTTTCCTCGTACATCTCTGTGAATGGAAAACTTCTAGAAAGTTTTTTGTATTTACGAGAAGTAAGACAACCGTAATATTTTTTGGTTACTTTTGCTCAAATTTTTGCGCGACCTGTACGCGCAAAATTTTTTCAAAACCTAGTGAGAACTCTCCATCCCTTCTTATGCTTTTCTCTTTACTCCATTTACTATAGCGTCCCGATGCTAAGAGTGTCTCTTTTCTACCTATACTCGCTGGTACAAATAAAGGGTAGGTCCCCCTCCCCCCCCGCCCCACCAGAAGCCGTACCTTGATATCAAATTACAGTCGAAGGGTGCGCAATAAAGGAGCATTATCATCCACCTGTAGAACTTCCCTCTCGTGGGGGTTTCTTTTTCTCGCCCGGCCCACACCCCTCAGTCTGTTGGGTCTGCCCGTCTGTCTGTCCTTATAAATGATGTCGCTAAACAGATACGCCCTCGGAGTCGTTTTCCTCGGCTTCATGCAACCCCTATTTGCGTTGAGAAAATACGAGTTTGCAAGATGCGTGAGAAGGGCAGACCACTTTTCACCCCTGTGAATTTCGCCTACCTGATACGGTAAGTCTGACTGCCACTAAACAGCCCACTCCCCCTCCCGGCGTCGTACTTTTACAACAAAGCACAGAGAAAGACTCGCTCGAAAAATAAAGGGGGAGATTAAGCTTACTGAAATTGTGGAAATATCGTGAGAAACTTTCAGACTGAATTTTTCCGAAGAATAACGTAAATCGTCGAGCACGCTATTCTTACAATGCAGATATGTAGCCTCGTGGTACGAAAGGGATGAACGACCCTTATATATATTTTTAATGTTACCATCGGGTCTTCAAAACTACGAAAAGGATACTCTGCGCGTTATACGTCATCGTACAAAATTCAAGAGTTACGACGAACGGACATTGGAAACAGGTACAATTCAGCCCTTGTTTATGAAATTTGAATCTACCCCCTCACAGCCATTGGGGCATAAAGCAGAGACCCATTTCTCATAGAAAGGGACTGATGAGCTCAGGAAGGTTCAATCGCTTTAGGATCTTAAATTTCTGATGACTCGAGAAACTTGAGTGAAACAGATAAATTTATCCCTGAAAACGGTTCCTTTGCCAGTCGCCACTATCCCCTGAGTCCGAATAAGGGATTCGGCCGTCCCGGGTAAACTAACCAAACCGAATTTCACCATGGATATAAATGGCATCAGTTCCGTTCGAGTTATTCCTAAAGAGTCCGTAGAATGGGAATTCTAAGTAGATCCCTTCCTATAAGAGCCTTATACGTAAGAGTATCAAATACAGTATAACAAGTGGCAATAGTCAGATACTAGTCGGACAGAACGAAGTAACGCGATAGACGAGCAATTAGCAATGAAACGAAGAAAAAAAAATCTTTTACATAGAGAAGCGAAGCTTCTCGAAATTTTGAAGTAGCGATATCCCCCGAAGCAAATCCAGGATCGTCTTCGCCCTTGAGAAAAGATGTCCCTCCCCAGGGGCAAAGATACAAGCTACCCTTTTCCAAGCGATTTACGTGCGAAGTTGGGCGGAAGGAAGTAAATCATTTATCACGCTAAGTTAATAGATAACACGTGTTACGTATAGCAGCCGGAGGTTCGATCGGATATCGGTTCGATCAGTTTGCACTTTCGAGCACGAAGGAGGGGTGGAAGTGCGAAGGGATGGTTTAGGAAAGCGGTAGCTAAAGATCTAGAAGCCTCTTGGTAAGAAAGATAAAGAGCGAGAGAGACGCAAACTTTGCGCTTCGGCAAAACTTTGAAGTAGGCAAAGCAGAGTATATATATGTATTATAAGTACAGCACAGAAGACCCCTTCAAGGGATGATCTCATTGAGAGATCACCCGGGACACCTTTCCTCCAATGGGGTGGAAGTGCTAGTTGCACAAGCATAATAGAGGGGTTGAAGTACTAGATGGTTGTACCCTGATAGCGGAAGAAGACGTCTCTTGTTGCTTATATACATTGAAAGTTCACCACCCCCCCTTCCCGCAACCCCTCATTCCTTTCTCTAGTAGAGGTACCAGGGCCGAATCAATCCTTGCTCAGATCATGAGCCTGGAGCACATCTCCGGCCTTATATGACTTATGCGTAGCTTTTGCCCGGGACACCGGGGGGTTCAAATATACGTCATTGGAACGCACGCGGCCGTTGGGATTTATAAGTTATACGACATCCTATATACTAGATCGTATACCGGCGATAACTAGTACCGCGACTACTAGCAGTAGCAGCAGCAGCATAATATCGCTAGTACCATATAACGGGTAGTATCGATATTTTATGGTAGTCTCGGCAACCGAAATATCCGGTTTATGGACTGGCGCAGAAATGCGCGACCCGCGCTTTGCGTCTCTTCAAGAAAGGGATGAATGGATGAATGGGCCAGTCAAAGGGGACGGACGGTTCCCGTGGGATAAGACTCTGACTTTACTACTCAACGTTTATCCCAACCTGGTGAACGATATCAGAAAAAAAAAAATTTTATCCACCCAACCCCATCCCATCAACCTCCAAGATACCAGATAAATGAGACTGGAATTTTATATCGTAGTCCTCAGTCGCTACGGGGGGGAGGGGGGGAGGGGGGGAGGGGGGAGGGGTAGCTTTCATTACAGAAACTCACCCCTTCCTACGCTGTATCGTTCCTCAAATTCAGATACTTCAGACTAATTCCGGATCCTCTTTTAATCCATCACGTATCCCATCGTCCCACACACGTTTCTCCTTTACACATACTGTACACGTATCCTCCTTCTTCTCTTTTTCTACGGAATTTCCTTTTCCAATCGAAGAAATCTATTTCCGATAGAGTGATTTATGCGTAGCTCCTTCGGTAAGACTCGTCGGCTTAAATTAATCGATCACTTGACTTATGCCAAGTCAAGGCGCATCCTCGAAATACATGAGTACATAGGTTATAGATTATTAATTTAAAAGGTAGACACGTGAGAGCTAAAATATAGTATAAAAGTAAGTGAACATCCATTTATATGTATATCTCATAAAAGTGACGTGATGACGCTGTAAAAAAATTATACATAAGAAAAAGAAAAATTTTTCAAAAAAAAATCTACTACATTATTCTTCACAATCATCGACCGAGCCGTCACGTCTGTTCAGTTAAAAACTTTGTAAGGCACGAGTTTAAGATTTTGAGAAAATTGTTTTTGAATTTATAAACTAATTTCATCTGGCATGTGCCATGTCAAATATGGTATACACAAAGTTCAAGCATACTATGCACATTTCAAATGTTCCCGCCATATCTCAAGTCCAAATCAAATACGCAGTTGGCACCACGTGTAAGTCTGGATAAAGGTACCTGTGATCAGATGTAACGTGTTCCCTGATTAATTTAGGTGGAAAGCAATCAAACTCTCGATATCGAGATTCGTTAACGACCAAGAGAAGGAGAATGAAAAGGAGGACCAGCAAGAGAGAGAGAGAGAGAGAGAGAAACGACAAGTCAGAGACCACCACAGGGAGATTCGGGTAGTTCGAAATGCATGGAAATTCGGCGAGACGAGTCCTCCGGGTACTCTCGCAGCAGTGCCTGTGGCCTAATACCGAAGTAATGAATAACGAAGCCCGGGCCGTCCCCATGCCCCTTTAGTACATGAATATATATATATATATATATACACATAACAAACTATATAGGACACATATATATATACATATAGAGAGAGAGATATATATGTATAAGAATAGGGATAACCCTCGCCCCTCAATCCCGTACGCTCAGGCTTCACTTTTACATCCAATAAACGCGAGCTTAACCGACGACATTGGCCCATCGTCCCTACCCTCGTCCTCCAGGAGCTCCAGGACCTAGGGAACCAAGCCATCCGCTCACCCCGAAGACGTTAACCGGGTCGTCAATGCCTCAAGACGAACTGTTAACCGGCCGAATGATGGGAATATATTGCCCAGTTAATTAAGAAGGATGCCGATGGGTATCAGGATACCTTTTACATTTAGAATCTAGGATACCCAGAGCGACGAGGATGAACGAGGAGGATGTTCCCGATGACGCGCGTCACCGGTAACGCGTCTTTACGGCTTACCAGTGCTAGATTCCCGCCGGTCGATCTCACTTCCTCCACTTCCATGAGACTCACCTGAAACAGAAAGCAAGAATATTCGTGTCAGGGTGACGATCGTGCAATCGATCGAGTTCCTTGAGCCAGGAGGAACTCGACGTCAATATAATAACGGAAATTCAATTTGGCGTCTTTTGAATTCCGAATCGAGGATTATCCTCGTTATTGATCTATACCGTCTTCAAGGTAATATTAGGGATATTGAATGTCGCCTATGGTACGTCACGTGGTGGCAGTAACGTGCATAGGGCATTGTGCGAAGGTCCAGGCCCCTTCTGTCCTACGGAGTAATCTTGGGGTATATTCGCTTGCGTAGTTTATAGCTCGAGACTGAACATTTACGAGACGTCAGTGTTGAATGAAAGGATGGGGTCGGAGGTCGGGGGGGGGGGGGGATGATATCATGGGAATATGTATCAATGCGTGATAAGCCGACGTGTTCACGGAACATGGGTATAGCGCTGTGCTTAGCGTTCGTTACGACTGTCTTCCGGATATGACGACATCAATTAACATACAAAGCAGGATGCGTCGATGTTTCTAAATCCTCGCGAACTCGCGAATCTTGCATAGTCGGGACTCGGGAATTATCGAGGATCTACGAGGGGTGGATGCTGAAAATATTTTGAGGGATGAAAAAAAAAAAAATGAAGATCGACGTATTTTACCGATTTACCAAGATGGCTGCCGATGGATAAAAATTTATTTGCAACGTGGCCAAATGCTCGGGAATCTCAGTTGGTACCACTGGGATTTCACGAAATCAATATGTCGTACCACGAAGCTTTGAGAAGTTCTCTGATCTTATCGCTTCCGCGCGGTACAGAGGGTTGCTAGGTCCTTCAGGTTGGTAAGTTGCTCCCTAGTAGCTACGCCATGGGAATAACCCATAAGGGTTGCTCCGGATGGAAATAGTAAGTCTGGGTTACTCCTGGTTGATCTCGCCAGTTACCAACCTCCGAGAATTTCAAGTTTAATTCCCTCTCGTTGGTCAGGATGGTTCCGAGTGTGGCGCTGCAACACCCCCTCTATACCACCCACCCCCCCTCCCCTCCTGCTGGTTTCAGAGTTCAGGGCGCAGGCAAATTCTTCGACTCGGTACTCGATTCCTTGCAACCCCTAAAAGCAACCCTATCACGCTACGGATAACTCCCTACTGAACCCATCCGTGAAGACTATCAATTCGCAGACACCAATTATCCGTGTACGGGGATGAAAATCGGGTCGGGAGTTGCAGCTGTTGGTTATCCTTTTTCTAGCCTTTTACTTTCCTTTTCCGTAAAGATAAAATAACTGCCAGCTCTTCTCGCTCGAGGCAACGCGAGAGGGAGAAAAAAAAACGTCAGATACGAGAGAAGACACGAGTAGGGAAGACGTGAGTTGAAAAAAGAAAGAAGTGCAAGGGGGACGGCAATGAGGCAAAGGTTCCAGGTACAGGATAGGATATCCTCGACAGCTGGAAGATCGATTCCATCAGATTTCTCGTTAAACGGATTAGAGAGGAGTTTCCTTCGATATCGAGTAAATGAACGATTCCACCCCGTAGGCTTACTGCTACCTAGCCAAGAAACTACCCCCCAACCCTCCCTCGACCCCTCGTAACTCCTAGAGTAATCCCCTAGAAAGATATTTTCCAAATGGTCGCACGCGCCAAGGGTTGATTGATTATAATGAGCTGCGACAATACCACTGGGACTTTCCCCAACTACGATAACCCTATTTATGTATTCCGTACACACAGGACTGTGGATAGTAGAAAAATCGATAACGCTTATCGTTACAGTGACGCAACCATACTTTATTGCCAGTTATCGATATGCATCCAAAAGAAAGTCACTGGAAGATACCGCACAGTACACCCGGGGCATCTTTTTTTTTTTTAAAGTCTCTTTCCACGCGGTAAATTATAACACTATTTACGCGATACTTTTTAAACGCGATATCATGTTATCCGATTTGAATTTACGGAGCCAGAAAAAAAAATATTTTTCTACAATTTTTAAGAGTATCCGACAAGCACAGCATTTGCTTCTTACGAGCTTGTATATGATTTTTCGGCGATTTTCAAAACTTATGCCAGCTTTTCTTTCCAATATTTTCTTTGGTTTCCTAGAGACTTAGTCTATTTACGCGTTTTTCATTCGCCTACAAAGAATCCACGTTGAACGGATACCTTCGCGTGAATGGAGGTACGGGTTTATGATACCGATATATATGTATATGTATCTACGACGTATCCGAGAATGCCATAAACTTCGTGAAATTAATTTTTTTAATGAGCTGTACCCAAGAAATAGGTATGGAAGCAATAGAGGGAGGATCGTACAGGATACGAAGCTGCACCAGTTAAAATTGAACACCCGGCAATTTATCTTGTAGTATTAGTAAATGGCTGATAATGACGCTAAGAAGCAGGAAGGCGTTGCTGGGGAGAAGAGGTAAGGTGGCAAGGGTCGGAAGGGTGAATAGATTCTAAGGGTGGAAATACCGGTATATAAGAAGAGCCGAAGGGGAGAAAACGCGAAGTAAAATTGTACTTAGGGATACTAATTGACGCTAGGAGGAAGCTACCAGTTAGGGGTGAAAGGGGGGAGGTGTTATCTATAGCGTAGATGCCTCCAGTCTTAGGGGATGGTTTGTCGGCTTTACAAAGGGTTGCTTTTCTTCGAAGAAGCTTCTCGGGTCGTCTGCCGAAAACTCTAGGGCCATAACGTTAGCAACTGTTTGGGCTGGAACTGTCTTAGCGTTATAGTATTATCAGCCCTGCAAAAGAATAGATGCGTGCTGTAGGTAAAGGGGTGGTAAAAAAAAACATGCCAAGGATAGCTCGGTGCTGGCTAATAAAGCACGAAACGCTGAACGAGAAGACGAAAGTCCAGGGTAGACTGTGGAGGGGAGGTGGAGATCAGCGTCAGACAATGGCGAATAACGAGAGGCGTCGTTTTGTATGGCAGACGCTAAATTGGACGACGGTAAAGGACGTTCGTAATTTTTACATAAGAAACTTAACAGCACCCGGTATATATATCGAGTCATTCAGTTACTCAAAAATACCCCTAAATATACATATACTCTATCTTAAAACCTTGTCTGACGATACGGATGTGTATTTTTGAAATCGGCACTGATCGCAGTCCGTAGGTGAGGTTAGGTTGGATCCGTCAAATACGTCTACCACATGGAAGGGCAACTGAAAGGAGTAATTTCTCGCAGCGGCTGATACGATCGAAGGGTGAACAGATCTGTGCAGGGAGGATGGGGAAAGTAGGTGGGAGTTGGGGATTTGAAAAGGGTGGTGGAAACCACCCTTTTCTTATCTTTATAATATTATGGATTTATAGAGCTGGATGAGCTACGCGAAAAAGTAGAGCTTGACGTAAGGGAGGGAAAGCTGAAGGTTCTGCTGAAGCAGGAGGTAAGTGACGGAGGAGGTGGTGGATGCTGAAGAGGCTTCCAGGACCACCTACTACTCTAGTAATGAGAAAATCACAAAAGAGTCGTCACTTCAATGGCTCCTACTCTTCTTCTTCTTTCTTCTCTTCTAATTCGACTCCCTGACCTGGTCTTAGGTCTCAACCTACCACCTCAGGGATCAGGCAAATAGGGTGAACAGGGGATGACCAAGAGATTTAAGAAGTAATTTCATTCGTCTGCCTGTATACAGGGTATATCTACTTAAAAAGTTCGGCTCCAGTACAGTACTGCCTACCGAGGGTCCTGTACCTTTTAGAAGGATCAAATAATTATTAGTGACACGAGCAAGGATAGAAACGTTTACCTGATCCTTGTGAAAGCTGTTCGACTTGTACCCCAAGCAGCCTTTCGAAATTTAAGGGTCAGGGCTTGCGTGCACACGATATATTAAAACGACAACGTAACGTTGAACGTTGACAAAAAAGATGATCCAACGGCAGGATCTTCCATCGGAATAATTAGAAGCTGTGAATATTCATTGACACTTATCAACAGAATCAATATAATTTGCGTAACGACGCAGACGTTACGACGTTGGCTAAACATTTCTACGTTTCCCTCTCACTCATCTTGGGTTCCACCCTGAAAACTCCTCTCGGTCCCACAACCGGTTCCGAAACAACCCCTAGCCGCTATATATTCACGGACACGTAGAAGCTATTAAGCAAGATGGTTCAGCCGATTGCAGACGCAGATAATTGTCACGATTTAAAGAGAAGCTGAGTGGGCATATTTCGCCATTTTAAGATATCAAGCAACAATGGCGCTTACCTACCCTTAAAACCGGATACAGTCGCCGAAGGTATTACATCAAGGTGTAACGAGCCAACCGAGATCCGAGGCCCGAGAAGGTCCAAAACTTGGGCTTCCCTTTGTCACCCCGTAAAAGAGTAACGCCCGTGAAATCTACTTGAAATTCGAAAAGCCACCCCTTCGAGTAAAACAGAATAATTCAACCAAATATTTCTTACGACTCTTGCAAAAAGAGTCGACGCGACGCTGGAACAGACGTATGTTATTTTTTGGTCCAGATCAAGGGGCAAAATAAAGTATGCAAGGGGTAGTTTTGTACATTTAACTGTGCATCTGTACATACACCTGTATCTACAGGGGTAGTGACGGGGATATGCAATGCGATATAAAAGTACTAAAATATAGGTGGGAAAGCTCCAGTGCGCTTTCATGGTTAAAATGATGTCC
This sequence comes from Calameuta idolon, assembly GCA_030142285.1. NCBI lineage: Eukaryota > Metazoa > Arthropoda > Insecta > Hymenoptera > Cephidae > Calameuta > Calameuta idolon. The sequence continues at coordinate 73,948 of JARQSV010000700.1, read as the reverse complement.
CGGCTGGACCGCGTCAGGCCGCTTTCCCCTTATATCGCTAAGAACGTGGTACACGTAGGCATCCTGAGCATCTGACGTCGCCATGATACGCGATACGTGCATGGGGTAAGAGTACGTATAACATAGGGGTAGGTAGCTATGGGACGTGTCTGTGAATACTTGCCGGGAAGCGACTAGCCTAGTAGAAGTCGAGTCTGATAGCTTGCGGGTATATCTACTGAACGTGCTGGTAGCCGCGTTGAATTCTTTAAATATACATACATACGGTACATATATTTTTAATATAATGTTTCGAAACGATGTGACGCATTTGTATATGAATCTTTTAAGAAGCCGACCGACTACTTCCGGTTTAGGTATTACGGGGTTCGCATGACAGAGGGGAAAGAAAAAATGTAAATAAAAGAATCATCCCGTCATCTGGTATTAAGATCCAACGTGCGTGTATGTCGCCCCTAAAGGACAAAGTACAAACACTTTGAAAAGTCCGACACGGACGGGTCTCTAACGCTTAATCCTGTTACGTCACTCGCAAATTTCAAGCCTCCATTTTTTTACAGTCTAGTAAAATAGAAGAACGAAAAAGACTATATATATATATATATATATATATACACATACACACACACACGTGGAATCACGCGTGGAAAATTTCTCCCTGGTCGCAGGCAGCTACAGAACTGCGCCCACGCTTACTGCGGACACGGGGTTGCCTTTCTCCGTAAAGTGAAAAATAAAAGGGGGGGAAAAAAAGTGAAAAAAGGATGAAAAAAACAAAGTCAAAAAATAGCCCGCAGGTCACATCCCGCTTAATATATCACGATATACGCTCTTTGATCTCAGCCGACCTTTTGCTCGATCGAAAGACTCGAATGTTGCCTCGCCCCTGTTTCCAACCCCCTCCCCTCCACCCTTACAGCATCCTCATCCAGCCTGAAATCAAACACCACTTTCCCTATGAAATCTTGATACCTAATTACCTTTCCTCGCCTGATTAGAGAATCTCTTAAATGAAAGCACCGAACTTCTTTCGATCTCGAAACAGTAAAGTAGAGACGAGCAAGGGATGAAAGGATGAAGGTACCGGAGTACTGGGCGATGACTAGGAACTTCAAGGACAGTAACCTGTACAGTAAAAGAGGCATTTGGTAAGTTGCCAGTAACCGCTTCCGCAGCTTCTCTATTGGTTTCTCACTTTCTCTCCCTAGGTCGCCTTCATCCAACCCCTCGACCCCTCGACCCAAACCCACACTCAGCCAAGAGTTTACAACGTAACTTTGGCCATAGTCCTAGTACCTCCTGGGCGTACTGCATCGTAAAAGGACACGAGTTACCGGGTATTCGGTAAGGAGAGTATATCCTTGGATGAGAATTCCTTTTCGTTTATAGTCTACCGGCCGCCTAGTTACGGAGCATGTACGTGGGTAAGCGTCGCGGCGCACCGCGTCGTCCAAGAATTTACGACGTTACGACGCTACATAAACCTCACCCACCAAGTAGGCCTTTTCCTTCCTGCAGAGGCCTGAAATGTTTTCCTGAATCACTTCGAGGACGGAACTTTATCTTATTCCCTTTGGCCACTAAGGTTCCTGATAAATACTCGAAACGCGCTGTGGATGAAGGTCAAAGGTCAGGGGTGAAATACGGTTTGTACGTATTGAGAGATCCTGTAACTGCAGCTTCATTCGAAACAATGTATTCGGATGACACTGATGACTAATTCAAGCACGAAAAAGTATCTAAACACTCTCCCGAGCTCTTATCGGAAGGTTTATTATACCGTGATGGTTGAATGGGCGAAAAAGTGGTTAGCACAAAAAGTTATGACACAGTCAGTCGTAATATCAAAGTAGTGACGTTCGTTTAAAATGTTGCAGTTAATTATTTCTTATATTGGATAAAGTCAAGCTTCTACGTAGGACGAATTGCAGACAGAAATTTTGCGAAAATAAAAAAAACGACTTTTTTGAATTTCGATAACGAACATAGATAATTGAAATAGAAGAAAGTTAGTTTTATCAAAATGCACAACAGTCAGCGCATTGCAGATATGTATAATGAACTTGTGTTGAAAAAATTTGTTTGTCGTGACGCAATATGTTGATGCAATACAAAGTATCAGTGTACGTAAGATCACTAAAAAAAAAAAAAAAATCTTGCAAATTTCAAATTTCAGAAAAATTTTTAATTACGAAAGGACTCGCAGATTAAGAGGGTGGACTGTGCTCGTAGTATTGTAACGGATTTTATATACACCTTTGATACTATATCTTCGATACTATATGCTGAAGTTTCAAACTATTATCATACATCGATATATGTACGTTATATGCATATACAGCTTAAAGCTTGTTATTGGAATTGCCCGAAGGGATGCTGAAGGCAAGTTACACGGTAGAGACAAAAGTAACGGGAGTGCAGAGAGGGAACGTAACAGAGAGGATTGTGCGAGCAAGCAGAGTCCCGGACAATGTAACGTTGATATCTGTCCTCTATATCTGTAATGAGGCAAAGGGACATAGGAGCATGTTAACCGAACGGAACGTCACGGAATAGCACAGAGAACAAGAACGAAGGGACGTGGAATAGAAATGGAAGCCAGTCTCGACTGTCCCAGTGCGAAACACTCGGAGCAACTCGGGCTTCTCGTTGGCCAGGAAATCGACCTCCGCGCCACAAAGAGACGCGATCGCTGTCTGTTTCGAGTTTCGAACAATATTATCCCCACTGTGGGACGCAGGACCAAGGCGTGCACGTGGATGCATCCTGACCGTTCTTTATTGTGAATTTCGGAACGCGACCACCAGAGTACCTATGCGAGTTAAATTAAATGGCTTTAGGATCGCGATTCCGTGAAGTTTACTGAGTGGCTTGGAAAATTGGAAAAAATATTTTAAATGGAAGTATACAGGATAAATTATTTATTATGCAAATATTAATATTTTCTTCAGCGAATGCGGAGCTATAGAGCGTATCGTTTCTTTAATATTACAATGTATTGTGTACTTAATAATGCATGTACGAGGTCGTATAAAAATTTGTGATAAGTGATTTTTATAGGAGACGTTAAGACGCTAAGAAAAAATTCGTAAAGAATTCTTTATGGGAACATACATAAAAACGGGAGCAAAGCTTTTCTATGGATTTTTCCCAAGGGGGCTTTTTTTCTTTGTCTGTGTATAAAAACGATAACATGCTGAAAGCCGTGACTGTCACTTGTGGATTGACACTAAGCATATTAAGATTGAACCACCCTTTACCATATGGCATCCAAATCTGTCCTTTTTCCTAATCTTCATCCTTTACCCCTCTGCCCGCTCGTTCGGGTTGATTCTATCGACTCGTGCAAGAGGTGCCCATGAACAGAAGAAAATCTTTCCTGGTAATCCCTAACCGAGCCTAAGGACCCCGAAGAAGATACGAAAGAATATTTACGCTCGAGAATCACGATTCTTCTGCCTGGGATTTCATATCGAGAAATTAAAATCCCTTCTGTGAAAAGTCAATGGCGCGTCGACGAAAAAGGTCCCGAGTCAACGTTGCGTACTGGAAGAGACATTAAATATGAGGATACTTCGGTGGATGAAAAAAAAAAAAAAAATTCAATATTTCCTTACGCAATCGTCCCTCGCAAATAAATCTAAAATTTTCGTATAAAAATAATCGCCGTCCATACGAATGACGTTTCAGGCTGATCAAAGTATAACGAAAGATCAATTATCGATCAATTGAAGTTTCCCAAGGCAATAAGGGATCCTCTAAACGAGTGCAGGATCCTTTAAGGGCGTAGTCAGCCCGATAAGGGAATTTAGAAGGGCGTCGGGTTCCTCAAAGGAAATCACGAGGAATCACTTCCGGCACGGATGGGGTTTCGTCGGGTTGCCCATCCCAGTACACCGGAGTATTGTAAGGGATAGAACGGAAAGTATAATTATGGTAGCAGTGGCAGAACTGATGCTGGCAACCTGATGGTACTCGATTTTCCTTTTTCCCATTCTATTTCCTTTGACTATAGAATCCCCCTACTTTCCCCGTCTATTCTCTCTAAATCCTTCTGTTCCACATTCTTCCCAGCTTCCAGTGTCATTCACAATACATCTCCTGGTTCCAGGTTGGCACCAGCATCCACTACTACCCAGCTTTCTATTTTATCTTCGTGCTCCTAGTGGTCTCCCTTTGGTCTTATTTCATCGGCAAAGCCACGTCCAATTACATCTAGGATACCGAATCCCTCTGTACGCTCGGCTGCCCAATTGAAAAATAATAGAAACTCGCCATGGCGGCCGAATCCCTCGGGGAATACAGGAATACAGAGAGATAGCGTGGTTAGATACAGGAGGGATGTGCAAATATAAAATGCCCGACTCTGCCTCTCTCGTGAAAGAAAACTCATGAGAAACTGGAAATAGTAAAAAAAAAAAAACAAAAAAAAAATTCCTAGACAAATCGTTCTTGGTAAAAGTATTACAGGGGAATATAGATATAAGTACTAGGTCGCAAGGGTTGAATGTCACCGAAGTCCCGTGTCGTCCCTTATTTTCATCCGGAAGTGTCGCCTATAGTGTCCTGGAACAAATGTTGATCAGTCCTGGACCTGTTCCGGAATTACGTGTTTGCCACGTCGACGTCGATTCCGGTTTGACGTCGAGTAGAATTCTGGACAGGATGCGAAAGTGGGAGAAATAGGAGAACTCAATGGATATAAAGAAAAGAGAGGAGTCAGACTGTAACGAAAATGAGAAGAGTAAAGGAAACCGGAGAATTTTTCGGAATTTCTCGGAAATGAGATATTACGAGATTTGCAAAAAAAAAAGATGTTGAACCACTTAAGATTTGACAACCCTCAAAGACCCTTACCTTTTTTTTCTTATTTTTCCCTCCCTTCATCGCCAACTCTCTACGTTGAACTTTTCATAACGGTCCTAGGGTCTCTGCTACAGAAGACACCCTTTATGTCCTTCCGCATATTTATTTCTTCAAAGAAACCCCAACCACCCCCCAATCCCAACCCCAGGATATCTTCTGCGTCGCGGCCATTGCTACTAGTGACGTAGCTATCGTGGTTTCTTCATCCGTGAAATAATTCCAAGTAAAAGGCACAGTTCACCCTTCAAGCCCTTGCATATTTTACCCCCTAGCACGCATCTACCCCTTTTTTAATCATTCCTCAGCTTCCATACATTCATCCCTTAAATGGCTACACCGGCATCTTAAAGGGCATGTGCTGAGGAAAGCTAAAGAATAATTAGGGGATGTTTCAAGGACGGAATTAAATCATAGAAAAAAAAAACGGTATTAGACAAAGGACCAAATACGGAGGAATGTGAAATAAGGGTAGGAATGTATAAAAGGTCAGGGAAGATAGTAAAGATATTTTAGTTCTCTATGCTTCGCAGATTCAAAATCCATTCAGGACTAATGTAGCCAAACATCCAACATCCAGAATAAACGACACTCGTCTTTCTGAGCCTATTCCACATTCCGTTGCTTTATTTTATTTTTTTTTTCCTTTTTCTATACCTAATCCTAAAGCGCAGGATATCTCCCGGACCGTCGAATTTATGGGATCCGCCGAATGCTATTCGCAAACATCGAGAGAATGAGAAAATACAAAAGTAAAATAACAAACGAAGGGAAAAATTTTTAGGTGATTTAGGTATTTCCTAAAGGGTACCTTATACCGACTATAGACCAAAAACTAAAATCTAACGCTAGTAAATACCATACGAAATCCTATGCTAAGCATAGACATTCGTAACCGAAGAGTGAAGAATCAGCGAGGCGAAAGGTCACGATCGATGATACTTACGAGATATGAAACCGACAGAAAAGAATCTTGACGATGCATAAAAGGCGTCTCACGTAAGACGTCGCGACGCGTATCGATTTCAACGTCAGATTATCATACCCGGACAGGCTATATCGGAGGACCAAGTGGCGAAAATATTGATCCTCCAGAAGTAAAGCTCAAGATGATCCCAGGACCTCGTAGAATCATGAAGTCCTAGATGGAATTTATTCGGGCCAATCGTTCGAGTAATCGCGTCACTTCCGGCTCGTTGATCGTGATTCTGACGCTTGGATTATGTTAAGTCGTCTTACACTCGACTATCTCGAGAGGTCGACAGGTCAGATAATTTGGAACCCACGTCACGCATCTACCAGAAGGTGTTAATTGATACAAATAGAAATATATCCATAATGCTGTGATATTTATAAATTTTATTTTGTTCAAAAAAAAAATTACCTACAGATTTAATCCTAGCGCAACCCATTGACGAAGCTATAATAATAGCTGACGTAATGTGCATTTAACTAGTTCAAGTCATAAATGTCTAATCAAGAGAGAAAGTTTAGTCGACCCATGTAAACCAGTCCAACTTTACCTCTGAGACTGAAACTAACCCCGCTAACAGCAACAGCGGCGGCAGCAACAGCCTACAATGCGAAAAGCTAGTTCCAGGGTGGTTTCATCTGTTTCATTCACTCAGCCACCCCCTCCCGCCCCCCATCCTCTCGCGCAAGGTGAGTTTCGTCAGGTTGTCGCGACTAGTGCTACGACCCCACCCGCCAACCTGCTCCTCCACCTCATCCAGCATCAACCACCCCCACTCGGCGAAATATAGCGAGCGAGGGTGAGCTTTCATATTTCTAAGTAAATTTCGTTGTATAATTAACGTTTAATAGCCAAGCACTCCGTAGGTCTACGCGAGGGGTGCAACGATGGGGACTAAGGGGGTAAGATAGAAACCCAAAATGGAAACAGCCGAAAGGGTTGTTGAAAACAGGGACAATGTTGGAACCCTAATAATAAAATAACCAGTAGTAAATATGACCGTAAATAAATTTTTTTTTAATTTCAAATCGATAGATCCTTCTTGCGTTAATTGTAATCTAAAGGAATGTAATTTTCTTTAAATATTGAACATAGCCCGTGCCATAATTTATCAGAAAAAAAATGTCAAAACCCAAATAAAAATATCGAAAAAAAAAAATACAGACATTCATGAATCGGGTTTCCTAATGCTTTAGGACTGGAAACGATGGACTAGGACTTTTCTTCTTTGAGTGAAATGAGTAAGGGGTGCATGAGGGTTAATATGGTTTTAAAGGGCGGTCAAGTGGCGACCAATGAACTGCCGAGACGCAATTATCGTAGATTCGCTATGCAAAAGCTCTTGAATCGTTCGGATTTAGAGAGAAAAAAAAAAATTGAAAACATTCAAAGCTCCACTCACAGGAACGTGTCTAGGAACCCCTTTAAAGAAAAACCTGTGGATTTTACGTCATACCTCTCCTTTCTACCCGCACTCTATTAAAACACACGCGATAATACCAATAGCGTATCAGTACCACCCCCACCACCCCCTACCAAACTCCTCTTCGATATTCTCTCTTTTGTCAGTTGAATCAGTTCACCTAACCTATAACTACCCAATCAAACAGTATCGTCCTTTTTTACCTTCTTGTTCGAAGCTCGCCTATCGTACAAAGGGAGGCACACATATTGACCTCTGACCTTTTCGCGGTAAATTTCTCACGAGAATCACCATGCAACGATTCTGCCACGCTGGATCAGACGATGGAACAAAGGTAAGGGCGTAACGTCGACATAAAAGAAAGAGAAAGCAGAGATCCTATTCACGGCGAAAGAATTAGTGGAGGGACGCAGTGGGAAGGTGGAGTTGAAAGGGCAAAAAGGGGTGGATCGACGGGATTGACTGCAAGGTAGCAACAGGGAATCGAACTAAATATCGACGAATAGAAACGCACGCGTTACGCATAAAATCCCAGTGCAGCCAACTATACTAGTTAGCCCTTAACCCATTCGGCTAAAATAATCTGAAATAAGCTGGGTCCATCACATTTGATTTTTTCAACCGGAACTATTGCATAGTTTAGGGGACTCGTTTTTCTGGGTGGTTTTTTCTTCAGAATGGGTGGTACGATTTAATTGCGACTAAGCGCATTCGACAGCCCTTAAATAGCCCAAAATCATGATATATAATAAGTTGAAGTTATCATTACAGGTGAGTGAGAACGAGTGTGGTGGACCCAGCAAGGGCCCAAGCTGTCAAGTCAATCGAGATAAAGCAGCGATAAACCAAGTAGCCCAGTTCAATTATAAAACCTGTCTCCTAGAAGCTTTGCCATAAGTATGTTGTATCGCATAAGCGTCCTATACTGCCTGTACAATAATTTTACGTTTACATACATTGGTACGTATACCTACACAATATATTGGACTGTCATATACAGTGCGTGTGGTTACGATGCGCTAAATTGAATATGGGATTAATATACGTGTATTAGATACGCAAGAGACAAATGAAGAATGGATATTGAAAATGGCATTGAAAATTAATGAAAATTATTTGCGGTTGATCTCTGATCCGTTGATCAATGAAAATTCTTCTAGGGGCTGAAAGCTTATCAATTATTTCGTGGCTACGTGGTCCATATTTCAATGTTGATGGAGGCTCGAAGCACTTTGGAGAAACACTTCATTGCGTAAACAGACTCTCGTCATGTATATTTATGTACCAACCCCTTAATAAGCAACCCTTCTTTTGTTGTATATTTTGTAACCAACAGTAAAAAAAAAAAAAATTATAGAATTTCCCTATATTCCAGTAAGGCACGTTAGAATTTCGTCGTTCCGATAGCCACAGGGGTACGCGATGATTTCGAGTTGGGAACGAGAGGAAATCGTGGTCCCAGGTCTAAGATCAGAATTAACGAGACCAGTGGCGCGCGGGTGTTAGGGTCTTTCGCAACCCCGTAAACTCTGTAACTGTAATTAAAAGACAATCTCGAATGATAATGAGGACTCCGAGCAATAAAGAAAGGTCCCCCAAGTAACGAGGGTACGGATGTCAGTAGGGGTTTGACAATTCGAAAATCTTTGACAAACCCACCCCACGGAATCAACGAGCCAGCCAATCAAGCCCTGTCATTAAAGTAACTCAACAGGAAGCCGTCCATTCGAACCCTATTCGCCTACGAAATTTTCACAGCACAGAACAGCGCCCTGGACCCACCCTTACGTTATCTCCACCCCCTCGACTTCTTATAACTAAAATATAACATAAAAAAGAAAACGCTCAAGATTTTCCAGACATAAAATTTTTCTTTTCAATTAATATCATTCCCATATGATAATTCCCCTAACCCCATAAACTTACTACCACCCTCAATTTCTATACAATTGGCACTCAATCCTGTGTCAATCCTCGTGTAATGATCCATGGCTAAAAAATACCTCATCAACACAATCCTGGATGATGTTGAAACTCAGGCTAAGGTTGACCCCGGGTACAAGGGGCTGCTGGATGGACCACTCTGCGCTTGGATCATGTTCCACCTATGCCCTATCGCACACAGTGTATCTACAAGGTGGCCGTAACGTACCTACTTTCAACCCTTGAGCCAGTACGTAGGTATCTACCTACAGCCAAGCAGATTATGTACAGCCACCCATCACGGGCTGAAGGTTGGCAGTAGGTAGGCGGTACGTAAGTACATACCTAGCTTGGTATACATATATTATATACAAGCACAGAGTCCATAGTTCCCTCGCGCGAGAGCACCACCGTGTGTGATGTGGTATTTCCAGGAGAACGTTAATTAATAATTTAATCGAAAAGCCTGTTTCGCTCCTGCACACTACTCAGCTCCTGCAGGCTCTAATTAAAACCGTGACTAACCCCCACCATCGCTCACCCACCCATCCACCGAACCTAGTCACAATGTGGAAGCTATGACTCCATTGTGCCACATTGTGTACAGTGTCCAGTCTGACAAAGGAAATAATACATTTTTTAAAATCTCATAATTTTTTTTTTTTTCAATAAATAATACACCATTGAATTTAATGAAGGTATCGACGAAATCTCGCCGTTTTATACTGATCCCACGGGTAGTTTACGTGCATGAAAAGTTACTAAGGGATGCCGAGGGGTGTGAGGAGACTGTAAGTTAATGCCGTGAAAAGCTCCTGGTAATCCTCGGAGATAAAAAAAATAGAAACTCGTTAGTCTTTTCGAGTAACGATTTACCCCGCCTCCCCCCCATGCTACTTTGCCTTTACGTTCAGTGACGTAACGTAGCATCAGCAAAAGTTAACGCGTAACCTAATTATTATCAAATATATGTATATAATTTTTTGTGAAAAAAGTGTCAATTTTGAAAAATTCTAAAATATTTATACACGGCATCGAAGCGTGTGGTTTAGTGGACCGAATTTCGCTAACGGTAGTTTGTATATGCACATGTGTGCACAAGCATATATGTGTAGTAACGCATGCAACGCGTATATGAAATGACTACAAACGGATTTTACAGGGCAACACGGGAGTACAGGTGTGTATCGTTATAATAGCTGGCATCGTTATTACGGGTAAAGGGTATACTCCAAGGGTGGAACCCGAGAGTGTAGCCCGTGGGGGTTGGTGAGGGAGAAAGGGTTAATGACCAAGACCACCAGATCGAAACAATGCACCCCGAGTTCGAGCAGAGCCGTATACGCCAGAGTATATAGTAAGGGTGTTGCCCGCAGGGGTAGTAACGTGTATATAGATATAGATAATAGTCAAGCTGGTAATACATAGGTAGTCAAACTATAGTTCATTAAATATTCTTTCGACGTGCGCAGGTCAAACAAATCAAAGGTCAACATATAAATTTCATTAAGGGTTGCTAAAGGTACATGCTTAGATTCTCATCCCCTTAAGTAACACTCCTTTCGTCCTTTCACAAGGCACGGACATTAATCTGTACTCGACTCTCTTGAGACGCATGGACCAACTTTCGGATGCTATATCAGACGAGAAAATAGGGGCTGGGGATGATTCGGGAAATAGTCGAAAATCAAGGGTTAAACTAGCCCTTCGGTGTTTAAACATTTTTCATCGAAATAGGTGGAATTGGTGATCAAATATTCAAATAATTATTGTCTGCCATCTGCGAATCAAATGACGGTCAAATTGGAAAATTAAAAAGGGTTAATAGCGGTTGATTAACGGAAACAAATTGAAACTGATGTACCGTGTGATTTTTCATGGGTCGAATGTTTTTAATTGACGGTGCGCGTATCGTTTATGATGCAATGAGCATTTATTTTTTTTTTTTCGAACAATGAATTACAAACGGGAAATTCTATAGGATGACAATCGATATTTTCTGCAACGAGCGCAGATGAATATTGCATAATAGATCGTTCATTGGGAACAATTAATCTTCATTAAATCTCTTGGAATATAATACCAGTCGAAATGACGATCGTGAATGTTACGAGTGTATACTAAAAAAAAAATCTATACGTACGTATGCATAAAAATAGTGGCTTAAGAAATTAGTCGCTGAAATCTCAGTCGGTAACGTAATTTCCCTTATTACCATTGCCTAACGTTAGACGAAATACTTGGAGACACTAGGAGCATTTGTCAATGGAAAAATCAACCACGACGCAGAGTTTCCAATTTACAGTGAAGAGTCTATCTCGAAATCAGCCGACTGGTCTTTATTTTCAAACCGGACGTAGAGAGGTTAGTGGACGTTGAGCAAAACCTTGTCGACCATGAGTCTTGGATTATCATACATTCTTTGGGTTCCAATAAAATTCTAAAAAGCATCCCTTAGCCAAATTTCTCGGATAAACGGACGACGGATGCTCGAGGGAGGAAAATTCATGGGTCAAAGACGATACTAGTGACTGCCTTGAGTTAAATGAGGAAACACTTTTCCAGGGGTCTAAATCAAGGGGGCAAAGAAAGGAAGAGAGAGAGAGAGAGAGAGATAAAGAGAGAACGAGAGGGTGGTAATCCTGAGTTTCGTATTCCTAGGTAATTAAGCCACCCCGCCCCTTCCCCACTTCGCAGGCTCTTTCCTCGAATTAAGGATCCCTGTGCCAAGGACCTTTCAAGGGAAATGTTTCCGCGTCCTGGCAATTCGCGGAAAAAGGTATGATTTTTGAAATCCTACATTTCCTGTGGGGGAACGAAAAGGTACCTATAGAGGCATCAGGCTTCAAGTAAAGCTCCAGGAAGGATTCTTATAAGAGTCGAGTGGCGAGGGAAGAGGGAGGTGAAAAGGGGGAGGAAACGTATTGCCACATTCCCTCGGGAGAGGATTCCTCGGTCCCATTTAGCTGGGAATCACTCGCACGGGGGTTGAATTCACGAAGAGGGTGGGCTAGGACGGGTACCAGTGGCGGAGGCATCATCATCATCAGGAACAACAGAGCAGTAGCAGAGCGAGGAGATAGTGGAAAGAAGTAAAAACGTAAAAAATAAAAATAAAATAAAAAATGGCTATACGCACTCGCAACTCCATCGACCAGAAGTATCTTCTTCCTTTTTATTTCAAATGTTAGTCCCTTATTCCGGGATACGTTTTTTACCAGCAACGGCCCTCCACCCACATACAGACTCAGGCAGATCAACGACTCTATAATCATTTTCAGACTGTACCTCAGAATTCTCAACCCCGTTCGAGAATCGGCCAAGTTTCACAATCCAAGGCGCATTAATTTTTAAATCGTCTTATTCGCCATGTTTCGGCCTACGAGATTTTGTTTCTGAATTAACTCTCGACCCGCTAATAGCATTTCAAGGGATTTTACCCAGCGGACCGTGATTCGAGGGAAAACTTGGATTTCTGAAAAGTATCGTTCTCTCTCCCATGAAAACCTACCCGGAAACACCTAA
>JARQSV010000700.1:6045-61141 GCA_030142285.1 Calameuta idolon | reverse complement strand
CCGTGATTCGAGGGAAAACTTGGATTTCTGAAAAGTATCGTTCTCTCTCCCATGAAAACCTACCCGGAAACACCTAAGACTCGTCCCTTCCTTAACATTCAACAAGAATATCCGTAGTCGCATACAATTTCTAATTTCGGCTCCCGTTGATAATCGACCAGATTATAATTTTTTTTTTTTTTTTTTTTCTTCAAATAATAAATCCTCACTTAAGGCAAAGTTTAATTTTCAAAAATATAACGCAAAACTCAAATTCGTACAGAGAAACCAAAAGAATAATCACAATAATAACTCGGAGTATTTCTCGTTCTCTTCAACAAATTAAGTCGTGACAATAGGTGAACTTTTGACCCCGACCCCTCGACTCGTATCTTAGACAGTGTTACCGGAATGCTAAAAGCCAATTCCCACTAGAAGAATGTGTCCTATTGAATGTCGATGGCTCAAGATGTCTCGGGGCAAGTTCTAAAGTATCTGAGAAGAAAGACAGTGTCGTAAATAGGCTAAAAGAATAAAGTAAAGATAAAGAGAAGAGAAATACGCGTCCCAGTTAGTCAGTATGAATTTCCGCCTGAAGTTCCAAGTTCCAGGCTGATTTTACTTACCCGCCGCAAGTGGCAACACGGAAGGTACGCGCGACACGTATATATATAGATATATATAGGTACAACGTCACAGAGAAAAGAGAAAAACTGAGTCTACCAACTTCCAGCTTCTCTTCCTTCCAGCGAACCCCAGCATCGTACCCCATTCCCGATGCATAGTCGATTTCCGTGGGACTTAGCCCCGACGCGAACTTTTAAAGCGCCAGGAGGAAAGTCAAATTTGCTCATGATAATGTCTCGAGGGAAGTGGAATTGTTTACCCGCAAAAGTGGCGAAGGGTGGTCTACAGCGCCACCCTCCGCCCCTATTCGAGGACTCGACGGCCGTTGCGCCTTAGCGGAATACGTCGTTTCGAACTTACCTGAAACAGAAAAGAAAAGTGTGCCTTGTTAAAGCAGCGACTCTTAACTTGATCGCAGGAAGCGTTTGGTGTGACGCGAGTTACTCGTGTACACCGAAGTAAAGAAAAAGGGGGGAAAAAAAGAGAAAAAAAAAAAAATTGTAAAAAAATGCAAGAAAACGGGTAAAGCAAAAAGGAAGTAACACAAAAGATAAAAATGTTCTAACGCAAAAGACACGGGAAGAAGTTTCGACTGTCACCGTTAGCTTACGGATTATCGAAGCTTTAATGAGCTTTACGAACTTTCTCAACTTCATCCCCACTCCAAACCCTATAACGAAGATGCTTTTAAATTTTGTCAAAATTTTCAAAACATATAACAACGATCCCAGCATCCCTATTGAGTGGATGAACCCCCTAAAAAATAAATCTTTCCTGTATTCGTTAAAGTTAAGGTGAAAATAAGTAAAAAGTTAAAAAAAATTTGGCAGGCCAAACTTAAAGTTTTGTTCACAACTGACGTGAACACACGACACTATTGACGCGCTTGTGTGATGGAAACTTTATTTTATTAGATCATACAAAATGTACACGCAAGAGTAAGCAGCGATTGGCACAGATTGCCAGGTTGTTCGTAACTTGAAATATCAAAAATTCTGATTTTGGAAAAAAAAAAGGCAATGCCCACTAAGACGAGTTGAATTACAAGAGAGAAATCGCCAGGGCCGCACAATAAAATCTAGTTAAATTGCATGGACGACCTTCGATTTGAGGACGCAGGTTGGCATACCCGATACCTGCTAACTTCAATACATATACCATATATGTATACATAAACTGGCTACGAATTATCCATTAACCTTGCTCTTTGGGTCATTTGGATTTTCTAAAAGACTTTCTCTAATTAATCCGTATCTACCAAACGTATTACCAATACTTTATTATATGTGGACAGATGCTCATAGGTTCATTAAAATAATTTTAGTCACACAGCTTTATAGTAATGTACGCAAAGTAGCAACGCAGGTACCCTAAGTCGTCGGTAAAATAAATGAATTCAGCAATAATAACCGACCTTTAATTATTCAGAGCCGTATGAATTTTCAATATTTAATAATCGAATGATACAAAATTCCTCGTTTAGATATTCATGAGAGGCTGTGATATTCCAGCGACGCGATTGCCAACAAAAATTACACGAACCTCGACCGTGGCCCCTCCAGCTATAACGCCATAGTAAAATCACATCGGCGAACTACTCTGTTGCGAGCCATATCCTGATGCAACGTAAACATCAACGTCACCGAGAACGTAACAGCGCCGGGATTGTTGCGTGGTTTATATGATTTACATAGCAATTCGACAATTTCACTATTTAATCGACCACCGCCCAAAATTAAACGAACCACCTCCCCGACCCTACCCCGTAACAATCCGATCGCACGTTTACATCCGAAAGTCAAATATTTGATTTACCTTGACAGAACGTTGCTTTTGCTAATGCCGCGTAAGAGTGGTGAGAAAATTGTCAATCAAATAAATCGCAATGAGACTATCGAGGAAAGAAATCGCAAAAAGTAAACTTGAGACGAAAGAAAATTTGAAAAAAGATCTGTCAGCGAAACAACTTTTTTTTTTTTAGGGATGCTACACGGAGCTTATGGAAAAATTCATTTCTTATCCACAGAGACAAGTACGTGAGTTATATACATATATATATCACTAATCTGTTTGTCTATCCTGCATGTGTATACATATATATATATATATATATATATATATATGCCAGAATCCAGATGATCCTGCAAGGTTATCACCGGTAAGATTGGACAAGAGCGAATTGTTCGAGTGGATAAAGCCGTAACGTAGTCAGACCAAACTTATGTACCGGATAAGCGGCCCTCAAGGTCCTATGACGCGACGCAGGAAATCCCCCCCCCCCTCCCCAACTCCCCTTTCCTAAATCACCAATACTCATCCCGTTCCTTTCCTACGGGAGTCTTTGCACTCCCTTATAACCCTTCCCCATTACCCCCGTAAAAGTATGACGTGTAACATGGACTTGGAGCGTCGTCATTAATTAGCGCGTCGACGCGAAAGATTCGACGAGGCGTATGGATTTTCGCGAATACTCGAGAAGTAACGAAAATTCGTACCGTACCAACAGTGACCAGATCGATGACCCAGAAGAAGAAAAAAAATTGTCAAAGACAAAGAAACAACGTCAAACGCGTTAAACAGGACAAACGTCAAATTACGCAATGTCAATTTTACCTGTGGTGAAATTGTCACCAGCAGATAAGTACCTGAGTAACTAATGTAAGTAAGAAAGATAAGGGTAGTTGGCAGCAGTGGCACGGTGGAGTTTCGCGAATCCAGGCCTGCAACCTGTTGAGTCAAGTCGAGTGGCCGGGGTAGACGGGGGGTTAAACCCCGAGGATCTAAATCAAAGAGGAATCTGGGCACAGTAAGATTTTCGGGTTGTTAAAGGTGGTAACAAGGTTGATCAGCGTAGAAAAGCGTATCACAAATTAGACGAAGGTTTGGCACTGCTGAAACAAGAAGGAGAGGGTCTCGTGCCACCTTTCATATATATATATATACATATGTACAATATACGTAATTGACACACGACACAGTAAGACCAGGTCAACGAGTCTCCGTACAGTCCTCGTGCATTCTGACCGCGACTGTATCGTCTGTGTACACAAGGGCAGCGACTACTGCCAAGCACACAGGCTGCTTATGCTAGACGTTCAGGGCCAGTACGGCCAACCCAAGGGAAACGAGAGGAACACGAGAAGCAGCAGCTAGTGGACTTGGAACTGGTAAATGAAAGAAGAGAGCAACGACCATCTGGACTTGTAGAAGAGGATGTAGCGTGCCTGGGCAATCGGTGAGGTGAGTCGCGGTGCGCGCATTCCTGGACTTCAAGGTTGGGGTCAAGGGACACTTAAGTATCCGCCAACGAGAAGTGTGAGGGAGGGAGGAAGAGAGAGAGAGAGAGAGTGCAGCCATCTTGCCAAGAAATAAAATCCAGGGGATGAAGTAGAGGACGAAGTTGAGAAATTAATTAGGACCGAAAAGAAATATTTTTCGATTGCACGAGGTATCGAGGGGGGGGGGGGGGTGATTCTTGGTACAGGGTGGCTCCGCGGAACTAATTAGCACATACCGTGCTTTGGGTTGGGTGTTACGTAATCATTGGCATCGGTCTGCGCGAGGTGAACGCTGAAGGATTTACAACCTTTTTTATGACGTCGTCCCTGTCGTCATTCACGTCAACTATGAATACACGGTGTACGTATATGTGTAAGGGGGTGAAATCGCGATTTCCTCTTAGGGAATGAAATTGCGTGTGTATCTATGTGTATGTATGTATAGAGGATGCTCGTCATACATGGGCTTACTATGATTGGAAATTTCTTGTTACAAAATTGCGTCTCCGAGTATATCGAACATCCCTTTGGCCTTTCGCGCAGGAGGATTCTATCTGGCGATCTTTTCGTGTCGTCTTTTACAGGATGGTCCCTTTGCCTTTTTTTTTTCTTTCTTTCACCCTTTTCGTCTCCCTTTTTCTTACTCTCTTCTTGCTCTTTCGACTCGAGCCTCTATGTAGGTTCAGCTAGGCATCTAACCGCTTTTCTCATCCGTGTACTTGCTTCTCTCTCTCTCTCTCTCTCTCTCTCTCTCTCTCTCTCTCTCTCTCTTGGTCTGGATATAACGAGGTACCTCGGTACTGTAGCAGTGGCTGAACATAAAAGGCAACGTTACTGATAAAAGATCCTTCGTACGTGGTACGTAAAGTCCCTTGACATCGTAAAGGAAAAGTCCCCGAATGGCCAATGTCGATTAGAGATTATAGACTTTGTATTAAAGGCGCCTAATTTTGCTGCACGAGGAGTCGGAAAATTCGATTATAAATTGAAGAGATTCCGAGGCATCGTAAGACGTCGCGATTGCTCATTCAATTCGCGCGTACGAACGACGAAGAAACGAAAGATTAGTATCGAAATGTTTCGCGTATAATTTTCATACTGCAATCATATTATCTGAAAGATGGACAATATTAATTTTCATACGAAAATTAACATCCATCGTGAAAAACGGAGACGATCCGTGATAGCTGCGTGACGTCACGTAACTCGTATATCTCAAAGGGGAGTCCGACTTCGAGAGTCAAACGATTTCGTACGTTTGAAAATTTACGACTGTAAAAATAAAACGTAAACCAACGTCTTCGGCTTTTGGTATTGTATATGGAGCGTGATGAGAGATCGAATAACAGATAGAGGAGAGACAGTATAAAAAGGGAAAAAATTCAAGGGAAAAAAACAAAACGGTGTCGAAGCCAATGAAAATTATTGAAATTGGATTGTCAAGAGTATCGTGAATATGATAAGCGATTTTTATATTGAATTCTTTGTCGCGACCATGTCTCCCCCCCCCCCTCCCCCCCCCGAACCAGCCCCACATCAGAAGATATTCCCAAAGAAGTTGGTGGCTGTCAGCTGTGACGTAAAACGTATTTTATTACCACAGAAGAAAAAAGAAAGAAAAGAGAGAGAGAGAGAGAGAGAGAGAGAGAGAAGAGAAAAGGCATCGGGGATGCTCGCTTGAAAATACTCAAGGGAATAATGTGAAAGGCTGTCTCTTTTCAAGCTTTAACAAAATGTTCCAACATCTCTCTCTCTCCACCCCCCCCCCCCCCCTCCCTCTCTCACTCTTTCTCATACACGAAATTTACGTCCGAGCACCAGTGAAGTCCTACAGTACAGTAACAAGTACATACCTATAAATACCTTATAGGACTACAGTCCTGCCATTATAAGTAAAAAAAAAAAAAAGTTAAATCTCATGGGAAGCTATAAAGGAGTGTTCACAGAAGCGCGACAAGTCGTCGGGTCTATCCGTGAACCTATGCAGTACTCTCAAAGTAACTCCAAACCGGATGACCTTCAGACGAGTTTTACAGGCAACCTTTTGTCCGGGTGCAGGATGCACACTCATCGGAGCGACAATCGCCCGACCCGATCACGATGAACAGCTCGCGCAGATGCGTCCCAACTACGACATAACGTGTACGGGAGCGGCGTCCTTCGCGATTCGGTCTTCGCTCGCAGTTTGGACGCCACGGACCCCCACCCAGAGGACACCGTCTGTTATGCCGCGGATATCTAATTCCATACGAGCCGTTGACAGCCGGAATAAATTGCCAGAGAAGCCATTTCGCAGGGGTGCCACCACATCGCTAAAGGAATAGAAAGCTGGCTGACAGGGATGCCAACCATTCCGAACCCCCGCAAGAGGAAGCATAATCCCGCGTGCGACTGTCGCGATAATGTGACAGCTGAGAAACAGCCGAAAGCCTTAGGTACAGGGCGTCGCGACGCTGCAGGATCACCGTGACTGGTCCCTATGACAAGAGATGGGGAAAGGGTGCTACCTACCCGTCTTCTCTGACTGTCGAAGGGTAAAAATACGCGGTTAGGGGATTCAATCGGATGACGGCTAACACGACAATTCCCAGTGAAACAATAGAAAGCTTTTCTTTCATCTTGGTAAAAAGGGTTACGTGGCGACCAAATGAAAGGATTTCAGGATCGGATGGATCCCACGATTACTTCACCTGTATACAACGTTACAACAAGGTTATCTTTGATTAACGGGATACTCGTATCGAGATTACGGTAATAAAAAAAAAAATATTATCGGTATCAGGGTTAACATTTTTTTTTTTTTCTTCTAACATTACACAAAAGGACACGCAAACTATTGTCATGGATTCGAATGGGTAATTTCGTGTAACAGGGACATGTGTATCTACGTACTTTATGTATATGGCGAAATGAAGATAAGCAAGGCTACTTTACACTCTATGGGTACAGTATCAACATATTTATCGTGCACGTAGCCAGTAGAAGATTTAGAGACTATCGTGAATTTTCTGCTTTTCAGTATGTGGAGCAGAGTGAGAGAGATGAGAAAGGGGGGGGGGGGGGTAGGCAGTGCATAGCGACAAGAAAGTGTGTCTGTGAGAGAGAGAGAAGCTTTAAGAGATAAGAAATGGATGAACGAGATAAAGAGAGTAAGATGCTAGAGAGTAGATTTCCACGTGGTACATGAATATCCGAGCTGGCTTATTTACCTAGCTACTTCTTGAGATATTCGCGGATAAGATGATACTCCACGGGATCGAATGGCAAGAGCAAATGGATAAGGAAGATGCTGGACCACGGAGAGTAATATATCCCGTACGTGAAGCCGTACGATTTTCAATAAATACAAATATATTCGTCTCGCGAGGGTACACCCTCTTCCAAAAATCGCACCTCTAAAATTCTCCTACGAAATTGTAATCGAAAATAGATTTTTTTTTTATAGCGAAAAATGAATTTTCAAGTATTCCAATAAT
Organism: Calameuta idolon; assembly: GCA_030142285.1. NCBI lineage: Eukaryota > Metazoa > Arthropoda > Insecta > Hymenoptera > Cephidae > Calameuta > Calameuta idolon. The sequence goes on along the minus strand of JARQSV010000700.1, from coordinate 53,781 downwards.
TATGTGTCGAGTGTTAGCATCTTTATACATCGAGATCAATCCCTTATCAACGCTATCCTAGTTAGACGCTTTACGAAAATTGAGGAACGGAAGTATCCCTTTAATCTGTCAGTCTGCAACTTCATTTGCGTAAGTAAATCTTGTTTGCCTGAGGGCTAGCCGCTTGCAACAGGGTATAAAAGGGGATGACGTAACCACCCCGGCTATATACAATACCCAAACAAACATGGCGATACAGACGTGGAACGTAAACGCATACACGTGGATGCTCGTAGCCGAGCAAACGTCACAGGACGTCGAGAGCAGTTACTCTCCTGCGGGCAACTAGTAAAGGGAGGCAGAAGAGTCGGGGGGGAGGAGGTGGGGGCGTATGGATGATGAACTCAAGTGAGAGGATAAAGAGGAAAGAGAGGATTAAGCAAAATAGGGATGAACGAGGATAATATGAGGAAATCAGAGAGTTTCGAGTCAGTCTCAGTGAATAAGGGCAGATCAGATACCTAAGTAGATAGACGGGGTTCAGGAAGATTTTTCAACGTTGGAGAAAAATTCGAAATTCAATCTCGAGCGAGTAGCTGTGGATCGAAGACTCATGGCGAAAAGGAACAAAGCACTCGCCCATCCCACCAGCCTTGCACTTGGGTCAACCCCTAATCGATGAGACAGCCTGGAATACCGAGCGGGTTCACTTGTTGCTGCGACCAGCACGAAGCGGCGACGGTTTGACGTTATCCGACTAGAGTCCCTGGGAGAACCCGAGAGAGAACAAAGGAGGTAGGTTTTACCTCACGGTGATGGTAAAAAGCAAAAGTGGAACAAGCTCTATGCTGGGTCTAGTCGTCCCTCAGGAAAGTAACGTACAATTTGAAAGATAATGACAGACATGTATTTTGCTTGGGTGTACATACATCAGTGGCTGACGGGCTTTGTTCTTAAAGTTCCGTTAAGGGATGTTTTTACGTATCGTTCTAACTAGCCCTTGACAAAGTTCTTGATCGATGTACCAGTCAAAAATACTTCGACTTTATTAGCTTTACTTCGAACGTTAACCTTCTGACTACGTCCGAGCCGTTTCAGCCCTTGCGTCTTGAAATAAGGGAGAGGGCTTTAGGCAAGTAATATATATATATATATATATATGAAGGAAAATACCGAACAGGATCCCAAGGAGAAAAATAGTACGAGGGTTGAAAAAGGTTCAAAATGCTGGGCATCGGTCGCGCAGCATCTTTTTCTCAGAGACGCCCAAGGCGCTCGGACGGATTTAAGGGGATTCACACCCTGTCAAACTTCTTTGTCGGCGTAATGCCGCGAACGTGCACCCTGGCAACCCCTTGAGCCATGGCACGCAACAACCCCTTTTCGCAACCCTCGCTTCTTTCTTATACTATCTCTCGTTCCCGTTCCTTCGTTCCCCTTCGCTCCAAAAGCCCAGAAACTGTGTGTATCGTTTGTTAGGGATCCCAGGACGACACGTACGAAATAACGATGTCTTTAGAAGACACACTTACGCCGGATTTTCCCCAACCTGTTTGCAGAGACACGACATACGTTATTTGTTCGCAATTTTCGTATACCAACTTAATGACGTTAAATCACCGATATTTACAAAGAGAATAAATTCCGGCACATGCGGTACCCCATTATCGAAAATCCTTGAGAAAAAAAAAAAAAATAATAAAAAAAAATAAAAGACAAACAACCATACCTAATCACAAAGCATAACGATAACGATCCGCTAAACAATACAGATAATCCTGCGGTGAAATATCGCAGAGTTCAGTAAGCCGTCACATCAGTTCTCATTAGCAACGTCGCGACGCTAGAGACTTTCACGTTATCCCGTAGCGGTACAAAAGCGTCGAGCGTCGACAGGGACGTCGATTATCCAGGGAATAGGTAGGTAGGGTACCTGGTAGCTATGTACATAGGATAGCTAAAGCTAGACGTATATGTATATTAGTGGATGAGTAGCGATTAGCGACTAGCGATTACAAATTCAGAAGGCGTCGGGTGAATGCCGTCAGTAGCGTCAGAGGCGTGTCACGTTGAGTTTATCCGTCCGTAAAGGTGCCACCTGCGTCGCAACGGACAGCGACGAGTGGTATTACGGCAAGAATACGCGATCAGGATATCTCGAAACATTCCATGGTATATACATATATATATATACATATATACATATATACATATATAGGCTTGATCTATAACTGATAGAACATAACTTACTACCAGATCCCTGTACACTGCTGCACTATACTCTAGTAAAGTTTATACTACTGCACTATAGTATATTCTAGTACAGTATATAACGGTACGTTGCCTGGAATATATAATACATGATGCAGAGTGGATATCTCACAGCATCCCTATATCGTAATCGTAATGACAGGAAACCAGCAATATGAACTTGACGCGTCGGTCCTGTAGCCCCAACGCAGCATCCTACTAACAAACCGTACACAGTGGCGTCACGACGCACGTATCTCGTATGAACGCACACTGCTACGATAGTAAGCACTGTTTATGCTCGCACATGCGAACGATACGTTAGCGTTATCAAATATCTCCCACTATATGACACGCAGAAGGGGTAAGGGGTCACAATCCCCCCCCCCCTCCCCTCCCCTCCTTGACATACGAGGACTTCCTTATGCTCTGATACGCTGCAATTCGTTATTTCCGCGTGACGTGCTGGTCCACTTCGTCGGACGGAGTATAGGAGCGAATTATACGTAGAGATTGAAGTGGAAGCGTAATCTTGAGAAGCGGGTATACATATATATCGAAGTGGCACAGTTTGCTCGTGAAACTGTAGAGATGGAAAATCGTTGGCGAGATAAAAATCTTTTTTTTCTTTTTTTTAATACAGAGGTCGAGTCACGTCGAAATGAATGAAAACGCGTGGAAGGAGGTTGCAGGATGAAAAATAGGAATGTGAAAAGGAAGGAAGGAAGTGCGAATGAATAAAGGGGAAACATGACGGATGTAGAACGACGTGGATGAGAGATAAGGAAAAACGGAAGATTGTATTAGGAACGAGTCGACTGGAGCGCCGCGTAGCGGTAGGCGCGACGTTCGCAATGAGATTGGTCCCGTGGAAAAGGTAATCTCGAAAAATAAAGATTGAAGTAAAAATGGTGAAGAAGGGTTCCTCTCGCGATTTTGCATACGTTCGACGCTGTCGACGTCGCGACGCATTTCTCTCGTTCCCGTCTGTAAATCGTGGTTTTATTTTGTCCTCGTCGTGGAAAGAACGTCGCGCGACATTTTTATGTCGAATACTTACGCGAGAGAATACGTGGACGCCATCTTGGTATTCGCGTGACGTCAGAGGGGCGGTATGACTTTTCTATCTTTCTCTCTCTCTCTCTCTCTCTCTCTCTCATGTAGTGTTATAAGAGTCATACGGCGATGAGGCGAACGTAGCACAGTGGATCGCTTCCTGGGTGAAACTACCTATATACACACTCGGTGAATTCTGAGCTGTACGAGTCTAACTAACGTCATTAGGTAATTAGATACGTGCCGAGCGGCGTGCGCGAAAGGACTAAAGTGGGAGAGAACTTGAACTAGATATGGATAGTGGAGGATGGTCTAGCGGATATCCAGTCAAGAGAAGGATGCAAGGTATGCAGAGTATATGGGACGTGGCGCATAGCTAGGAGAGGACAATGATAGTTAGACGAGGAAGACGATGAGATAGAGACTGCATGAGAAAGAGAGAGAGAGTGGTAAGGCATATATACCAAAAGTAAGAGAGAGCATGAGACAGCTATTCCGAGACGCGGCCAGCGTCGGGACGCCGTATTCCAGTCGGCGGCGGTGGATTACGTTGGGGAGCAATTTGCATCCAATAAACGGCAAAGGAGTGGGTACACGCATGCCGTTGGAACTACCCTCTCTCGTTCCGCGTCTTCTTCTCTATCTACCAACACCCCGCTCCACTACCGCTCAATCGCATCCCATCAGAAAGTTTTACACGAACTCGCGATAAGAACCCATTTCAATGATTGACATTCGCTTTTGAAACGAACGGTACGGCGCGTTGGTTATATTGGGGTGTTTTAAAAAAAAAGAAGTCGACCTCGAATAAGGGTGATATAAAAGAGGAAAGCTCAAAGAATAAAATGATTTGGTGAAGGTCCAGCGCAGAGGATGCTGGAAGTAAAGAGATCGCTTTAGCGAGCATCTCGCGTTTGCGGATAAACGTGGAATTGCTGGAGGGAATAAGAGTACCCGAAGGGTCGAGAATTTCGGCTATGCGTAAGGGCTGAAATAGGGGTCGTATATCAGGAGGGTAAGAAGGGCCTGAAATAGAAAGTGAAAAATATAAAAATCCAGAATGATAAAGGAAGATGAGCACGTTTCATGGAAGTCTCTGCTGACTTCGGATTCGAATAGATATCGATTTGAATATATATAATATATATATATATATATAGATTCGACTAGTATTTCGTCTGACACTGACTGTACTCTACCACTGGCGATACAGTCAGTTGGTACTACTGCCGGCACTATACTAGCACCGCTAATATACTCTGGCAGACGCTCGGAATTTCACAAGCCACTTGTACGAAATCTCTCTTTGGCTTTTACTTCATTCAACCCCTATTTTATCATCCCTTACTGGTACCAGTGCCAATACAGATACCAGTACCAGCAGAAGCCCCGTTAGTAGCAAGTGTCTTGCTACTGCTGTTGCTACCTTCCCCTAGCTCCTCACATCCTTGACATCGTCACCAGCAGTACAGAACAACTGGTTCGCTACCCCAGAGAATTGCAACCCCTAATCTAGTTCTCTCGCTCATCCTCAGGCTGTTCGCTTAACTGAAATCGGAACGATTCGCCATTATTTCCGGGTTGCCCGCTGAATCTTCTGCAGCCCCTTGGAAAACCCATATCAGCGTGAACCGAGAAGATGTTGAATGTATATATATATATATATATGGTTCGCCCTTGGAACGTACAGTAAGGCCTATAAGGAATGCCGGCATCGCACGTTCCCGTCACCCCTGACAGCAAGTATAACGAACAGACAAGGGTGGATTATTGGGTATGGCAAAATGAAGACGCCTGGCAGCGATTCCTGATATTATCACAAAGGGGGAGAGTACGAGGATCAAATTGGTGCGAATAAAGACCGGCTGACCCCCAAACATTCTCATCCCCTATCAGCTATTTCCATTCTAGATAATCTTATCGATATTCCGAATGCTATGCTAGAGTAGTAATAACCACTGAGGGCTGCTGGTATCGTCTTATCCAAGATTAGATTCACTCGTCCCAATAATCCAATTAATCCCTTACGATAACTCTCGCAACGCTGTATACACGAATATTGAAAAAAAAAAAAAAAATTCATTACACTCAACCATGAAAATATTCTCGAAATATTCAAGAGGAAAACTATTTTACAAAATTCACCAAAAGCAACTGTGACCTCGCAAAGTACCGACGCAATTACTCGCAACGCTCGTTTTCGGGCAAATGGAAATCGGTCGAGACGATTTCACCTGATGGAAAGTTAGTGCGAAGGGGATGGTGGACACATCGAGGTACCCCTGTGAGTTTTCTCGTAAATTGCTTCGACCGGCGTCGATCTTACCGCCGATCAATGAACGCGAGTGGATCGAGATTAGTCGATTAGCGAGTACCCCTCCCCCGTCGTAAGGTTCATTTGAGCTAACGACGAGTGTTAAAGGAAATCGGGCGGACAAGGGGTCGGAGGGTGGGAAAGGGGAGGCTCTAAGCGTTCCGAGATCTCGGCTGGTGCTCTCATCGCCATTTTGGGGAGAAGAATTGACAACAACAAAAAAAAACAAAGTGGACCGAGAAAGAGAAAAAGATACAGAAGGGAAAAATTACGTGAAAGAGTGAAGAGAAAAATCGTGACTATCCTACCACCACTGCTACGAAATCTAGCAGCCACCGGTTATAGACAGAGGGTGGGAGGGACGCCTAGCGTCTAACAAATGGCAGAAAACCAGACCGAATTCGTTCTTGTATTCCCGATCCGTTTTATACGTGAACTTAGTACGTACCAACTGGTCTCTAACACATCTCGCACGAGAGTTGGAAGGAGGCCGAGAGAGAGAGAGAGAGAAGGAAGTTCCATAGGATTCGCAAGGGTGGAACTCACGCCCGGCGTAAGGGTAGAAGGGTAGAGAAGAGCCCCGATGCTTGAGGTAGCCGGCTAACGATAATTCCTCCCCAGCGTCACGTGCCGGTAATATAAATCACCCCGTTTCTAGCTCGCCCCCACAATTACCTAATACGTCGGGTACGTTACCCCTAGACGTCCTATCCCACCCCCAAAACCACCACCCCCTCCCCCCTCCCGCGCGACCACTAACTTACGGACGATCCAATACTAATAATAGATGTAGACGCCTGGAATAGGAGGCGATGCCGCTTTATTTTATGGCTCTGAAGCTTCCTACCCCCCCACACGGACCACAACTACTACCCCGTCTAACCAACCCCTAGCGATCCTCTACTATCAGCCAGTGTAGCTATATATATACTTATCTGACCGTAGTGTCTGCACACACTACAGGATCATCTACTGATACCCTTGATCTTATGGCACCGTTACAACGGAGCGTTACCTTCAGGCTAACTCCCGTGCCGACTAACGATGATTATTTTTTCCTTTTAACATTTATTTCCACGTGTACGACTACGACGGGACACTAACTACTATTGTATTGCTGGAAAAATATTCTTACCCCCCCACCCCTAAGAAGACGAAAGGGGTCACCTGTCTTATCCACTGCCATGCTCGTCTGCTCCTCACAAGGCATTGGGCCCAATTAGCACCAAGAGGGTATACACATATATCTAGACGCGCACGAAATGAACGCAACTTCGAAGGCAGTAGATCTATTACTTCATGCTCAGCCACGCCATAGTAATCTCATAGAAACTCCATCCCCCGCTGTACGCGATCTCTCTCGGCTCTTTTCTTTTCCGCGTACTTTTTCAACTCCTGCTCCCTCAAGCATTTACCACACAGCAATGGCCACCCACCGCCTCTTACTTTACCCAGTACATAAGGGTAGTTGAAGTACTTTCGACTCGAGGATACTTCAGCGATGGCTGCGAGACACTGGCGAAAATCTTTCTGGTACATTTATACGTAAAGAATGTCATCGCTCGACGGCGTTCTCGAAGGCGCGGAGAGGGATGATGATAATAATACTGGAAAACGACGTCTCAAGTATAACACGTCGTGCGGTAAACACACTTGAAAAGTTTTTTTTTTTTTTTTTCGTCAAAATTTAAGAATTAACTAAATTTTTGATTTCGTGCTTATAACGAATTTCTAAAGGGTAAGTTCAAAGAGCTTGTTTCTGATGGGGTTGATCGATTACGTGTCACGTGGTACGTTCGTATCCATCCCTACGCGTCACCGAGCTCCACGTTTATTCCTTTCTTTGCATTCTCTCGCGCACATAACTGCACGCCAGCTACATCCTACAACCCCAGGAGCCTCAAGGCACGTCTCCACAATACTGCATTACGATACCACCCTTCTTCCAGGCGAGTCCACCCTCCGACCCTCGACAACCGTCAACCTCCTTTCAACCCCCCTCCCCGCCCCCCCCCCCCTGATATACTCTATTCCTTTTCTTCCCCTTCCCTTCATTATCTACCTTCGTCCGCTCTTGCCGCGGAATAAGGATCGCTCTTAAAGTCGCGCAATGCAACATGAAGGAGGAATCTTAAACGTCGTCAGGCCGCGCATATATTGCTTTGTGAGAAGGAAGGAAGGAAGGAAGGAAGGCGGCAAATGACGCAGCAAGCGTGTAAATCTGTTCAAAGGGAAAGAACAACGAAGAGAGCGATTTTCCTGACAGAAGAAAAAAAGAAAAAAAAAAGTGTATAGAGATTTAAAAAAAAAAACACAAAAATAGTGTCACAATTTTTTTTTAAATAACTCTTGGTAATCGCTCAGGCACAGAGAGCAGGAAGGTACATTCGTGGAATTGGCACTGAATCGCCGAGGCACGGTTTTCCAGATTGAAAAACGCGTGGAACGAGTTCTCTCTCTCTCTCGCGTGAAAAAAGAAAAAGTCCATGGCATTTTATTTTTTCCAACAATTTCAACCCAGCAACTTCCGGCGAGTCGTAGAAAAAAAAATTACCCAGCACACACCACGCTCCATCGCCATTGGTCGTAGCTCGCCATGCGAATCGCGAGATCGTAAAAGCGCGGATACAAGGAAATAAAAATTTTTTATACCCCAGCATAGGCGCATGAAAATAGGAAATTGTACGCTGTAGTTATGAAAAAAAAAACTGCAACATGTCCCCGCAGCGCTATCACGTATATCGACACGGAGTCGCGATGCGTATATTCGTATCATGGGCTAAAGAGTAAAATTAAAAAGAAAAAATTAGCCAAAAAAAAAACTCAATAAAATTTTCTATAAGAAAAAAAATTGATTTTCTAATATTCGTCAGGTGTTGTTTATCGCGTCGTATGCTCCAAGGACAAATGTCAAAAGCGACAGAGGTAACGTCGTGACGTCACGTCCTGACCGTGCAGGTTTGTTTGCGAATTAATTAGACGAGTTATAGCCAAAACCCGAGTATTTACGTCAAAGGAAATTCCTACAGTAACAGACGGAAGCGTCGCTCTTAGCAAAGGTGCATCATTACGGGACATTTCGTCCCAGTACTATATCAAAGAGGCGCTTAAGTTTCCCTCTGCATGACGTATGGATCGACGTGTACGTATGTACATAGAACAAGCGCAGGCGTTCGCGGTGTCTAGAAACAAGAAGAGAGCCAGAAACAAGCCCGCGTGTTTATCAAGACAAACAAAGACGCTTTAGCGTAATTTAACTCGCCACGACGCCCGAGCTTCGCGTATGCACACACGCGTCTCTCTAGCGGCGGTGTTGTCGCGCACTGTACCCAAAACTCCTTACCGCACTATAGCATATTCTCCATCCCGTCTCCGTTCTCTATCTGCACAGAAGTCCAGGAAACAAAGTGGAGATCGAGCAAAACATCAGAGAGCGACTAACAAATCCGTACCGCAAAGCTTGCCACTAATTTCCTGTGAAAACAGCCTTAACGCCAGAGAGCAGATGAAGATAAATTGTCACGTATCCGTGCAACTGGGCTTGTTTCCAATGGATACGGACGCCCGGACAATCTGGAACTTTTTCAGAAAAATCCTCGTATACCCAGTGTATCTTTTCAGTATAACTTTTTTAAATTCTTGATTCGTGACTACGCGTATACCTGCAAAGATTCTTACGTGACTGTACAGCGTACCGAGTACGTACAGTTCAGTTGTCTTATCTATTCCCAATGGGATTCCAATGCTGCGACTTTGTGGATGCTGGAGAAATTGTCACTGACACAGAGACGGCCCTGGTGGCGGCTCGGCGACCGGTCTGAATCCTTCGAATTTACGTCAATTTTCATTTCGTTAAGGGAAAAGGATTCTCGTGTATTCTCGATCATTTACAGAACGATCCAACCGGAAGTTCCTGAGGGAAGAGACAGTACGGGTAAATTGGATGTGATATTTTTGTCTGTGGAAAAATTTCGAAAGCTACAGACTACTATTTTTTTAATCTCTCTGTTATTACGTACGACTATTATAGACTCTCGTGGGATTACGCCTACGTTTCTACATGAGAGATAAGAGGGATGGAGGGGAGGTCCGGAGGGGACGACTGCGTCGTCCAGGTTAATGACAAGGAAACGAGAGACCTTCGTAAACCCTGTAAAGACGAAGGACTCGGTTAATGGTGGGCTATTTTTTTCCCATGGCGTCAGTTTAGCCTTCGTAGCACTCGGTATTAATTATCGTACGTAGGGGGCTGACGCAGGCCCGAGGAGGGTGCTAAAGCTCGGCACTGACATTAGGGGCTGTTACGTTTTCTCCTTTCCACGTATATTCCACGGCGTTCGCCTCGTGGAAGCTAATACTGTTTTTGTTTTCTGCACCATAGCCTGGCCTGTCCCGTGGAGTCCTGAGAAACGCTGAGAGTCCCGTAAGACACGAGAAGGTGAACGAGAGGGGAAATACGTTATAGAGGTCAGGATGTCTCGCGGTCTGAGCAACCTCATTCGAAAGGGACGATGATGACCCGCGGCTGACGTGGAACGTGTAAACGGGAGGGACGAAGGGGTGAAAAAAAAGATTTCCCAAAATCTAATAGGCTCAGTCCTAATTTGTATAAATAATTTTAAAGCGAATCCCACCCCTCGTATTCCCTAAATCCCTAAATACAGTAATTCGACGGAAACGATCCAGATCAAAGTCGTACGCGCGTTACTCGAAAAGGCTCCAAGGTCCAAACTAAGGGATGATTTTTCCAAAGTTCTTAATCGTTACTGGACAATGCATATACATATAGTGGTTAACGTCGATACGTGATAACTTCTCAAGAGTATCTCGCGTATGCAATAGTCCGCCGTATAGTTAACCAGGTCGATATGGTTACCCATATTGGAACTCGAAATCCAGAATATTCAGACCGCGACGCCAGCCGGTTGCGACGTCGACGTCGACGTCTCGCAGGGAAAGCTGTGACGTCTGGCGATATGAATTAGCTCATTTTCCATATAGAATCCATGGAAAGTTGCGGACGTATTGGAGTTTCTCGTTAGAGAATCCTAGAGTAGATATCAGCTAACTACCAGTCGGTATCGTTTATACTTTATCCATAGTATCTTTATGTATTTACATTATTAATTGTCTTTGTGGAAGTTAAATTTATCTGTTTAATATCTACGTATCTAATGTATTTATCTGCTCGTCGTCTTTAGCGACGATTGATTATTAGCGGCAGGTACCTGTTTGCTTTCGGTTCCTCGATAAGAGGAGGAACGAGCAAAAAAAGACAGAAGACGAAGAGGAAAGCACAGCCTCGAGCGAAAGCTCTCGTGAAAATCGTTACGAGAAAATAGATGGATAGAGAAAGATACATCCAAGTATAGATGCTGTTGACGATGCTCGTGCTACGGAATAGCACGTTCCGGTAGAATAGCTGCCGATCGCGGGATTAAAGGGGATGTAGCTGAGGATATTGGGATTTAAATCTCTTTCGCGTTGTTTACCATCGATATAAGAGCGTTACCCTGGATCCCAGTAAAATTACGTGGAGAAACGAGAAAAAAAAAGGATCTGATGTAATTTCAAATTGAAAACTATATTTTAACGTTAAAATTTTAACGCGTGTCAATTATACATATATCGAGAATAAAAAAATATTGTACCAGCTGGCTCGAACGTACGATCGTATTACGACTATCTAGATCGACATAACCGTATTTATCTTACGAAAATTGATATCTGTCGATGTAATCTATTCAAAATTTTTTTTTATAAATTTAAAAAAAAAGTTTTTTGACATGATCAGATACAGTACGGAATTGCTCACCATGGCGTCCTTGATGTGATCAACGGGCTGCAGGAGTACCGTGGCCGTAGCGGTGCCAAGGGCACGAGGCTGTGGCTGAGGTATCGCGGAGGACACGATGCTCGCCGTGCAGGTGCAGGTGCAGGTGCAGGCTAGGTTGCAGCCCTGCTGACCCAGTAGGTGATTCGCGACTGCCGGTGTATGCAGGGCCGGAGGTAGGGGCACCGCACCACCCGGCACAAACGAGTACGAATGAAAATACGTGGTGGAGCGGGTCTCTTCGGCACCTAGTTCAACCTTCGCGTTCCCCGCCGCGAGGTACGCCCCAGGACCCGGATGATTCGCGTTGTACGTCTTCCTCAGGGACGGATACTCCAAGGCTGTAGCCCGATGCACCGAGTAGACCCGGAAACCGGACTCGTCCCTCACGCCTCCTCGCACGCCGTTCGTCAACCACCACAGCTTGCCCGACTCTTTGGACCTCGGGGATCTTCCTCGAGGATCCGTCTGTTATCCTTTTCAATCTTCCTTAAACTTTCTCTTTCCTTTCTTTAATATCTCTTTTACGTTCCGCACGGATCTCTCGGATACTCCTTTTATTATATTGTTATTATTCTTTTCTTTCCGTCGATTTCTCAGTCACTTCGCAACTCTTACCCGGAGTGAGGATAAATTTGGGTCCTTATCGGTTATCAAGGATATCTTGCATGCCAGATGACAGATAAAAGAGCGCGAGTCACCTTTATCAAAAATTTATTCGGTAAAGCGCGCAGAATCTTCTCTCTCTCTCTCTCTCTCTCTTTATCCACGTCTCAACCAACAATAATAATAACAACAACAAGTCGTGCACTATGTCGACCGATGAGTGTCAGTCGAATATTTATCCCCTCCTGATTATTATTTCACCTCCACGAGCTGTCGTACTTAACCACCGATATTACGTATATTATCTGTCCACGTCTCCACCCCTATTTGTACCTCCGTACGAGAAATCTGTATGATAAATTTCAAATTACGCGTCTATTAATTATTTAGTCTACTAATTACAAATACAATATATTATATATATATATATTTATTTATTTATTTACTTATTTACGAACAAGTGCAGTCCTTTTTTATCACGCGAAAAAATCCTCAAGATATCGTAAACTTTCCTAATAATATCCCGCGCTGATAAAGATTAATTGGCTAAGAACTTTAAGGGATGAAAGCGGGTCCTGTGATTGTCCGTTGGTGAGCTTTAAAGGATGTCAGAGGTAGGGGTTTGGGTTATGACTAGAACTAGGGGACTGACGACGTGGACGACGCCGACGAAGGAAGTGGGTCCTGAGGTGACAAAAGATTGTCGCGCCCGAATAAAGGATCACCTGCCCTCCCCGATAAAGAATAAATCTCACAGAGGGATGCTGCCGCGCCGAGGGACGTAACAGGGGGAGGCTCGAGCTTCGACCGTTTTAAAATACATGCGCACCCCTGTATACTCCCCGCCCTCTATATACATATATATACACACACATACGTCAGCTATGCCTGCATATATATATACATATATAATGTATGTGTCTATATATATATATATATAGTACGCGCCGCCAAGTTAATTACTCGTATAATTGAAACGACGTAGGTACGTAGAATACAGTAGTTACACGGTATGCGATTCCACGAGGGTTGCGGAGTAGTCTGTGTGTAGGTAAATCCAACCCTTCCTTAACCTCCACTCTCTCTCTCTCTCTCTTTCCCTCTCTCCCTCTCTCTCTCTCTCTCTCTCTCTCTCTTTTCCCGACCCTCCACCTATTTCCCCTATTACAATTCCAATGAATTACGGGAATCTCGTATATACGATATATTCCTGGCTTTAAAGTCAGACTAAGAATTCTCCTCTGTTAAGGGATCACTCAAGATATGTCAGTTGGTCGTAAAACCTATTTTCATTTCCTATCTTTCTCACTAGCTTATATACCTTCTCGTCAATTAAAGACACGTATATGACGAATATAGGAAAAGACACGAGAGCGTGCGGGGGGTGGTGGAGGGTGAACGATATATACTTTTTTTTTTGCCACGTGTATAGAGACAGTATATAGAGGGTTTATCGAAATATATATATATATATATAGTACACGCGATATACGAGTACAAGTACAGTGCGATAAAGTACACCTTCTTTCAAAATTATTTACAAAGTCACTAAGAGATCCTAGCTGAAAATGATTGTCACGAAGTTCTGCCGCGATCACGACGTCACGAGCGTCACGTACATACGTTATGTCTCCTGCCTGGATTTTTGTATCTTTACGCGGGAAATTCAAAGGTAACTGGAGCTTTTCAATTCATCGTACAAGCACACGCGACTGGTTACGTACGACTTGGCTGAATATATCCGATTGCGTGTAAGTGAGATATGTAAAATTTTTTACGGCTATATATACATATGTATACGCAGACGCCGAGTGTGTTACAGAAGTGCCTTGTCAAGCGTAGAAATTCGTAGTAAAAGAAACGTCGCGAAGATTCGCATAGAAATAGTAAATTTTTTTTTTTTTTTCACCCTCTTTAAAACGTATTCTTTACTCGTATTATTATTATTATTATATTCATCCGTTACCGACCCTGACCCACTACTCTTCTTGATTGTCTTAACGCGATTCTCTTTGATCACTTAATTCGATTTATTTTTATATATTAATAAATGGATTTTACGACTAACGTTATTATTATTTTTATTATTACTATTTTACAGATCTACAGTATATACTCGTACGGGTACGTACCTAATAGAGAGGAAATAGCAGGCGTCACTACGTGTACAGCTAACTTACGCAATCTTTAATCATAATACTTCAACGGTTTTGACTCCATTGTCTTTTTTCTGCTTTCTTCCTTCTTTTTCAACGTTATCGCGTGATGATTTCGATTCTTAAGAATCTCACCTTTTTTTTTTAAATCTTTTTTTTTTCAACCGGTGTCAGCACGATAGCTCGTTTAACGCATTATCAGGAGGCACCGTGAAATATCGGTGGACACGTGTTTTGCACGCGACTACTCCTTGTGACGTCACAGAGATGGGTGGCAGGAGGATTGAGCGAGGGTGAGACGAAGAAAAGACGTGCAAGACTCGTCGAGCGTTAAAATTGGGTCTGGAGCAAGGGATCGAGTGAGTGATAGAGATTGATTTTTTTTATCACCGAATTTTCGTTTGGAAAATAACGTATTTCGCGCTCTTTTCCTCTGTTTTCTTTTTTGCTCTTAAGATAGGAAAAGGGAGCCGAGTTAAGTTGCGTGAAATCTACTTCATCAATCGAGGAACGATATTTTGTTATCTCTTTTCAATTTTTCACGTTCCTCTTTCTCTGTCTCACGGCAATTCCAGCTGACGTCAGCCAAGTATCCGTTTTGATTACCGTGTAGATTTCAAGGCTGTTCACACGGTATCCCGGGCTTATCGATACTCGCAATATTTTTCTCTTCCGATTCCTCCTACGGTGTCCAACGAACCGGCTGATGGTCTTCCGGTTTACTAGTATCGGTCTCTTCGCTTTCTCTTTCTTCGTCTCCTGCCTCTCTCGCGCGCCGCGGAGACCAGAGAATCTTCAGTCCGACACGCGGCAGCTTCGCAGGGCGCAGAATGACGTGTGACGAACTCTTGCGTGACGGAACGCGGAACGGGACCAGGGATACCCAGAAGCTCTTCCTCGTTGGACGCAAAGCAAGCGGAAGCGAGGTACAATTTTTTTTTTTTTTACGGCTTTTATTCGAGCTCGCGAGTGTATCGAGTTATCCTTTGACTGCACGGCTTCTGTTTATACCGCGAGGACGATGACGACTAATGACGATTTTGCTGCTGACGAGTCTCTCTTCGCGTCACTCGAACGAACTCTCGACGGTGACGACAACGCGTAAGCGTTAATGACGTTGCGTAGCAAAAAAAAAAAAGAGTAGGAGGAGAAGAGAAGGCGGAGGCAACGTATCTTCTTGTATTATTATCGTGTGTACGTAAGGTATGTACGTGGCTGTGTGTGTATATATATATATATCTTCTTATTTATCCCGCCTTTTTTTCCGTTACGATTTACGCGCGTAAAACACGAAGCTTCGTAAAGCTCCTCGAGCAAATTTCAAACTTCCAGCTGCCGTTATGCCTCCAACGATTTTCACGCAAGTCTCGGCACAATTGCCAGATTCATTGCCGAACTTGGAAATCAGCCGTGGCTCTTGACGCTTTTTCTTCTCCTTTCCCGTTCGCGCGGGCAGAATAAATGAAAGTGACGATGACAAGCGTCGATCTGACGTGACGCGTGTCTGTCAAATTTTACGTACTTCTGCAATGAGACGTACTGAAAATACGTTAGCGTTGACGAGCTGTGTATATATTTTCTTTTCTCCTTTTATCTCCACCCCCTCTCTCTCTCTCTCTCTTACTTCTTTCAAGTCCTTCAGTGTGTATGTGCGTGTGTGTACGTGTATGTATATATATATATATATATACGTGTATTTATAAGCTTCGTGTAAGCGAATAGCGTGTAATACAATATTGTGCGCGCGCGTGTATTTTTTGTTAGTAGCGAACAGGCAGGCGTTGGGAAAAGATTTGAAGATGGAACGATTAAATAGCGTCCTACTCGATCGCCTAGCTTGACACAACTGGCATTCGCGAGCGCTCGGAGCCGCGGACGCGGGTTTAAAACGCGGCCTCCCACCGTCCACGTCATCTGCCAATAGCAACGGAGGCGGGGCCGAGTACTCGCGGAATCGCACGAGTCGCCACGAGTTTGCGTACTCGTGAAAGCTCCCTTGATAGAATCCCCTACCTGCTTGCTAGAGCAGATACCCTGGAGGCGTCATGCGTCTCTCTCTCTCTCTCTCTCTCGCGCGCGATAGAGAAACTCTCTCGCTCCCTCCCGCCAACCACGTCGCCAAAGCTTCCACTCGCCTTGGCATGCAACCGTGAGCTTGCAATCTACTCCCACTCCGTCCCTCCACACCTGCATCTGCGAGTCTCTCTGCCATCCCTGAGAAATTAATAATTCCTATACTTTTTATAACCCTGGCATACTGTTACCTGTATATCCAGGCTTCTATTATAAGCGTCTTCCCTGCATATACCTGCCGTCTTTGAATAAGTCACGTGTCATGGTTTTTGTATTGAATTACGTGCTCAATAGATTCCTTTGTTAAATAGAGCTTGATAGCCTTATCTATCAATTCCAATGCCTACACACTGATAGCTGATAGATGATCTATTATTCAGCTACGATTAATCTCTTCGATATACTCGATATATGTGTATAGCGGCATGACAATTTCGTGAGGCGGTGTGATAACGGCTCTCGAAAGTCCTCGTGTAAAATGTCCGATAGCCGTTTCGCATGGGGTTCGAGTCACGGCTATCACGGAAAGCTCGAAGTCTGGAAGTACCGGGAAGACGTCCGTCAGATTTTGCCACGCGATACGAACAATGTATTTAGACTAACTGACTACAGTCCTTCGTGTCCGAACAGGACTCTGACTGTGACCGTGGAGAAGTTGAGAGGAGAACGAAGTGGACAATGATAAGGGACAGCGAAAGAGGTCGACCACCTCGAACACGTCAATTCCCGTCGGACGGGACAGTCCTCGACGGAGCTCGGCTCTAACTTGGTTAACTCGTAGAACATTTTACTCGAGCGTCGCACGCAACGTGGATTTAACTATTCAGCAGACCTATCGAGATTACACTGACGCCACGAGACAAAATTGGCTAAACGAACAAGGCGACCCGTAAGCCCTCCTGGTGCAACGGTGACCCCTCTTACACAGTGACCTCAAGCTTTTACCTTCTTCACATTCGTAGTCTGGACACTGATATTGCATCGTTTTCATGTGTACAGGCAGACCCCCTCACCCACCATGGCGAACCCGACCTAATCTCACCAAGACTTTTAACACGCTTGCCCATCTCCACGGGAGACTTCAATTACCCACTTTCGTTATGGCGTGTCCCTATGTAAGCGACGCTTTGCCGGCGTCACGCGAACGTCCCGTATGAGGGTTGTTTGTCAGTTGTCTCACTCCCTCTTATTCTTATTGCCACTCTTGCCGAGCTTACAGTCTCTCTCCGTCTCTCGTGTACCTTTTCACGTAACGGCTTCCTACGTCTACCGCGTTGCGTTACACGACTAATTTCACGGGATCAAAAGCGTCGGCGGCTTGAACGTCGCTCCGGGACAGCAGCTACGGGAATGACGACGGACGCCTAAAGTTTTCTGTGATACGTGTGAGCGTCGGGCAATCCTCTTGGTCTCTTCGTTTATCTCGCAGCATCCCGCTGAGTACCTACCGTCGTCCTAACCACGGTGCTGGAATAATTTTCTCTCTCACTTTTTACGCGTGAGTTCTTCTGTGCTTTATTCTGTTTCACGAGGAAAAAAAAAAACAGGGCCAAAGCCCGCGAGAATTACGAAGGCGAATCGCAGTCGCTCGGCGATGGGTTTTATACGGCCGGTATCGCAGGTCGTTTCTATTTGTCAACGGCATTTACATCGCGCGAACTCCTTGACTCGGGCTGACTGTCATAGGTGGAAAATTGAAATTTAATTTCAGATTAATTGGAATCCCTAAAGGCACTAACCAACAAAACCTGGGGTGGTCGTGTGAATTTAACGCGAGACTTAATGGCGTCGGACAGAGCGTCGCGACGTGGGTTCTCGTTGGTTTCTATCTCATGTACACGACCCATTGTGCCGAAGGCTTTTATTTATATAGGCAGATGCGTTCTTATATTTTCTTTCCATTTTCTATTTTTTCTCATTACTGCATCCCTCTGTTCCTTACTCACTCTCTCTCTCTCTGTCTCTCTCTGTCTCCCTCTCTGTCTGTCTAGTCCGCATATACTATCAGCCGTCTATGTTTTTTAACACAGCAAAAACTCTTTGATGTCGCCGACGATGCTCGAACACGAGTTTTTGAATCTCATCACCATCATCTTAATGTCAAGAGGCGCAACGTAAACCTACGTTGAAAATATGCATCTAGGGTTCTGCATGCAAGGTCATCGCGTGCACGTTGGCCGTATTCGATGTAAAGAGAGAAATGCATTTCATTGACTCTAGGCGAACTTTCAACGAGCGAATAAATATATTGACTCGGCAAGTTCCGGTGTAAGGGTTAATTTACAAGAATTCCTAAAGTGTTGAATGGATAATGAGGGTAATTGAAATTTCAAGAGTTGATTTGACGTCATTCGCGAACTCTTAAAGCTAAGTAAGTAGCCGTGAAAACCGCCTTTAAGACAACGCTCCTCATTCTCAAAGAAAATTTCTCTAACGTCGACTAAGCACACGGATATTTCTTCGAATTCACCAGGATATTAATTATTTGCGCCATATATAAAGGAAATGTGTCTCGCACGATTTTTCCGTGTTTTTACCAATATCGTATCAGACACTTTTTTTCCCTTAACAGGCTTCGAGCGAATTGCAAAAGCTAAATTCAAGAACCCGAGAGATTTATCCCACGGACGCAAAATTTTTTTTTCCTAATTCGGCCCTGGAAAAAAAATTGGCAGCTACCGTCGTCATTCGCGTCATTAGGATAATAACATTCGCAATTGCGACCATACGGAAAACACTAAGTCGTAACCTAATCTCGTCTTACGAATTGACAATTAGCGAAATATATAAAAAAAAAAAAAACGTGTGTACAGTGATCAAAGAAAAAAATATAGATGGCGCCATAATCTCTTCTTCAGCATTAAAGATTATAGTGAAATAAGAGGATGAGACAAAAAAAAAGAGAAAAAAAAATTATATAATTAAGAGACAATCGCGTAAATTCCAAGAAAATTGGACTTACCGGATTGCGCGTATGAGCCGAACGATCTCAGACTCTTACCTGAAACACAAGCCATCAGTAATAATTAGTAACTGGTTATAATTAAAGCTAAAGATTATTTTAAAAAATTCTTAATTTTTCAATAATAACATTTATTTAATTATCGCGAAATCGTACTTCGACGATGTAGGCAAGGATTGAGCTAGAGAATTTACGTGGAACTTACGCCTCCGGGACGTCTCAGATTATTTAAGAAGGATTCCATTGAATCCACTTAGGAGTTAAAATTAACACAGACTATACATAGACTGTGTAATTAATAAAGGGCTAACAGTTAAGTAGGCTAATATCAGCAGTGCGTTAGAATGTTTGTATAGACGAAAGCTACGTGCATAACGTATAACGCCCAGTAAAGGAAATCGCAAGACATAGAATTTCCCAATTAATTCAGTAAGTGTAACCGCTGAATTAATATGTTGGGCAAATCGTTTAACGAGAATTTCCCATGATTACGCTGCTCTTCTCCAATCCTGTTCGTAATAGAAATTAGCTTATGCAGATTTGGGGGGGAGGGGAGAGGGGGACGGATGGCAACGCGCAACGGATTAACTTTGGCAAACCGACTAATCTCTACGAGCCGGACCCGAAAGTAGGGAGAAAAGTTGGTAAAAGGTTGCGAAAAAAAAAAAAAAAAATTTCTTTTTTCAAACTTCTGTATCAATGTGCCAAATGATTGATGAATCGATTCAATCACAGGATTTATGATTTATGGTTGGTTCGTGTATCACTGACGCCTATCTAACGACGACAACATATTTACCCTCGAATTTCCATATACATAATGGATCTAATACGTGGGTAAGATTTTTTTTTTTAAGGATCTATCACAGGGATGAATAAACAGAATCTTAAGAAACTACGTGATAAGAATTGCCTATGGTGTATAAAAAATGTATAGATATATATACATACATTTATCTTTGATATACATATATGAACAAATATATACATACCCTAAGAATGGGATGCCATAGGTAAGAAGCTGTAGGATTAGAGTGTAGAACAGAATAGGCAGTAGGTTGGTACGCGCCAGCGCATTAGAAGGAAGTAGAGCTTTCGCAAGCCCACTGGTACGGGGAAGCTTCACTTCGTGACTGAAGCTCATGGCAGAAGGACCGAAGACGCAGTGGGTCTTGAATGTTCGAGGGGAGAAGCAGTAAGGAGAGAGAGAGAGAGAGAGAGAGATAGCTACATAAAGCTGATATAAAAGAAGCAGAAGACACCTCGTTTGTACGCATCTTAATAAGCTACAGGGGCCAGGTATAAATGGTACCGATGTACATACCGAACCCTACATAAAAGCGTAGAGGCAGAAGAGACCATTAAACGTTATCCTATTTAAGGGTGTTGCCAAGCTATAAACCTGATCTCCAAGGCAGTCTTACCAACCTCGTTGACCGAAGCTATTAGTCCGTTTATCGTCCTCGTTACCAGGAGGCGCTTGGTGCGTTCGAAAATGCTCGGAATAACGTTGAACGATCCTTGAGAGTCGACTGGCTGTACGCTGATCTCAAATTTTTGAGCTTTCGCATTTCGTCGATGAGCTCGTATCGATTCACTTGGAATCGAACGATTTTATTGCATTGTTATCATTAAGAAAAAAAAAAAAAAAAAAATTCCTAGGACCGTATACAGAGACATTTCGTTAGGGGTTGTTTCTTCGTTTCTCACTTCTTGCTCTACTACAGTCGCGCATCTGACCTATCATTCTACGGTAAGGTAGAAGTAATTTATCATCGTACGTTAAACAGATGGCAAAATGGTCGTGATTTGGTACAAGTAAAATTGCCCACAGACGATTTCGACCCGAACGAAGCAATAATGGTAACGGGAATCGAATATCCGGCTGGGCTGAATGCGCCCGGGCTTGTGCGCTAGAACGTGTTTGCTACTACGGTACTGTGCTTAAACCAGCCAGCCGTAGTAATGACAGCGGAACGATAGGGAACTACTGGCGAATGGGTATAGGCAACGCTGTACGCCCGCTAGACGGCACTGCCGGACTACTGGGTTTCGGGACCCTTTGCTTCCGCCGTGTTCCTTTTATGAGATAATTTTTTAATTCGACGTTAGAGCTTCTCGTAAAACCCCGACATCGGCCTGGGAAGAGGAGGTCGCGCGCGTTTCAGAAAACGAGAAGCTTTTAAAGGGTTCGCTTGGCCTCGCAGTCAAATTAAACGACTCGAAAGAGAAAGGCCAATCAAAGAGACAAAAAGAACTGCAGGATGGTGTTGTTACGGGTGGAGTAGGATTGGGTGGAGGTGGGCTTGGAGGGGGAGGGGGGGGGGGTGCAGGGACGGAGAATGGACAGTGAAAATATTTTCGAACTGCCGATTGGATAATGATGACGTCACTGGGATAATTTGTGGATTATTAGATATTTATGGAATTTATTTTATTTATTCTACCGCAACGCATTAAGAACTTCCCTACGAAATAACCCAATCGGTAGCCGCAACCAATTCACTTTGGGATTCGTGAAATTTTGATTAAACAAATGGATACATTATAAGATACAATATGTAGTAGGGGGATGAGGTTGAATTATATATATATATATATATATATATATATATATGTTTATATATGTGTAGTATGGGTTAGTTAAGAGACGAGGGCAGATTAGTTTATCGTGTTGGAAGAGACTGTTATTCCTTGACAAAATTTTATGTCGAATTACAATATAATCATGTTTGTATGTGATATCAATTAGTTGTTATGTGCTTGGATTTTGGAAACACGTAAAAATTATATGAAATAATTTTTTTTATTTCACAGAATCGACTCCGAGGACAGTAGATCTGTTGGTTATAAAATTTTTTTTTCTGGTTATATTTACCGGTTACGTACGTGGACATCGTGTAACAGAGTTTTATCATATTATCATAAATATATGACGTGAGATAAGAAAAGTGAAAAATAAAAGCCAGAGAATAAACGACGAAGTGAAAAATGTCGATAAACATCTAGAATGTGAAAATTAGTAATTAAAAGAAAAAATTATTACAATGTGCACGGATGAAGATAAGGGTGGTGAGCTGTCAGAAATTTGGGGTAAAAGGATATGAGCACAGCTGACAGGGTTGTTAATAGCGAATGAGAGAATGAAGAGGAAATGAAATGGGACAGGAGGTGAAAAACGAAGTACAAGGATATATCATATAGAAACATGATAGAAATCCGAAAAAAAGAAAAACCCTAGAAAGACTAAGGAAAATCCCAGATAGGGGCAGAACCCGAGGAGCAGAGGCAGGGTGTAGATTTTAGTTATGTAGGAAGCCAATAGTTAGGCTGTCTAAGGTAATAGGGTTGATGCATGGCTCCCACGACGCATCGGACTTCAACCTGGATCTCTCGACGAGAGCCTCTCTTTATTTATTTAATCCCCAAGTGGCCCAGAGCACGAGCACATAGCAAAGGGTAGGGATGCTGTGGTCCAGGGATGCTGGAATCCAGAGTAAAAAGGGCTGGCTGGTTGGTGTAGATATTGGATTGAGAGATTGAGAAAGTGAGGAAGGACTAAAGGTATTCCTTGAGAGTCGTAGGGGGGAGGTAGAAGGGGTTTAAGGTGAAAGTAAGTGAAAGTTGAAGTAAGGGTGGAGAGGAATCTGCGATTTCGGAACTAACCTGGAATGAAGGAGGGAATGTCTGTCTGACAAGAGTCCGAATTCAACTGGACACCCCGAACGACTAAGGGTGTTGTGGATAGGGGATGAAACAAGAGTTACGAGTGTTTTCCATCCCTTGCTGAGGATTCCAGTCGTACCTTTAAAAGGGGGTTGGATTCCACCCGGATCTCCCAACAGGCCGATTACGCCCCCTGGCCAATACTACACAGTAGGGGCAGGATTCGGACACCCCCCGGAACAAGATGTGCGACCTACGGGAGAAAAGTTACGGGTAAGCAGGTACGGAATGGTTAAGAATCCCGACTACCCTGGTGATCCTTGGTACCCCCCCCTGGTCGTCCTCCTCCTCCGCAGCAGCAGCAGCCGCAACTGGAAAACTTTGAGATACCAGCTGAGATACCTAACCTGACCCAGCTTAATACCTAGGTAAAGGCTCAAGAAATCTTTAGTGAACGAACTCCTGGGAAAGTTGCCCTGGTTGCGACGTCCTGCTCCGCCGTGATCTCATCCCGTCTATGAAGCATCTTCGAGAAGAGAGATGAAGGACGTCAAGAGGAACGGTGTATAACATCGATCAGGAGTTTCAAGGAGTCTCTGGATTTAGATAGCCCCCAGGGTGGGAGGTCGCCAAGACGAAAATCAACACTTTACTTAACCACCTCCCGAAGGCACAGCCTTCTCGTAGACGAGGTCTAGGTGCCAAAGAGGGTGCTGATGGGGATAGCTTGTATAATCCTCCGACCTCGCCAATATAAGGGGCCCCGGCGTTTGCTTAATTTGTAGACGTACCCCAAGAAACAAATTAAAAATTCAATCTAGCCCGCCGTCCTGCCGCGTCCCGTCGTACAGCGTCGCGTCGCTCGGCGTCGAGCCCGGGGCCCCCTGAGTCCCGCCTGCTGTAAAGTGTTGCCGCTAGTGGATCGGCAAATCAATTAAGTGGCAGACAGTTCCCGATGCGATCCCCGGGAACTTCATTTAACCGTGTAATTGATGGAGTTCGCGGCACAATATTATACCTCCGGGAATTTTGCCAAACGGCTCGGTTGACGGAGCGCCGCCGAGTTTTAATCGTAGAAACCCCCCAATGCGGTACGACGTGGGATACAACTTTCAGGGAATATTATTATTTCACTCGCGCCGTACAGTCGGGTAGATACCACGAGCGAGGAAGGTATGAAAAAATGAAGAAAAAAAAAACGAACTTTAAAAAAAAATACTTATACGGTACATTTTGGTCACATCATCCCGAAAAGAATTCATGGAATTCACGGCGATTTCCAATTACAGAGGGGGCGGGGGAGGGGGGTTGGCGAAAAGCGTTGCGACACAATATCGGTAAAGGGCAGATCGACGATCTGCCATCGTCCTTAGTTCAATATGTGCAGCCTTGTGTGGAACGGAAGTCCGCGTGACATCGAGCTAGAAGAAAAGATGGGGGAGGGGGGCAAGAAGGGGTAGTGATCTATACCGTAGAGCTACGTGAAAAGGGGAACGGAAGATATTTTTATTACGCTCTATAAAAATTCTTCGCCTAATAGCTCTTGTAGCTTAGTCGTGGTGGTCTCGGTGTCAGGGTATCCTCGTGGTAAGGGGTTGTGTAGTACCGCAAGAAGGGGATGAAGCCGGAGAAAAAGGGCGGGAATGACGTTACAGGTTGGAGAGAGTGAAAAAGTGATAAGGGATGCTGCGCCCGAACTGTAGAGTGTACGGAGGGGAGAAAGGAAAAGGGGAAGTGGGGGGGGGGGGCGTAAGAGAACGAGAGGAGAATGTAGAAGCGAAAGACGATCTCATAAACCCCCGAATCAACCCCCAGCAACCCCCAAATCCAATAAACCCGAAGCCGATTAAATTTATGAAGTGAAAAAGGTATGAAAAGGTTTGAGTCTAGCTGAAGCGAGAGACTCTTCCTAGCAGCCCCTGCGTCATCGGGGGATGCTTCTCTACTCACTGGATTGAGAGATTTTTTATTTCCGAGCAAAAAAAAAACTGTTATCAAATCCTAATTTCCTATACAAGTCCAAACGACGAGTCTCGTCGAGGGCGTCGCGACGCCTACGACCTGCAATCGGACAGGCTAATTTTCTGTAAAGAAACGCATTATTTATTTATCTGTTGAAAAAAGGGGGGAAAAAAAACCTATGAATATTATCGATATGACATTTTCGTTTAATGACAGAACTTTCCATTGTCAAATATCTTATTCGGTATAGATTGCTAATGAATCCGTGTCGAGTGTTCTGATGAGTTTTTAATGCGTTCGCGTGCGCGTCGCGACGCTGCCGTAGATATCAGATCGTAGCAGATTTTTTGATAAATTAAAAAGTTTTCGTAGCTCGAAAACTTCGCGGAGCGGACGGACGCGCGGGTGAGAGGTCATGGAGGGACGTCAAAGGTTAGAGTGAATGACGGAAGGTTGAAAGGTTCACGACTATCGTACGTAGCCAGCGTTATCGGAGATTCGAATGAGCGATAAAAATCGATAAATGAAAATTCACTTTTAAATGTTATGTACAGTGAGATATATATACATATATATATATATATATTCGAGTACAGTAAAAGCAGGTTCCCTTAAGAGCTCACGTGGATGGGGCCATCCTAGTAGAAAGTGGCATTAATTAGGCTACGAAATTCAAATTAATTACTTCAATTAATCGACGCCAAAGATTCGAGGGGTTTTAATTACTCGTAATCCAAACGCGCACTCTGTTTAGAGAAATTTCGAAATAAATTTAAAATGAGTACAAGACGCCCTCACGATGTCCCTGCCCGAGGGAAAGTACTGGAAATAAATATCTGTCCAGGCGAAACGTTCAACAGCACCAACCCCTTTGGCCTTAACGCAGCCACCCCCGTCATCGCTCAACGTAGCGAATGGGGAATCTCAAAAAGCAAGCGTATCGGTGCATCTATGGAGATAAGCTTAAGCTCGTGTCCGAGCTTTTGGAAAATAGCGAAGCTTTGAGTAAAATCGCGTATGCAAAGCTGTGGTCGCTTGAGAACTCGGCTAAAGCCTTTAAGCGTCCATAGCCGTCGCGACGACAAGCGTCGCTTCGCGTTTACTAGGAGAAAATTCGTATCGGTTTAGACGACAAAAGAAACAAGTAGGAAGATATATACATATATGTATAAATAAAAAAAAATTATTTAAATATTTTTTCTAAAATGGCAAATACATTATCGATTCATGTAATGAGCGATAATTATTGATTTTTAGCAAAATACCTATGAAAAAGGTCGTACGGGACAATAGGGGTTGACACGGGCTGAGAAAAGGGTTGAAAATCAAGGGGTAAAAAGGGGCGGGGGGGACGATTCGCCGAGGGATGAGAACGCGTGGATGAATAAACGTATCCGGGAGTTCAATCGCACCGTTAATTAGCGCACTCAATTAACCACCCTGGCAAACCCAACAGGAGCCGCGTACCCGATGTATCCATAGAGGCTACACGCAGTTACAGTCAAATACGACATGGTAAACCCGTTTGGCTGCCAGAGTTTTTGCGCTTAACAGTGTTAAGGGTTGGATTAAATTACAAACAATTACACGGCTATGATCAAATTATTCTTCGGCACGATTCTAATTAGATCCGAATGCAGGGTCGACCTTGGTATGATAGCGAGAATTTAATTTCCTTAAAAAAAAAAAAAATTGCTAAATAATCGAACGACAAATATACCCGCAAAAAAAAAACGAAAAAAAACAGTTTCAATTTAAAAATCAACAATAATATTGTAATATTTTAAATCATAGGACACGTCAAGTATCCACTGAATATCTGCAACTGTCGTAAAAATCAAATAGGTTAGGGTGGATAGAATTTTTCGAATCCCACGAGCGATTAAATTCGACGAAACGTCGTCATCGAGCGAGCATGAATTGAAGGCAGATATGGAAAGAGGAAAGTATTAAGTACGGTTTACGATACCGCAGGCGTATACGACAGCCACGAAAAATACGCGTATTAAAACTTTTCCATTTGTCGTAATGCGAAACCGAGTGCACATTAGAGAGATACGAAACGACGTGTTTTCCTTCACTACATATGCTGACGCGCCGCGTGCACAGCAGCCACTGGATTCGTTATATCGGAAAGGGTCGAAACAATACTAAAGGTCCACCCTACAAAATCATACCAAAGGCACGTGCTACAGTAAAATCGTACGAGCTAACCCCGTTTTCCATTTGCCACCCCCCTCTCGAGATTTCATCCCCTTGAACGATACTGTAAAATCGGCGATGGTCTTGCGATTTCCTCAAAGGGGTTAACTGGTCTATTGGCCATCGGTGCCTTTTCTCTGTATATCGATATCCAGCCGATTTTCTCATCCCTTACACCCGACCACCCCTAGTGCCTATATGTATATAATACACAGTCTGCTACACCGTTGCAATGCTGTAAGTGGTCTTCATATTTTTCGTACCCATCTTGTATCGTCTTTTTTTTTTCCTTTTCACTCCACTTTCTCCACTTTCTTTCATTCTCTTCCGATTCCTCAATTTCCATTGACGTTTTCCGTAATGGCCACCCTCCCTATCACCCTCGACGATAGGCATTGTGTCTCGCGCTCCACCTAGATATCCTATCGTGTCTATCTATATCGTATTGGAATACCAGGTATACATATAGAGCGGAATGTGTGTGTGTGTGTGTGCTTTGGGCTACGCGCTGACAACCCCATTGTCTATCCCGACACCCCCACGACCCCGCGCTGCCACTTGGCTCCGAGTGTGTCGCGAAGACAATGGAGAGATAAAAAAATCCAATACCATTGCGCATTCGGTATGGCTGACTACTTGCTGTTGATATCCACTTGAAGAAGGGAAAGAATCGCTGCGGGTCCATGTATGCAGGTGTAACAACCCCTTGCATTACAAGGATGAGAATATCGGTAATCGTGGAGAAAATCAGCAGATCATCCCTATCGGCTTTAAAAACCATCCCCTTTTTCTATATACCTGCCTGCATGTCTATATAACCATTTCCCTACCAGTTTCCGAGGGTAAGAACGCTTTGAGCGGGAACGAGATTGCCGCAGTACGTCTTATTCGTGCGTCGCGACGCCTCGTCCGTTTAAGTCTTTGAACTAACAGGAAAGTTCCGCCATTGTCACTAGAAACGGGTTGAGACGAATAGTTTTGCAATAGGGTAGCTTCTGCACGGGGGATGACGCGCCCCTCGTAAGAGCAGGTTACAGAGACTTTAAGCACTGCGGGATGCTGGGAGGAGTGTGGACCTCGGAGACGGTGCTGTGGTTAAGGGTTGAAACGCCTTTAGGAGACGCCACTGGCATAAAAAGGAAGAAGCAAAAATGGGCATCTATTTCTTTGGTCAGCGCGTTGGTCAGGTAACTTACGGGGGATGACGAGAGGCCTCTAACGAATTTCGTAAATCTTAGTATCGAGGGGTGGATACTTGACGGGGGTTGGTTATCGACCGATAGGCATCGTTCCCGAGGTTGCTCCTGCTGCTACCATACCGGTTATAACAAGATTGTTTAGGTCGCTCTTAAATTCCCAGCTACGCCGAATTATTAGGTTCTGGAGCCACCCCCGTACGAAACCCCGAAAACCAACGGGGATGACTGTAAATCTGTGCCGCAGTTACCGTAAATCTAAGAAGGGGGACCCGCTGCTACTCCACTGGGTTTGGCTATGCCGCATGCCTGCAACCACCTTTCTCCAGAGTGTAGCCTGGACCCTTCTCCTCCGCCAGGCTCCGTCCCAGCCGACCCAGTCACTGCGACCGCCGCGTGGTAGCAGCACCGTAAGCGGTAACGCTGGTCACGGAGAACCGTGGGTGTAGACCAGGTACGAAGGTAAAGAGGGTCCAGGGCAAAGATATCTCGAAGAGCATTAACATTAACCATAAAATTTGTGGACGTTAGAGTGCGGATTCTCACGAGCTGAAAAGAGCTCCTCGGTACACCTAATCGTCCTCATTTCTTATTCCAGAAGGAGTGGGGCCGCTCACGCCAGAACCGGACCAGCGGGTGGTAGTAAATTCTCTCCTTACCCAAGGGCGCACCGCGGGCACTAAGGGGTGCCACGGTCAGAGCCAGAGGAGACAGAGAGCAAGGGGAAGGTCTGAGTGGATGGAGGGGATGAAAATAA
Source organism: Calameuta idolon (assembly GCA_030142285.1). NCBI lineage: Eukaryota > Metazoa > Arthropoda > Insecta > Hymenoptera > Cephidae > Calameuta > Calameuta idolon. Next base: position 24,769 of record JARQSV010000700.1, on the reverse strand, counting down.
AAGAAAGCTCAGTAAGAGTCGTGGGGTCGTCGTCGAACAGCTGATGCCAAGGGTGGCCCGTGAGGAAATCGTTATTCCCTGGAGAATTGTAGGAGGACGTATCCAGGAGGCTTGGGATGTCGTTAGGACGTCGCAGCAGGGTATCTCATCAGACGTGAATTCAGACACCCCGTTGTCGCATGCCCATCTCCTCCCCGAGCACCCCCATTTTTTGGCTTAGACCGAGTTCGAAAGGTGTTACAACCGCCAAGGATTGATGCGGCTGTTGTCGGCAGGGGGAGGCGACGGCGACAGGGTGGCACGTCTTACGAATTCGCATTTTAATGTATCGATCAGACTTTATCGTGTTTTGTCACTCGACGATTATCGTACCATCCCCTTTTCTCCATCTCTTTCCCCCCCCCCAGTGCTCTAAGGGTAGCTAAGGGTAGGAAGAGAAACACGACCAGCACCGACGGGTCTTTGTCGGTTAATGTTATTTTCTCGGCACAATGTACGATTTCTGAATCTCCCTCGATGTGTGCATATATATGTATATTTATGTACACCAATAGCCCAGGCTCTCTCAGCAGCCTAAAGCAACCCCCTGTGTCTCCACCCCTACGAGGAACCCTCGGATAGAAGGGAATTAATTTTTCTTGCCAACCACGGGAGGTCGAAGGTCTCCCTCTTTAAACTCAAGGTCCCCGTGTACCTTTTCTCATTCGAATACTAGCACCATCACCATCACCACCACCCACCGCCTCATCGATAACCAAGGGGATGCTTAATACCGTCGGATCAATCCCTGGTTCACCAGGCTGCTCGGGCATTTGCGCGGCAGTTCAGGTTAATCGTTCGTAAGGGATGATTTTCGGGTCGAAGACAAGAGATACGGCACGGCGAGACCGTTCCTTCGAAGAGGGATGGAAAAAAGTTAGCCGTCGCTGGAATTGCATAGCAAGGACAACCAACTAAGTGCGGAAACCAGGAGAATAGCCGAAAATCGTATTTGCGCGAGTGTCTAACGTGTATCGTAATTGCGAGTCGTTAACATCGAAACTTCGATAAATTGCAATTCGCTGTTTGGAAACGTGTCTCCAGTCGCCCTTCCGTCTTTCCCGTAAAGGCACTGGCGTTTCCATTAGTTTAATTACAGGCTAAGGGCTCACGTATAGGTGAACCCCTCTTGATCTTGCGGCGCGGTGGCGTCGCGACGTCGAAGTGACTTGGCGAACGCTTTGCCGAGGTAGCGAACGACGACGGTATCGTCGATAGGAAGGTGAATGGGGTGAGAGACGAGGATAAGGAGGATCGGATGTACCAGCGCAGTATTAAAGAGAGAAACTAATAGAAGACGGATAGATAGAGAAAGAGTGTGTGCGAGAGAGAGAAAGAGAGAGAGAGAAAAGTAATGAAAACGTGAGAAGCTTTCGAAGCAGCCAGTGGAAGGGCAGAGGAGAAGTGGAAGAAATTGCACAATGCCCAAGTCTAACTGGCGTCGATTGTTACTCTCGGGTAGTAAGACGCTAGACACCGGTTTGATTGTCGTAAGCGCGAAGGAAAGTTTCCCGGAAGGACATTAAAACTTTCACGTTAACGTAAACGCCCGAACGCTAAAGGATTACTTGCAGAGAAAGAAGATGCTGCAGCAGCAGGAGTAAACGGAAAGACGTTCTTAAATGAGAACCAGACTAAACGACAATATATATGTATATACACGTATACCAGACGCGCTAAATTATCTAACCCAGCCTAACCTGACGACGCCTTACTACTTTTGGCACAGATACAAAATTCTACATTCGCATGGGGATAAAACGAGGCATTTTTTCTAATTCGTCACAATTTTCAATCGAATATCATCCCCGCCCACGGTAACGCGTCGAGTCTGACGGAGGCGTCGGTATCGCGACGCTCCTGGCCCGGATCTCATTTCCATGTAAATCGTAAATCGCGTTTCCGCTCGGCATGTAATTAAAGAGCAGCATGCATTTAAAACGGGCCGCACTGTAAACACAGCAAACGCACACGGTTAGTAATGGGGGGAGGAGGAGGAGGAGGGGGGAGGGGGGGGGGGGGTTGACGATAACGCAGAAATGCAGAGAGTAGACACCAAGCCGGAGGAAGGATACAAGGGTATCCAAGGGGTAGGAGGGTCCGAATTCGCTATGCACACCTCCGCTCTTTCCATAGTCCCCTCTCGACGAACAAACAAAGTGAAAAGCTCCGATGTACAAACCCGGCCTGCTGGAAGTGCTGCGAAGTCTAACAATGGTTATTGTTTTAACTGCTGTAACTGGGCTAATAAAATAGCGGCGACGCTGGAGCGTCGCCGCCGACGCCGCTACATCCCCCGCTACCGCCGTCGATGCCAGCAGCCTACGTTCACCTCTGGCATGGCGGTGCCCAGTATTAAAAAAAAAAAAAGAAAAAAAAATTCCAAAGAATAAATGTACGCTTCCCCTACGATAAGGGGGAAGTTCGAGCCGGGCGCCTCGTTCGGAAGTAAAATGGCCTGAGCGGCCATGCCTACGATTATGCAACTTTTTAATGGGCCAACTACCAAGAATCTCCCTTGCCAGGCGTATTACCATGGCCGCGGAACGCCGTAATTGAACTGCCAACCTAGCAAGAAAGGGAACGCGTGAGAGAGATGAAAGAGAGGTGGAGTGAGAGTGAGAGAGAGAGAGAGAGAGAGAGAGAGAGAGACACTTCGGTTCGTAAAGCTACCGGCGATTCTGCAACGGCTAAAGAGATACTCTTTCAGCACTCCCCCTACCTCCTGAAACCCGCGTACCAACCACCGAACACCCCCCCCCCTCCCCTCCCCTCACAGCCAGGGCGCAAAGTTTACCTTCTCTACCTTCCGCTACCACCACCTTCCACGCTCTAACCTTTATACCTTTTACACGGCAAACCTTCCGCAAGGGTCGCGTTACGCTTTCGAGTAGGTTGCTACCAGGTACCTTTAACTTCGCACGTAATAAGCGTGATCCGCTTGCACTGTCATTAAAACTCGAGACTGAGTGGGCCTGCAGCTTTTCTTCGAGTACCCGTTCACGTATATAGTAGTACTTTATCACGGTGGTCTATGGGTACACGGTATATAAGTACATTACGGGATAACAGTTAAATCGGATTATGATAACAATAAGTGCAACGGAGTTTATGCGCGTGTATATTTATATATACGGTTATTCACGATCATTCCCGACATCCGAAGATGCTCTTGTCCATTTGATTTACATTAATTTACATGGCTGTAACATCTGCAGCTGGTGTAACAGTCCTTCTGAATAACGGTATGTGTACGTATGCATATATACGTGTACAGCGCATCTATACGATCTCGTAAGAAAACGTTCGTTTAACGCGCTCAGTGGTAAATTGTGAAACGTCCAGTGTAGGGAATGTCGAGGGACGAGCAATTTCAGATCTGCGAATTTAGGACGGATGTATACGATAGTTCAGTGGACTGTCGCCGTGTGGCGACACTTGGTCGATTTTTATCATTTCACAGGAACGACACTTGCTTCGACGAGGGATCGAAGCGAGTGTGTACGATGAAGGACGTAAGTGACTGTGTGTGTGTGTTAGGTGGGGGTGGGCGAGGGGTGGGGGTGGGGGCAGTGTATGAGGATGTGGAGGGCGAAAGGCGTAATAACAGAGCCACTCAAAGTTTATAAACTGAATATTATTGAGATACGGTTAGAGAGTGGAGGGGACGTGGAGAAATAGGAGACTCGCTCGTGACAGTGAGCGATGAGGGTGCCTCTGATTTCTATTAAATGCCGATTTATTTATGGAATATTCAATGGACCACGTGTAAGACTCCCGGGAAGCGTCGGAAAAATTCAAATGAGATTCGCTCGTCGCGACGTCATATTCGAATTTACCACGTTCAGGTAGAGGAGGGTGTAGGAAAATTTAGTCGTGGGACCCCCCTGAACGATATTTACCCTTAAACGGGATAACGGTTATTTCCGTTGAAATTTCGAGATAAAAATAAAAAGGAAAGGAATCCCGGAACTTTCGAATCGGCCAGCATCCCTCAGGATCCACAGGTAGGTAAAGAGGGAGATGATAGCCTATAAAAAAAAAAAAAGGATGGTAAGCCACAGAATCTAAACGTACGTTCTGTCGGGGGGTAGATGAAGCTTTTGGTACCCATGAGGAATTAAACGAACGACTGGCGTAACTACGGAACAGAGTGAGTAGATTTTTACCTGCCCCGTAGGTTGGCAAACGTGGGAGTGGAAAACCGAGCAGTGACGTCACAGCGCCTCGAGCGTACATTTCGCATACGCCATCGCGTACAGTCGATTAATTCAAAGAAAATATCCGACGGTCCGGTCCCTGTCCCTGTCCCTATATACATATATACAGACCCGCTTCAACAGCACGGTCCTATTCCGTTCGACTCTGTCCAACCGTTTCAGGAGTATCCGCTGGCATTCCTGTTCATTCGACAAACTAACAGTGGGCACAGTTAAGGGCGCAGGCAGTCGGCTATTGCCGTTTCCTTTGGCGCGAAGCAAAACAGAAAGGGGTATTTTAAAACTGTATTTTTAGGGGAATTACCTTGGTTGGACCCATCTCGCGATGGCGCTTGTGCGAGTTGCGCGAAGGATAATAAAGGAGAGCAAAAAATAGAGAAGAAAAGAAAGACGAAGAAAAGAAGAAAAATAACATCTCGGACAAAGAGACAGCATATATATATATATATATTTTTAATTCTCACATTATGCCGCCTCGCGGTTACAATAGGAAGGAAAGTCGCGAAGATGGCGCCACTGTCGGAACCACAATAACAGAGCCACAGTCGCAACTTCGGGGTTAAATCATCGGCTTCGAGAAGGGAGGGAGGCGGGAGGCACCAATGGATGCCTCGTGGGAAAGGGGGACGAAGAACGGGATGAGAATTTTTTGGAAAAGCCATACTCTGCCCTCACGAGTACATCCCGGCAAAGCAGAAACGCATCAGTCAAGCCGTCGTCGGACAGAATGGAAAGCGGCCCCGAGCGGGTACGCATTGTATATTAAAATTAAGGCAATATATTAACTAACTTAATCTTATTCAGGTTTTTGTTCGGGGCACTTTTATAAAGGAACTCGCTCCCGTCGTCTATATTGTAGTCAGGCGGCTCTCGCGGGGGGTCGGGGCGAGGGGTGGGCTAAGAGGGTGACCGGGTGGACGGGAGGGGGCCTAAGGCTTCCTTTGCATTTTACGTTTAAACGTTATATAATAACCAGGTGCCCCGAGGAGGTGTGGGGAGGAGGTGGGCGGGGGGGGGGGGGGGTGGATTGGGACAATACCCAAGAAGACACAATGAGAGCCGCTCGAAAGGGGCCCGCGAGAGGGACCCTTGCCAGAAGAAGACGGGGTGCACTGAGTGGCGGAGGAGCTGGTTGGGATGATAGCCGAGACGAAGGGGGTTAAATGAAAGGGTCGACGCAAAATGGATGATTTGGTCGGCAAGGATCTTTTAATTATTACCACGGGCTAAGACGATCGGGCTAAATTGTTTTAAAGTTTATCCGAGATTTTGGGTAATCTTCTTTCTTTGGGTTGGTGGATAAGGGTGGAGGGGAGAGGGGGGGGGGACAAAAGGGTAAGACCGCTACTCTTACTCGATCGAGCTTAATTGAAAGCCTGGCAGTCACCCACCTCCCCCTCCTCCTCCGACCCCCTTGATCACAATCCCTCCATGATCGTTCGACGCCTGGTCTCATGGGCATCGACCAGAACTTTGCTACTACCTGACAAGAGCGAAGAGACGAAGAGCCCAGGGAGGAGCGATGGAGATAGAAGGGGACGAAGAGGGGAGTGAATGACACGGAAAGGGTGAAGGGTGAAAAAAAAATGTTACCCCAACTGCGTGACGAGGGGCCAACATTTAAAATAAAGACCCATTAGACATGGATCTACGTTAGAGACAACCAATCGGGGGTGTTGCAGACCCGTGGAATGTTTACTGAGGAATTTTAATTATCATCTCACGAACGGCGCGGACCACCAGGGTTGAAATTGAGCTTGAAGGTGATTGGCTTGCGCCTTACTCTCCCACTTCGGAAAGGAGGAGGGAGGGAGGAGAGGGGGGGAGGGGTGAACGAAAAAATCTCACGAGCACGGAATGTATCGGTATTTTTTATCAGCGGAACAGACGCTAGAGAGCCGGAGGAGGTGGTCATCGACAGGGTACCAGCCAGTACACTGAGTTCCCACAGCATCACGGTTAAGGGATGAAAACCACACTTCCTCGCTCACTCACAGAGGGATGATAATCTTCTCTCCAGCACATCCAGGGATAGATCAGACCCTGTTCAATCGCATTTCAACCAGTTTACTGGCATTCGGCCACAGGTCACGATATGCACGAGAGAGAAGGAACGAAAATTTTTTTTTTTTTTTTTCGCGAATTCGCGAAAGATTGATGCACCCCACGATTCGCACACTGCGCACATCACACTATTTATCGACGACGGTATAGTCACTTGTGCGCTATATACACGGAGGGACGGGACGAGGGGGCTTGGAGGGGCTTACGTATAAATACACATACGCAGTTATTTACGCTATTGTATTGATTAACGATATACCGATATATGACGGTGGTGAAGAGGAGGAGGAGAAGGAGGGGGCACGGAGGGGAGGAAAAAAGTTCACTGCGGAGTGTAAAAAACTGGCCCACCGAGACGCGACCACACGCAAGGGGCGGGTGGGAGGGGAGAGGGGGGGGGGGGGGACTTCACTGCTAACGGCATTGATTTTTAGTACAGCTCACAGTCACCAACTAGCTTCTAATGCCGGTGGTCGCTCGCTTCCACCCACTTATTAGAGTTCTCCTCGTAGACCCACTTATAAATATACAAATTACCATGAAAACGACATGGCCAACCGTGCTAATAGGATTTACCAACGCAAATATTCTGTGTGATGTGTGGATTACGGTACGACCTTAGGAGGATGGTCGTGTCGCGTAATCAGCCATGATGAATATCGCGCGCAAAGTGTCCTCACGGGTACGGACGGTGAGATTATGTATAATAGAGAGGACACGGAGGGAAACGAAATATAAGAGGAGAGGGAACGGTCGACTTCTTTAATCAATGAATTAAATGCAATCTCTATATTTCCTTTTCGTCTACGCTCGTACTTACCCTCCCGTTTCCCGCCTCCCAACCCTATCCCCAGCTCCTTTCTGGCCAATCCCTATCTCACAGAGACCCTCCAGGACTTTTCTCCTTTCACGGAAAAACGGGAACTAGCAAAGAAAAAGTAATGAAAAGATGGGAATAACGTTTCTGTTTGACTTCCACGAAGCGCGAGTAATTTTATCGGGCCCGTAGGGGTGGTGGGGTTGAACACGGGGATGGTTCACTCTGATAAATTTGATGTAAACGTACAAGAAGTCCATATATATATATATATATATATATATATATATATATATTTGTGTGTGGGTACCCATATGTATACCGTTATCGACAAATTCATTTCGTGGCACCGTCGATATACATATATACATATGTATCCGTGTGTATATATAAACGTAAAGGTTGTCGCGTCGTTTTTTAAGCTCTTTTCTGCGCTCCGTGAACTCACCTTAATGCCAAGAGTGGGCGCTAGCATCCCGTAGTCGTGAAGAGTCGGCAGCATAACGGGGGGCAGGTTTGCCATCATCATCCTGTCACAGCAAAGCCGTGGCCCTACGACGCTTTTTCTCAACTACTCAACAAGACTTTCTACTTGACCTACCTGAAACAGAAAGAAGAGATTTGACTCGGATCGAAAGAGGACAGTCATCGTATCGTACCGAGCACACAGGAATCCCCAATGAGAAACACAAAGAGCATAGGCGATGTCCGTTGTGATGAAGGGTCGAAAGAATTTTTTAAGCAAGCCACCCTTTACACGATTACATTACATATAGATTAATCCTTTAGGGGTTCATTTTAATGGTATGTATAATTACAGGACCTCCTTTATAAATGGCGATTCTCCCATCACCTTTATTTATCCTTCAAATGCAGAGGGTTGAAAATGGACCGAGGGAGAAACACGCATTACCTGTCACGGAGGGGGAAGGGGGGGTGGTGGTGGATATTCCGACGGCGCGACTACACGATGGGAAAGGGATGTAGTGCCGCTCAATTACAAAGCAGCCAATTATAAAATTAATCCATTAAGATTTACATGGAACACTGTGGATGTCGACGGGCTTAGCGGACAGCTAGTGGAAAGCGATGAGAGGGGGGGGGATGACGGTGCGAGGAAGGGAGGGGGGGTAAATGGGGTTGCAGGAAATAGAGATTCCGCGCGGGGTCTTACGTCGGATTTCCTCCCTAATCCGACGTCGCCGACGCCATGTCGTTATACAACAGTTCTCTTCACCCTCCTAACCACCCCCCTAAAAGCCTCGCCAAAACCAACCCCTTGTGGCTCCTCGTCTTTCACTCTTTACCCTTTCTCCCTCTCTCTCTCTCTCTCTCTCTCTCTCTCTCTCTCTCTCTGTGTATTTCTGAAACAACCTTGCTTTTCCTACGTCCTTATCAACCCTCTCTCACTCTCCTTATCTACTATCCATCCCTTTGCCTAACCAACCGCCCTGTCCCTCCCACCTCGTAACGCCAATCTAAGTTTCCAACTCGCGATCACTCGGATGCTTAAGTCGTCACACATCGTACGTGTGCAGCCCGCCTGAACGAACCCCCAAGCATCCCCCTCGTACACCCTCGCCGGGCTACTACGTATCAACAGTCTGTTCCTGGTTAGATGCAGAACATAAACTGATCCATAGACGTAAAATACAAGCGTATAAAATACGCATAAAATAATAACAATCATATGCGACCTATTCGTTCGTAAAACAATAAACAGAGAGAGCGTGGAGTCCGAACTGTATTAAATATTGACGTCCAAGCTGGACATTGGGATTTAACGGAAACGTATAAACCAGTACAGTACCCTCCTCCCTGCCCCCCTAGACATACGTTATCCAACGGGGTTCCTTTATAGCTCCGAATAACCTCTGACAAGTATACAGCATTGTGCACCTTGCGCAATTCCGTAGTACGGCAGACGGCACGCGCGATTACCAGCAAACATCCCTTAATAGCAAAACCACCCCTGCACCATATAACGCGCATACCAAGCACCACAGAAACACTCAAAGACAACTGGCTATGAGTAACGTACAGCAGGGAGCAAAAACGGCCATACGAAATATCAATCTAAACAGCATAATGCTATTTCGCTATGAACAAAAAGACCATGGACTACAACGTGAATTAGAAAACCAAAAAAAAAAATTACCCAAAAACTGTCACAACCAAAGACTATTTAAAACTTTGCAATCGCCTATACAAGTGTTATCGATTACCGCAACGCAATTAAGTATCACCCCTAATATTATTTCAGCGTCATGATTAATAATTTAATTAAAAAAAAAGATCAAATAAAAATTCACAAGGGAATTAACCCCCATACCTTTTTTTCTCTTAGTCTCCTTTTTTCTACCCCCGCCACCCCCTCCCTCTACCCCTCCTCCCACGATTCCTTTCGCCGGTTTCATTTCCTATGAAAAATAATCGTCGACCCCCCCCCCGCCGCCCCGCCCCCCCGCCCTACAAACCTTCCAGCCAAACTACGGCTCTGCTAATCCAGCACAGTGGATTTCGCGTTATCCGATCGGCTTCCTTCTGGACCAGAATGAATTAGCGCGTCCGTCACTTGATGATAATAATGAATATCTCAAGTGGAAAATGTATTCCCCAGGCACAAAGCGATAATTGCAAGCGTTATTCCAAGCTAATACCAGGGATATAAACGCCGGCAACGATCTCTCTCGGTCCTCCCATATAATAGCAATGATTCCCTGCGGTGTACCTGTTGACCCCGATCATCCCCTTTCGCCCCTTGACGTGTACAAACGTATATATAACATCTGTGTATATAAAATAACCAATCCTCTCCGCACAGATCTGTACCACCACCCCGTCCGCTGGTTTATCCAACTTCCCAGCACCCGTGTGTATGTACGTTTGACTAATTCTCTGCCAGCGGCTAATTTGTCGGCAATTACACTCCATTGAAAAGTGCATACGCGAAAAGATCTTCTCGGGTAGGTAACCAGCTAGCGCGAAAGCGCATATACCGGGTGGACAAAAAGCGGCAGCTACCTGTCGCACGGCACCAATTAAAATTGTTAAGGCGAACAATAACGCATTACGAAAGGTGGATTTTCAAACGAGCAATTTGCTGCCACGTCAAACGACATCTCGCTAGCTCTACAGCGCGTCGCTATAATAGGCGAGGGGTGGCTATGATACGTCGTATAATGATGAGGAGGATTTTTTTTTTTTTTTTTTTTTTTTCGAAAATTACGTAGTATTTTTTTTTATGAGCCTTGTCTTGTAAATAGGATACGTATTGTGTGATACGCGTGTATAGAAAAATTTAAAGGGCTGGTACAGACATAAAGGCGGATACTTAAAGGACGTTAAGGGTCGAAATTTTGGTACGGCATGTGGTATGAAACGTGCAGACGAAAAACATTTCAGTCGTATGTTATATAGGGTGTGTGGGTGTGTATTGGATATGTGGTAGTCTATCCCGGGTCCAGGAAGAACGAACGGGCACCGGAGATGACGCGTGTTTTCAATTACTTGACAGCCGTTAGGCAAGCTAGAAACGAACGAAATGGCTGGACGGCGGTGTCAGGGCAATTTACATTTTTAGCCAATATTCGTGTCCCGCCGTACCGGTAGTTCGGGTGACCGAAACGTTACTTCTTTTTCGAGAGAGACGGACAGAGAGTGTGTGAGAGAGAGAGAGAGAGAGACTAGTGAAACAAGCCAAGCACTACGAGAGCCACGGGCCACAAAACCAATTCACATATATAGCTACAGCAAAAGGCAGACCTGTTGCCCCGATTGCCAAACGACAGTATCGAACACATGAGCATCAGCCTTAAGTTTAATCAAAGTCACAAAAATATATATCCGAATAAATTTTAAATGGTATATCTAATTGAACTCAATAACGAAAGTCGTGTTACGAGAATGCGTCATTAAAATAAAAATTGAGTGGAAGACAGAGAAAGAGTGAAAAGTACTAGATACAAGTAAACCCACAAGGATTCACTCGATAAGGGAAATCGATGAAACCAGAACGAAATCAGAAGCAGATCTTTACGAGCAGGAAATTCCATAAGGACGAATCACCAGAATCCAGATTCTTCCCACGGGAATAAGGAGGAGTCCGCGATCGTTGAATCCGCAAGTTGCAGCGACTATATACAGTCGGCACCCACCCGACATATCCATACCGAAATTAACGATCCGTACGCTCTACGTTCGCCCATGGTCCTTGCGGAGCGGTGAGATTTTCTGGAAAATCCCATGGGGTATCCGACACGCCCCCCTGAACCCCCTTAAACTTCTGTAGTAGGGTGTGCCCTGTGTGCGTCACACTCTATAGCCGTGCAGCTCGTTTCGTCCCTTTCTAACCTTCATATCTGCTAGTCCGACTAGGAACAACTTCAGAGTACTTATTCGGAAGTTGCGGAGTTGGTTCGTATTTATGAAGCGACCCGGTTCTTGGAACGTCGTGACGCTATAAGCGAACCCCCTGATTCGCTCTGTCGAGTAAACGAGAGAATTTGGTAATATGGCGGACCGGGACCCAGTGTCGCGTATCTCACTACGTCACGAAGATGCTATATAATACACTACCAGAAAGTAAATGATCTGGAGGAGCCACCATTTTCTCGAGATTCTCCAACCTCTAATTGCTCCATTCGAACAAAGCCATCGGATCGAGGGTAGGAGCCTTCGGCTGAGGGTGCAAGAGTAACGACCAACCGACTATAAGACGCTGGTACTCATAAAGCAAACCCCGTGAGATCATCCCAGTGTGTCTATGACTCTCAAGCGTTATGGAATGACTATACCGGTAAGAGGAACAGGATGGGGATCTGATTTGGGTCAGGTTTAGTAGAGTCATCCTCACTGTCGTAACCTGCCACAAGATTGCCTTCGGGAATCAGGGGTATCCATAGAGTCACCATCTACAGGAACGACGACTCAGTCGGTAAGGAACGACTCAGTCGGTAAGGAACGACGCCGGACGTCCTCGGGAAACACTGGGTACCCGGTATCAGACAAAACTACCCTTAAAAAAAGGAGCCGGACGTGGTGACCAAAAAAGTTGTCGCGTTTCATGATCGACCCTCTCGAAGATATCGTCTTTAAGGGAGGCGAGCGGTAGACAAGCCCTAGGACCCACTACCCCCCAGGAACTCGGAACTTCGCTCGGATGCCAACCAGCCGCGGGACAGGCTTGAGTTTATAACGTGATAAATTGCGGTTCGTTAAACAGTTAATGAAGTTCGTCTAGCAGCGCCCTCTGTGTCGTCGATGGAATTACCTGCCGTCAAGAGCATCCCCTTACGGGCAGACCGCGAATTATTGCTATCAACTGGAACGGGAGAATCCCTTGGCAGGCTGGGACAGTCACTCGGGACGTGACGGGCGTGAAAGTGGCGGCACGCGCCAGTCGCCTCGTGCCAATCATCCCTTAGAGTCAATTGAAAAGAATATCGACGACATTGAACGGTAGTTGAGGATATAAGAGAAGAATAACCAGGAACGGGGTGTTGGTCCGGGGAGTTTTACGAAGCAGGAGGAGGGTTGGGTAGTAGGTGTCTATTAAGGGTGTATATAGCCCGTAGAAAATTTAATATCGGCAGGGGGCACGTTCGGGGGATGTTTATGAGTGGGTACCAGGTTAATTGGCTTAACCTCGTGTTACGACAACCCTTCACTGACTACAGCTCCAGCCAGCCCCGTAGAAATGCACTATCTTCAGAACGCAGAGAGAAACCTCCCTGCTATTACTATACGGTGAACTACCCTTCGGCAAGGGGTGGGTTTGGTGCTACCAGGCTGTATGTCTCGTTCTCTTTCAGTCTTGGGCTTCTTCTCTCTTTACTATTATACTATCTACCCCCCTTTTCTCTTCTTACCCTCTTGTATATTCCTTTACTCCAATACCACCCCCCCTCTCTCTCTCTGTCTCTCTCTCACATTCTATACCTCTACATAGCCTCGAAACATAATTAAAATTTTCTAATTAAGCATTTCGATAAGGGAGACCCCGTTCGCGCGCACAAAGGTATCGCGGTTCTACCCAGGGTATAGACGGTTGCAGCCAGCTTTTACGTACTTTGCCGGAATCGAGTACGAAGCGCAGGGTAGACAAGTTGGAGAAGGTTAAGAATGTTAAGGAGGTAGAGAAGGTGGAATAGGTTGGCGGTGGTCGGAGGTGGTTATCGAGTGCCAGTAATTTCTCGGGGTCGACAGGCTGTCTGAATAGAAAAGGGGAAACAAAGGGTGAGAACGGAAGAAAGGCAAAGAATGGAAAAGAAAGGGCTAGCTAGTTTCGAAATAAGAAATAAGGAATCGAGTGAACACGTAGGGTCGCTCCGAACGAAGGTCCTAATAATTTCGATATACATTAAATCCTAGAAACCTTATACGAATCGACGACCTAGATTCCTAAAAGGAAGAACTCGAAGAGCCCCTTCCCAATTAATCCACAGCCACGATGTGCGCGAAGAGAGTCAAATATCGAACCAGCCCTACGCTACCCTTCGACTGCTAACTTCTACCGTTCCACCCTTAGCTATACCCTCCGACCCACTCCGAGCATCCGGATTCTAACAAAGCCGCCATTTTAATTGGGATAACCGAAATTCAGATTTTTCACAAGGCTCGAAGTCACGTTACTTCACAAGCGTCGTTCCATACGCAACACCCTTTCTCGTGTACCTACCCCCTTATTGTTCGTACATCCCCTGTCGTCATATCCTGTTCCGAACTATGTAAATTGCACTAATAGGAAATTCACGAACCAAGAATACACACCAAAGGCTTTGAAATAAGCCCAAGGGGTGTCTCTCCCAATATCAAAATTTCCGTTAATTTTCGGATTTTTTTTTTTTTTTTTCAAGTCCTACCAGCTTCTTACACCAGTTTATACAAAGCTATGTGCTGGTTTTTATTTTTTTTTAGAATTCCAAACAGAGTTTCGAAATATGGTTTGCCAATATCTAAAAATTAGATGTTTGGTTCACCACGACCAAAGACTGATTCACGCTACACCGTGTCGGGGACGACGCACGGTGACAGAATTGTACGTACATTTTCAATACACTAGTTCACGGTGGACAGAGCTTCGCCCGTGCGTCGGCACCGAAATGTCAGGTTACATTTTTTCAACGCGTCCGTGGCACGACTCGTCCACGAGACGGTGTAGCGTGAATCAGCCTCAATTCGTTCGCCATCACCCTACATACCGCAACCCATTAATGTACGTCACCCCTTTGACAAACCTCATCAATATCCACGTGTCTAGGTATAAGAAGACGAGATCCAGTGATCTATTCAAGTGGCACCTGCACTTCAATTCTTGACCTTTAAATCTCTTTCATCCCTCAATTCGCACCCCACGCATATATATCCATACGAATATCCCAGTAGTGACACTCTCTATAACCCACCCTTATTTCATACAGGAGAAATCGATCCAATTAAGTAAAAGCCGAAGGTCCAATTTCGCCTTGAGATCATCCCCCAGAAGGTGCCAGCTCTCAACCCTTCATTTCCACCATCACAATTAAATCAATTTAACGTGAAATATCTAGTGATAATTAAATGATCCTTCGTTATAGCAATTAAATTTAAAAATTATTATACGTTTTGAAAATTCGCTCGAAGCGTTCTATTTTTATCTTTTTTGATAACGTCGATACGGTCTACCGCTATGTATTAACATAGTATTTTTGACTTTAATCATTTCTCCAGAAATAGTGTATATATTTCAGTGGCCCTTTGACGGATTTATAAACCCGCGCTAAGGCATACTCCAAAAAAAAAATACTCCTTTCGTACCAAAACGAAATTTCGTAATCTGAATAAATTTGACAAAATCCATGCGAATCCCTGTTTTTCACAATGTTTAATACATTTCAAGGTAATAACGAAGCGGAAGAGCCATACGCAAAATGTCAAACGTTAGCAACATCCGGCTGTGGTTGGACGGCCGTTTGCGCCGAAAATTGAAACACCAATGGTAATTAAAAGTTAATTAAAAGGGATGAATAGCGTGGCAGAAATTGAAACATTTTTGCCACACAGTAACAGCCGATACCCTACGGGGCTTTGGAGATGAAAATAGGAGAGAAAAAAAGAGTCAGTACAAAAAAAAAACGACTCGCGGAATTCAAAATTCTCCAAAAAAAAATCGTAGAGCGATCGTCATACCTTTGTTTTGGATTTTACGTCACGTGCCTGTACGAAGATGTCAAAAAACTTTCTCCGATCCATGGGAACACGGATAACACGCAGCTGACTGACGTCGGTATAAAGTAAATTTAATAAAAAAAATTTTGGAAAATCAATGGAACTTCTACGAGGTAATGCATTGCTTAATTATAAACAAGAGTTAATAATGGCGAACGATGCTCTCAGAGAGATTCGTTATCTTGGGTTATATTTCACGGCCGCGTGGTGTCCACCCTGTCAAATATTTCTACCCCTATTAAAAAGTGTATACGAGAGAACGCGCGAGGCCGAACTCAAATTTGAAATTATTTACATACCATCTGACTACGACGAGGACAAAATGTTAGAATATTTCACAACAAAGCATGGACCCTGGTACGTTTATAAGATACAAGCGTTATCGGTATTCTGACAATAAAATTATTTCTCGTTAAAAGGTACGCTATACCCACTGGCCGAGTAGCGGAAGCACTGCGAAAAAAGTACCACGTTATTTCCTTACCGACTGTAATCATTCTGGATAAGAATGGTCAAGTACTGACAAAAAATGGTAGAATCGAGATCGAGGAACATTCTGACAAAGTTTTATCCTTATGGTTTCCAGAATGGGTGGAATGAACCGCGAATTTTTATCGGTTTGAAGTAAATATGAAATTGTAAAAAAAAAAATTTTTTTAACAACTAAAATTAAAAAAGAATTTATTTACAATAAACATTAAGGAGCTCTTTTTCCACTGGTCGAATGAGTATCGATATAAATAAATATCGATATTTACGTAACTCCTTAATGGCGGCTGACGGTGACAAGAGTGAAGCGGTGAGGATGAATCAGGCTTCGAATAATTTTTTAGACACCCGAACTTAATTCGTACCCAAGACAAGGACTCTCACGAGTATGACGGAAGTCCTACGGAATATTGATTATAGAATATTAAATTCGAAATTCGAAAAGGCAAGAGTTTCGTTAGCCGCATCAACTATGCAACGAATGACTCGAGATCGTTAAGTGAATAATTATGACATAGTCGATGACACGTATTAAAAAAAAAAAAAAATAATAAATTCACGTGTCGAAACTTACGAGAGAAAATTTAAAAAGGCGGGTGGGCGGCGGGGGGGCGGGTTAAAAATTGAATAAACCATAATTGATAATAGCGACGATAAGATTATAGATTAAAAAAAAATACATTATCGCGTCCTCCAGCTTATCTACGTAAACGACTCGACCAGAAAAATGACAAAAGTAATTACGAGAAAACGATTACCTCTAATTACGTAGCATCGTTAACGATATTATACGTAACCTTGCGCAATACGTAATTTCACGCTGGAGCACTTAGACAGCCAGTATACTCGTTAAGTGCGGTCACGATATTCGTACGCTTAAAAATGGCGGCATGATAATTTATTGCCAATTGATTATCCGAAATAGCGATTGGATGATTTCGATCTGCCAGAGGGTACCAAGGACTCGCGTGAAACGACGGGAAGCAGGTGAAAGAGGGACGAAAGGGTCAAAGGCGACGGAGTGCAAAGTACATTGAAAGGCTCTATGGGAAATATTACCAAGAGAAGCCCCGAGAGAACGAAACGCCTAAGACGGTCAAATGGAAGGTGGGATAGTTATATTGAAAGACGGCAAAGACAATGGGAATTAAAGCGTAAGAAGATAAGGGAGGCCGAGAGTCGAGAGAAGCAATGTTGGACAATATTGTTGAAGGGAACGACGCGAACAGGGAAAAGTGGCTGATTCGAAGCGAAGATGCAAATGACAATGAAGATTTAATTCTCTTATTTTTTTTTCTTTCTTTCTTTCTTTCTTTCTTAAATCAAGCGTGTGACAGAAAAGTCCCCCGGTTTACTCGAATGGAACAAAAGGCATTGCCGACGATTATTTTATTTATACAGGTAGATACGCTAATGGCAATAAGCATAATAATAACTTTCCTTCCTTTCCCAATCCCCCCATTACCAACCCTCATTATCTCATCCTTCTTTTCAATCGTCCTCGCGACACTATCGTTACAGACGTCGCTACTACCCTCGACAGCCATTGTCTTGACTAGCGTATTCACCCGTCGCGCATCTCACTGAAATATCTTATCGGAAGTCTCACGCTCGGTATACGAAAGAGATCTCTCTCTCTCGCTCCGCCAGAACCCGTCATCGCTCTGTCTCTCTTCTGTTCGCTAGGTAAATTTTCAATGTGGATTAATATCAATGCGTTCTATACGTAGTGCCCCTATTTTTGGCACCTCGATTGCACCGAGTAGTTTTCGAGCACCGAGACGCGTTAAGGGCAAACGTACGGAATTATTTTAACAATTAAAAAAAAAAAAAAAATTTCCAAAATTTTTTTACACCAAAATTTATAAATACCGTACAAAAAGTAGTAACACGATGAGAATTTCGGAATTCGACGAAAACACAGAAAAGGGTACATGACTGAGATCGTAATGACGAATTCTTATGTCGCGACGAATGAATATACGGGGAATCGCGTGCGACGAGGCAGAATCGCAAACTGCGACGTGCAATCGCCAATAGTGAAAGAGGCTATCGATGATACGTCAAACGGTCGACGATCCGCCAGTCGTTAATGTCGATAATACCCTTTGAAAACAGAAGGGAGTGATGGGAAAATAGATGGCGATGGCAGTGTGTGTGTGGGGGGCGAGGGGGGGGGGGGGGGTATTGATGATGGCAGGAGGTGCAAATGGAGCCTCGTAAAATAATTAACCAATGAGAGGAGCCGCAGCCGGTGTTAATCGAACAATTAACTATTACGTCAACCAGCCCCGCTGTCATCAACGTCACTTTCTATGAGAACAAACAACATTTAGTTAGATTAACCGTCGCACCCTTGAAAATTCTTCGTTACCTCGCGTTAAGGATACTTCGAAGTCTTGCGCAAAGTTTGACGCCGTCGGTAAGGCAGGGCAGCCTGAATAGCTAACTATCCAGGAATAGCGAGGTAGTTAACCCGAGCCTAGGTCAAAGTGCGAAAATCTACTAAAGATTTCAGAGAGCGAATCACGGAGCCATCTCTGACGTCAATATATCAAAATTAATGTCATTCATAAATTACGAGTCACATCATTGAATAATATATTTTCAATAAATGACGTCCCCAGTCGATTCTCCGACTTCCGTTTTCTCATTGTCATTCGATTTCTCTCTCTCTCTCTCTCTCTATATATATATATATATATATATATATACTAGACCAAGTGTTCAGTAATCTATGAAATATTGAATAAATTTCAAAGTCTGATGAAGGCAACTGCTTCCCGGCTAAGACGCAGCTAAAACGTCCAATGAATTCGGCGTACCAGCCCAGCCCTAAGAATAGAGTACATCGAAATAGAGGGGGGGGGGGGGGGGGGGGGGGGGT
>JARQSV010000699.1:0-22933 GCA_030142285.1 Calameuta idolon | reverse complement strand
CGTGATTTTCTGATCACAACACCTATGCGAGCTCCCTCTTGCTCCCGCAAATGGTCGCTCACGCATAGGACGTAACAACTATGCTCTCCCCAAAAATGTTACATAACAACAATGGCGAAAATGTTCCTTAATAAGCGATATTGTTGAACTCGTTATTTTCTAGGTTATAAACATTGAAACGTCAAATCGTCAATTCATAGAGCGAAAATATAGCGCCATTACGCAAAAAAGGACGCGGGGAAATTAAAAGTTTGAATACAGTCTTTCGTTCATCGAAACAAAAATTTCATTATTTTTGCACAGCCCTAATAAATGTTCGTAAATAATAAAGGCATTTATTAACATATTTAGACGAGATTTTATTTTATAAATACATATATTAATAATTTTTTAACAGTCAGATGATTAACATTAGAACGAAGATTTTTTTCATGAAACAAATACTTTTCAAAATTCACGGTTGATTCAATATAATTCGATTTAAAAAATTACTCCCATCCTTTCCTTATAGCTGTACCCCCAATGGGAGCATGTGCCAATAAACTGGTTAATAATCGAGATTGGAAATTCGACACTAGATGGCGACGTACCTTGCGAGATGGGCCTTATGAACTGAGCGTGAGGATCTATATAGTTGATAACACCGAATCCGAACAGTGTTGGGTGATGTTGGGCGAAATCCGTATAAATACTCACTTAAGTTTGCATATGAAAATCCATTGTGGTTAATATAATGCTGGGAATTGGGCGCGAAGAACCTCCGAACCTTTCGATCGTGATCTTAATAATTTGAAATTACTTAATAATTTGACATAATAACTTGACATACGAGATGTTTAACTGGAAAACAAGGTTCTTTTGTTACTACTTTCAGTCTTTTAAAGATATGTCAATGCAGTGCAAACTACTTAATGAACTTGCCAACTACTAATTGTATATTTAAAATGCATTATCGTTTCTGATAAATGTACTTAAAAAATATATGTATTTCCAAAAAATTTCAGAATATCCACAAGTGGAAACCTTGGATATCTTATCCAAATTAGGATATCCTATGGATATCAAATGCTGTGTGGGTTTAAGACGTCTTTGTGCTAACAGGGATATTACGAATATTTGAAATAAATAAATTCAATACAAAAAATATAGGAACCTAAAATAAACTTTGACTAAGTGTTTGATTAAATTAATACAATAAATAATTTTAACTCTAACATAACGTAAACTTAGCGAATTTGAGATATGCAATTTGAATAAAGTTAATAAAATGGAATATTTTTAAATTTTGTAAAATATGATTTTAGTTGCAGCAATATTCCCGTATTTTGTATATTATGTTTCTTGCTCAAGGTGAATTATGAATGTCTTAATTGTAACATCTTTTGGAAGATGTGGTTAAGGTGTTTTTAAAAAATCGTATTCAGGACGACTTTGTGACATGTGTGCTAACAGGGTCTCAAAACAATTCTGTGACGGATGTTCAGCTAGACGATAAGAACAATAACGGTAATTTGATTATTCCCGATAATTGAATAAATAATGCGAAACACGAGGAATCATAGAAATAAAGACACTGATAGTCCCAGACTTTATTTTTTAGTAACATTATTCTCCTTGGTTCTCTGGTTTTATGCTTACGCAATTGCATTATTATTTATTAACCTATTTAATCAACTTTCAGTGTGCTTCTACGATGTTGAGGGTAAGACCGCACAAAACTTATCTAAGAATCGCAAGACATATACGTTTATTTTTTTAACAAATATAGTATAGTCCAGTATTGTTAGTTAACTAAATACACTATTGATTTTAATATCTTGTTTGTAAATATCAATTGAAAGCCTCAAAAGGCATAGAGGTTTTCACATAACGTTACAAGATAGAGCCGTATAATAGAAAGAACAAAGCATCGTATACCTCCTCGTTTTGGTAGTATTAATTTCATATAACATTATCACGGGTAATTGCGAGGGAAACGCAAATACAGTTTGTTGTATGACAATGTTTTTTGTTACTTGCATTATCAGGCGTTAAGATATACAATGCCATATGAAATTTCCGTAAATTCTCCTAGTGCACTGTTAAAAGTTACTTTATGCCTATTAATATTCGCTGGGTAATACAATTTGAATTTTAACGAGATTTTTTTATGTCTTATAATAGCCACGGTTCAATTAGTTCGTACCATATTTGCACATGCGGATACATCCATTTACCATAAGGTCATAACTGATATCATAAGTACACAATTCAAAAGTCAAGTACACATAAAGGGTGTTATTCCGCATTAAGATATATACACGGTTTTTCAGGATTATTGAATCACCTGAAATGGGACCCTTTGAATTCGGAGCAGGGCACGGATGACGATGGCGACAACTGTCATGCCAATGATATATGATTTATTGTGTACTGTTTTATTGCGTGTTTTGAGAAAATAATTCCGTTTTGAAAGTATATATTTTATAATATAATGTGAAGAGCATAGATCATTCTTATGTATGTGCAAATTTGGTGGTTGATACATATAAACTACAAAGTGAAAGTAGTAGGATTTGAAGTGACTGAATACCAAAATTGTCCGGTCGAATAAAAAAATGAAACTGAAAAGTTTGAACGACTCCTCAAATATTTGGTTTTCCTTTTATTAGCATTAGACTATTTACTATCGGTATAATTATTATAATTATTATTAATACTATTATTACCCGCCCTCAAGTATGAAAAATTCAAATATGAGCTTTAAGTAACGGTTATTTATCAGCTAACGGAAGCACTTTACGAGAGAAAAAATAGTGACGAGACAAATGAAAAAAAAGAAAGTGTTTACAGAGATACCTATGAGATCGCCACAAGATGAATATTCAATGAAATTCCTTAGTTATCATGAGAAAGTATCTTCTTTTCCATTCGCCTGTTTCCTTCCTTTTTTTCTTTCTCAGGCTATCCTTAAGACTTTACCTTCTTCTTCTTTGGGATAGTTTCTTCGATCTTCAATAATATTTCCTGCTCTTTCTTCAACGCCAATTATGTTGTAAATCGACAAATTATTCGCACGTTCGTAAGCTCGATAAAAAACAATTTTGTATAGAAAACTTTCAGTAATTCTGAATAAACCTCACATGCTCCTCAGCATGTTCAGAAATTAGCAGTGCCTGATAACTGCACTGACAATTATTCGCTAAATATGTGCTTAAGATCGTGCTCGTAAAGGGCGATTATTAACATTATACCGAGACCCGTGGACAATCCTAATGCATGTAGAATACCTTGCCACTGAGAACCGCCCTCGGCTGAATGACTCGAACTTAATTCTGGAATCTGAAAAAAAGCGATAACAGTAAAGAGACACAAAATTTGCATAGTGTTATTATGATATTGATTATGTAAATTGATGAAACCGTACCATATCGACCAGAGCTATATAAATGAACATTCCAGCTGCTGCTGCAAATATCCAACTCGTAGCTGCAGGTGTGGCACCCAGCAATACTCCAAAAACCATACCAAAAAGGCAAAGAATCGATGACAGTAGGTTATAAAAGACTGCTTGTTTAGCGCTCATTCCCGCCTTCAGTAATACCGCAAAGTCTCCTGTTATTGACACATATGGTTTTATTAAATAAAATGTTTTACTGGATCAGAATTCAATGTAAACTTGCCTAACTCATGTGGTAGCTCGTGGCAAAACACAGCAATAGCAGTGGAAAATCCGCCAGCTATATTTGCTGAAAACGCTGCTCCAATCGCCATCCCATCGGTGAAGTTGTGAAGTCCGTCTCCCATCACAACCATCCATGCTACACTGGACATCGAATCAGGGGCCGAATGTACGTGACCTGTATTAATGATATGGGATGTTCAAAGAATATGACAAATTAAAACATAGACACTACAGTATAAAGTTATCCTCCCACATTGAACGAATTAGCCACATAAGACAAATAACTCAGAAAACAAGATTCCTCATTAGTCACATTTTCGGCCATTATGAAAAAGTTATCCGACATAACAGGCACATAATGATCGATTGTACGACTAGTCTGTTTGACTTGGGAAGATATGTCAATTAATTAAACTGTTATGAAAATCTGGTAGGTTATTAGTCAGGTATTTATACACAAGTATTTATAAGGTATTATATACAAATAATATTACGCGATGCCGTTATTAAAATTTATTATGTTATAGATTTAAGATAATCTTTCGCAATTCAAAAACCAGTATTTGGCAGCCGGTAATATGTATAAACAGGTGATATGATAAAATTATACAGGATGTAGATTTTTACTAATATACTGGAGCAAAATACTAAAGAAAATATCTAATTAGAAAAAAAAAAAAACAAGATATTTACATTATGATTGCGAAGTTTTGTAACAAGATACATTAATGCATACCATTGAACAGCTTTAATTGGGCGGTGCACGCTTGATAAGTATACATTTACGTATCGTTATTTGAAAATAAAAATCCTCGATATTCCAGTAATTCTTCGAAATTTATAAGCCAAATATCATTAAGACATTATCTTACCATGAGAGTGAGTATGTCCATGATGTTTTGTCTCGTGCTCTCTGATAATAACAGTATAACTTTCAGTTTCATTTAATGGAACATCTGCGCCATCAGCATTCCTTTTCGAGTGATTCATCATAGGTTCCTCGAGCTTCCATTCGTCGTCAGATTTTTTCTTTAAAGTATTCTCTATTATTTTGGAGACTGAATTACAATTAGAAGTTAATGGTTTCTCTTCGTCTACCGTTGGGGTTTGCTGATGATGATTGTGCTGACGATTGTGATGATTATCTGAATAACAATATCTCCTATTCATATAAAACTTAATATCCTTGAAGTACTGAATAAGCATCAAGAATACCAAAGATAAACATTAAAAGTATGAAAAATTAGTATCGCAATAATATTTTGAAGTGTACCTTGAGTTTCTGTAGTTATTTCCCCATAGCAGTAAGGATACGATGAATATTTATGTTTGCAAAGCTTTTCACCCACTGTATTATTACTAGGACCATCCGGCTCCCTCATCACTCTCACTCTCGGTGGTAGCTACGACATTATACAAGCAATTCCTTTGAGACCATATCGATTGAACTTTTAACGAAGAGGCAGTTGTTCACGCAACCCTCCTCGGTTAACTTTAGATTTCACTTTTAATTTCGTTTCCTGCTTCTTTACCCGCAATTCACACACGACCAACCTTGTTGAGTCGCTGTTTTCGCTTTCTCCACTCGGCGATCATGGTCAGTGCCTTTTCCGTAAAGAAGAACATTACTAGACCCATCATGGCTACCAGTCCTTTCCACATGTTCCCATTATGATCTGCTTCGTTATTTATTGCTATTTCCGCAGGGGTCTCCTCGTCATTATGCGTGTGAGATGAACTAGACATCATTGCCTGATTCAACGAGACAAATAGATACATTTATTTAAAAAAATACCATGATAAAATTTACATAATCTAACAAAGTACATTCACACAAACTTACATGAGGTAATAAGTGTATAAGAGCATCTCCACATAAAGTTCCTATGGCGAGAGCAACTAGAAATTGTAATAGGGTATGGTAATAACTTTTTCCCATTACTGGTATAACTGCGACACCCAGTAAGCCACAGAGACTAATGATAACAATACTTATTGTTGCATATACCCAGACTGTGAACAGTATGACAAACATTAATTATTATAAATCACGAATATTACTATATAATGTATTAGAAATTATTAAATAGTTCGAAGCACTTTCTAAGAGTATCCTCAAGTATCTTTACAAAATAGTGCATTATTAGCCTATACCTTGAAACATGTTGCGTGACATCTCCTCTGGGGCATAACCATGAGTAACGGCGGACTTATAATTTTCAGGAACACTTACGCATCCATTTCTTACTGAACTCGATTCGGCCGCAAGCTGATACACTAGTGCAGGGCAGACGCGCTCAAATAGCCATCCAGGTAAGATTGTATTATTTTTCGTAGCTGCTGAGTAAGGAATATCTTGCGATACCGCCATTAATAATTCTTTACTACTCAGACACTGCAAATTGAAAAGCACCACACGTTAAGTCCAGTGAAAGTAAAAACATTACATAAGTCTTTGAAGTGTAATGTTCATTGATTTGCAAAATTTAAATAAAAGTACCTGCATGCGGTATGTTCCATTAAATAATTTTAATGTACAAGATAAATCAATTCGACAAAAATATTCTATTTAAATTAATACTTTTATATTTGCTACTAAACCACTGTGTATCTTACCCTCTGTTTTTTATTTGCACTATTACTATCACGTAAGCTGCTCCCACTGCCTGTATTCTGGCTGTTACCTGAGCAGAATAAAAAGTCAAATCATATTAGTAAGAAAGAGTAGATAAAATTATAACATAAACTAAATAATTTAATGATTATACCTATAATTTACAGATACTACTTGCGATGCGTGATTAAGGATATTTCCCTAGCATTAGTCGATACGTATTAACACGTGAGATACTTTTCCACGTCTAACAGAGTAGTCGATCGAGATCGATAACTCGGAAAACCAGATCCTTCATTGACCTAAATCGGAATAAATTTTTTCGTGATGATCAAATCTGATCAATGAGGAGTCTGATTTTCCGAGTTATCTGTTTTGCACGAGTAATTCGTTTCACTCGGGAAGGGACATTCATGCCACAAAAAAGAAATTTTCTACAGAGAATTTTCATCTTAATAGGGGTCACTCTCACTAATCACTTTTTGATGGTAATTAAGGTAATATTACAAATAAATTGTCGTTCATTGAAAATAATTCGACATCATTATAACTAAGAAAATAAGATATATCAATTTTTGTTATCGTCCTCCTGTGGCCATGATTCGATGATCGATACTCATCTATAGATACACTTGATCATACAGATTACTATCAACAAACAACCCGGCTGGTCAATTTTTCAAGTTCAAATGAATAAGCTAATAACTACCGGCAAATAAAAATCTATGTTTTTACTCGGCATTATTGTCATTATTAAATAAACGTGATCGAGCAGTGTAAATGGCGTTAGGTCAATATTTGATATCGGATATTCTCACTCTGTGAATTTTATCTTTGCTTTATAACACCATTTAGAATTCATCGCCATTTCATACAAAAGTAAGAGTACTTATATTAAGTCAAATGCTTTTAGAAAATTATCAGTGATATCCTGGCTTAAGGATATTGTACAAAGTAAGCGAATCGTGCAACGCAACATGCATAGAGATCCTCGTGCATAGCAGATTTACGATGCAATTTCAAACAAAAGGAAAGCCCTTAAATTTTTTATAATTTGAGGCATTATACGTTCATCATTTTTAAATTTAATAACTGTCTTCTAATTACAAATGGATCAATCATAAGGCTAATATAAATACTAGGCTTCCAGTGACACCTAAGGTCACAATGTAGCTCCGATTAAAGTGTCGAAAGATCCACGTGGTGAATTCTTTAAAACGTATAGCAGAACAATTATTATCATAAATTTTACTCACCGGATGGTCTACCCGTCTGATTGCTCTGCACACTATGTTCCTCTAATTCGTAAAAGTTGGTCAGGAGTCCCAGAAGCCCTAGTTTTCTCAAAAGATGCTCAAAGCCTTCCATGGTAATAGTGTTGCCATCGCCGTATGTTTCAAAGACCTTTTTCAAGAAGTAATGTTTATCCATATCAACGTTTCGTTTCCTCCTCGATCTGCTAGGCAACTCCTTGCTTGGTAATTCGAAGCCGAGTCGACCAAGTCTCTCGAGAATTTCTCTGGATGGAATATTTGTCTCCGGAGAGACCTCGGCTTGTAGAATATTTTTCTCTAAAGGACTAAACTGCTTCGCTGCGGATAATCTGCTGATTTCTCGAGATGTCCGAATATTCGCCATATTCGATCTATGAGCTTCTTGTACTTGTATTATTTCCTCAGTGCCAATTACAAACTCCGACGGGTGGAAATTCGCTGTAGAACTTAGCAAATCCTGCATACTATCACCTACGTCCTGTATACGAAAATCTATATGTGCTGAGCAGCGAGTGTGTGTCGCACATAATATGCAAACAATGCATACGGCAACAAAATGATGCGCCATCTTGAATCTGAAAAAAAAACTATGATCATTATATATTTATTATATATACGGAGCTCGAATAATCAGGAAACAATCTAAACGCGTTAGAATAAATGAGTCTCCTTATAAGAGTAATCCTGCTAATCATAATAATATTAAATTCCTTTAACTGTCTCTCATGAAAAAGGAACTGATTTTTATGTCTTGAAACATTGACTTTATAACTTTTTTTAAACTGTTCATGACCGACATTGTACCAGTAGCAAAAACTACATTGAGGCATGAGCTCCGAGCGCGACTTTTTTTTTAAATCTCGAGACAATTCTTGTTTGGCAGAAGTTTGATGACTTATCGTTATTGCTTTTTTTCATACAATAAAAACATTGGGTCTACTCTATTTACGATTATAAAAAGGATTGTGTTCAAGAATTCGTCTGAAAGGAAACACAAATTTCCATAGCTATTCAACCGTCCGGGCGTAATCGTTACAAGGTTTTCATTCTTAGATCTTCTTACTCGAATCAAAGATTATTCTGCGAATTTGATTAACTGTATTACAATGTCACGTATTACATATTATGTACCCAACACGGAGCGGAGATCGCGGCTGCGTGATCTCCGCAAGGTTTAAATCATATCATTCTAAGAAAATTTATATAAAAACTTATTTTTCTTTATAATTTTTAATTTGGAAGATTTTTGATACTAAAATTGTAGAAATAAACGTGATAATGTTGCAATTGCATGTTGAAGATCCGTTTACTATCGTCATGCCAACCTTTAAGCTTTTAATACTTATTCTCATAATATCTTTTACTTGTACACAAAAACGATTGAAAAGCTATGACAGCAAAGAATTTCCAATTTTTTAATATTTATGTCAATTTTTTTGTAGTTGTCTTATGAATCGATTCAGTAGTCCCAGATCTCTCGTAGCCATATTGCTAAAATTTAGTTCAAGTATTTGTACGATCTCATAAGGAGACCGGCCCAAACTATAAGAAGCTCAACAGGCCTACATGCATCTTTTAATGCTTACTAACTAGACGTAAAACAATATTAAATACTTATAAACAGTTTCAATAGTACTTTTATATCACAATAAGGAGTATATGTAATTTCAATTCTATTAAAAAATAATTATATTACGCATAAAATCAAATAGTTAATATGACAGAAATTGAATTACTTATGCGGTAAGGTAAAAGTTGATAAGCTTATCTTTAAACAGAATTTATGAGGAAAATAAGTATCATTTAGTTATAACACGCCCACGTAAATAATTTTGGATAAATTGCGATTTGATTAGTTTGAGGGAACGAGAAATTCATTCAACGAAGTTAAAACATTTATTATCATACAGAAGAACTCAGGTAACTAAAACTTTGAAATTTGTTAATAATGGTAAATGGGTTTGAACCTTTCTTTGCTTTTGACATTAACATTTCGTGTACGTGTGCACAAATAAAATAGGTAAAGAAAAGTTGTTGCGTTCCCGATTTACTATGGACGAGCCCCAGTTAGTTATCATGCACATAAAGCACAATCATTCAAATTCACCTTTCCTATCTTAATCTCGGATAAATGTATTGTTAAAACAAAAGTATTGCCATCAAGGTATCACTCTGCAAAATTTGCAATATAAAATAAAAAAATACTATCAGTGATAATTCGAAAGTTTACTCCTTACTTCCTGGTCAGATATATTATCGTGTATATTTTAAAGATCTGATCAATTCTTCTCATACAAATGTAATATATCCTGGGACGTGAATGGATATTTCATTAATCATTATAGATATCTCCTGATAATATGGTTTTTCAGGCAAAAGAAATGTAAAAGCGAAGCGATATTTAGTATTGTCATAATAAGTATGTTCTGAGTAATTATAATGGCACAGCTAACTACTAGAAGGATATTAAGATTAAATAAAATTGAACACTTTTAAGTCACGTGTTATTCATCGTCATCACAACACAAAGGCGCAGAACTGTTTAGGGCGGTAATAGAAAATAAAATATTAAAAGGTTTATCAACTATCGGTAAGATAGTTACTCTCTTTCTTTAATGAACAACGTTACCAACAAATAGAAGTTCCTAGTGATAGTCTATTCATAAATAGCGTAAATATGACAGCGACCACCAAGTACAATTACCTTATGATTAAACAGGCATCTAAACAACACTGTCGTAATCTGCTTCATTAGAAAACTCCATTAATTATAGAAAAGTGAACAATTATTGAAAAAGAAGAAGATAAGTAATAGCAATATATAATATACAATGGATTAAATAAGAGAGGGTCTCACTGATACGATGGATATTCTGGTTTATTTATACATCCTAATATAAGCATGATACTATCCACAAACTAACCTCGTGAGTCTTGAACTATTGCAAGCCAATTGACATGAATAAACATAATGCTTCGATTCTAATTGTAAGTGAGAATGGAATAACGTGAGTGCGATATTTCTGTATTTGTAGTTCAAAAATTAAAAAAGAACAGGGTAGAAAATAGAAGCTTCGATGTAATATCTGATGTCGCTGATGCACCGCGTCGAAAATAGCCTGGTTGATCACTATATCCCATAAAAAGTCGTATTTTTAACTGTAAAAAAAGAAAGGGGCAGCGACTTCGGCTCAAAGTGTTCATTGACACAGTGTAAGAATTTCATAGTTCAACGGTGCAAATTATCGCGAGAAAATACTTGAATTGAGGTTAGAAAAAGCAATGTCCTCAGCAAGATATAAAACGCTGCCCGGTTTATCCATATCTTTATTTGGTACTTCTCATAAGATAAACGAACTATACGATTACCTTTATTCGAGGATGTCGCGTGGCAAAATGGCATGTATCAGAGACTCGTGGTCCGCGTTCACTCTTGGTGAGTCTGACTGACGAACTCACCTACGCGAGTGTCGTTCGGAGTCTCTTTCCTAAGCTCTCACTCCGATTTTCTCACTGCTCTGTAAGTAGTTGTTGCCCGGCAAAATATGTATGGACGCGGCGTGCAACAAGTACACCGTGAACTTAGCACGACTCCGGATGCCTCTGAACTTCGCTAGGCTATCTGTCGTTCGCAAATATAACGACAAAGGGAGTGCGACGTGAAACGGCGACAAAGAGTGAACGGTTCAGAGTAGCTCTGGAAGGAGTAATGGCATGAAAGGTACGAAATGGTGAGGGATGAAGCGGGGAACGTGGGCTTCCTCAGGAGTGGGGAGAACAACAGACTAGTTCACGGTTGCAGTCGAAACTGGAGCAGATATGGATTTCTTATGATCACATAACATTTACTAGTTATCCATTTGAGCATAACGAGGTTTTTCATTTATTTTTTACGTATTTTATTAGATTAGGTTAGTTCGTACGGGTATTAGTTAATAATCAGTATATTATTTCTTAACCAGAAATTTTTCAGGACATCAAATTACACTATGGCTCCATTCCACCAACATGGTTTACTGTTTAAACTCACTTTAACCGTGCGATTAGCCTATGAGATACTTCCATTTTGAAAACAGAGTTACACATTGAGCTGTATCGGAGGAATTGGGTTTAATGGTCATCGTATTCCTTTTACCAGCTACTAGTGAATATGAAAAGTATAGGGTTTGAATACTTTTCCATGCTTAGATTTCTTTTTCTATTTAAAAACAATAAATGTTTAAAAATAAATGAATGGATTTTATGGATTCTTAATATGCCATTATAACCCGATTAAAGACTTCTTAACCCTTAACTACACATGTGCAGTATCATATACCTTATTAATTACATGTGTAATACTTCAGTTAAATTTATACGTAAATCTTCAATGAACTAAAAAACCTTATTAGATAATTATTATTTGATACAAAGTTATTAAATTCAATTATTAAATTAAGAGAAGAGTGAAATGAAACTCTACTTTTGAACTATTCTATTTGTTGTAATGGCCTCACAATTCAGTTTCTCAGATTGAGGTCATACATATCTCACCTTGTGAGGTATATTCCTAAAATTGGACTTATATAGTTAAGCGTTGATTTCAGATTTTTTTTATATATAGGAAATATAGGTTATCCATGAGTTTTACTGATGAACAGCCATTTACTTTTTAATTTGTTACGTTGAAATTTATTAAATGTTTACAGGAAAAATATTTTCATATAGTTCCAATCATTTCAACTGAATGAGGACTTAGAACATTTGGCTGTATTGAGTGCTTTATTGCCACAGTAAGCTGAAAGAAAATGTACACACATTTATATAAACTGAATTTTACTGGCAGGCAGAAAAATACTTTAATAACATATAAGCTCTTACTTCATAAATGAAAGCGGTGGCATTCCAGGATCTGCACCTTTTTTAAATCCTATAAACAAATTTTCATACTGCATTTCAGAGTGAAATAATAATATAAAAATCGATACTAACCTAAATACAAAACTGCAGGTATAAAACCCCAGTGGAACACCACTTTGCTCACATCCAGGATAATGGAAATCTTTTGCTTGGTACTAGGACTCATGGCCATTTTATTAATACAATTTGTGCGTTATGATTCCTCTTAAATAGCCATAAATTTTCGTTGGAACGCGTGCAGGTGAACGTTTCGTATATCAGATCTCTCGCCGGATATGGAAGAGCTAACATCGCATACCATAATTCAATTTTATGAAAAGAGCGACATCTTCATTACGTGCTACATATCCAAACTAAGTGAATTGAAATACATTACGCATTAAACATGGATTAAATTATGATAAGGAGCATTGACAATCTGAATAAATATGCGATGAAGAAAATCATATAATTACAATTTCAACCAATATGTATCGTTCTTATAATTTTTGTAACATCATACATTCCATGACAATATGTATTGTTATACTCGTGTATGTACATATATGATACTATTTGCGTTTGCCTAGATGTGTGTTCATTTCAATCCTGCCAGAATTTCTATGTTGCTTCCAGCATATATTTCCCGTGCCTACTGTACTAACTAGCTGTCAGAGAAAAAATCCTAAAAGGCTGACCTTCTATGTATACTAAGAATATGATGTAAATGGTCCTCAATGTATATTGAAATTTAATAACTTAACACGGAAACAGTCGCGCGATTTTATTTTCCATTTGAAAAGTATTGAGTTGGGGTGTTTCAGACATTCCACGTGTCCACCACTGAGTTAAAGAAGATTTATAAATTTATCAAAGATCACTATGAAAACTCAGGGGATGGTACAAGAGCTTGGCTATAATTTAATCTAATAATGCATCAATAAGGACGAAACTCTCTGTGAAGGCAGTAGATAATATTTGAACGACGGCGAAGCAATTTCAAACGGAATTTAAGAATGCGAATTAATCTCATAATGCAAAAGATATAAGACCTAAGCGTAATTTTATTTTTTATGATAAAGTTATTTTATCAATAATGCAGAGAAAACTGTAGAAGAGAATAGGTCAGAGGAATATATTTTTTTAGCTGTCTTTCAAAGAATAGGGACACCTTTAGAGAATAGTATATTTTCTAGAAAAAAATATATATTTATATCAAGATTTTATATTTTTTTTTATACATCTAAACATTTCTAATAGCAATGGAACTTCGCATGTAAGAAAATCATCTTTGTTCAAGCAGTGAAAGAAAAAACTGTATAATTACCTTTGAGATAAAAAGCAGTAATTTGGGAGCACTTAAGTGAATTTAAAAAGTATTATTTATTACTAAACGAACTTGGGGCTGTATAACTACTTTTGTAATAAAAACATTTTATTCTTTTTTCATACATATTGTTCATCTGTCATATACATATACTAGAAATTTATATTTATCAATGATAAAACACCAAATTATTAAATGATAATTTATAATAATTGAAGAATATTCTATGCATGCTCATAAATCATAGAGAAGAAAGTAAACAGGTAACTGGCATGAGATATTTAACTATTTTATCTATACTTTACACTCAGTGATTATACATTTTCTTATGACAAACTGAGATTCCAAAACTTTTCTTGGCACTTCATTTTTCTAATGTAATAAAAGTATGTGTTTCAATGTTATACATTACATATTCATAATTTATAAATATAATTTATTTCCACAACATCACATCAGTTAATGGCTTTTTGCTCACTGCCTGTAAGGTTGTTTCCTGCAGGTAGTCGACAGATCCAACAGCATGTTCACCTTTTAAATCATCACCTCTTGACATTCGTCCTCATTGCTTCAGATTCACACATTTCAGCTCAAGTGTTACAAGATTGCGGAATCTTTGTTTTAGTGATACAAAAGATCTTTCTATTGAGATTCAAGCGGATGAGTGATAAAAGTTATAATTCTTGTGTTTCATGGATAAAATAAGCTGTATCATCAAGTAAATGACAATTATTTGGGAATTTTGTCATGTCATTAAGATAGTAACTTCTAAAAGGCAGAAAACTCATTGATCATAAGTGGAACCATTTCAAACATAACATAACAAAAGAGTGAAATGACATTAGTGGTCACACAGCCTGAAATAGAAATATGAAACAAATTAAATTGTATTTGAGTAAAATTAATCAACTCTCTACACTTGACTGTCCTTTTTCTGTCCTTAATATGAGGTAAAGTTAGAAATATTGAATGTAAAAAGTTAAGCTAGACAAAGAATTATTATTAATTTAGTCTTTAACAAATGTTATTTTAAATTTAAACAGACATTACTCGATTATTTATTCGATTAAATGATTTCCTCTAATTGGATTAAATAATAGCTTATTCAATTGACTTAACATTCTAAATCATTAATGCCCATTCCCTCGACGTTAATCAAAGTTTAAATTCTGGTTACCCTATCTTAAAACTATATTTACAAAATTGAACCAGCCTTAACTCATGTCGGAGGAAACTGTCATTAGAAGTACTCTATAACTGACGACTCTGACAGAAAGAGCTTAGAATGTCAGTTTTATATAAATCTGCGAAAATTGTATTATTTTTATAAACAACCAGATTTTCGAAGTCCGCCCTGATTTTTCTCTATGTTCCATAATTTCTAAACGCTCGATATCTATATTCTTTCTTCAGTGAAATATGTTTGGATGATAGTGCTGTTTGAATATTCCACTAGTGTGAGAACCACAGACCACATATTGGAGACACGGCACTCCCGTGCTATAGACTGTTAGCACAAGCAACAGCGCCATCTTATGGGTAGATTGTATCACTATTTTGTGTTTCACTGACGCCCGTTTCCTCCGACGCGGTTCAAGTGTTAACCTAGTTTAAACTCCGGTTACTGAATTTTTACATTCCTCCAATAATTGAACGGAGGATAACTGGCGTTTAACTTGAACGCCCGATGTCGAGCGTTCAGGGACTTGAACGTCGTTCAAATACAGTTGTGTGGGGGCTGTGTCATGTAGTGCAATGTTGTGTGTGTCATGTGTCCATGGTGGGGAGAAGTGTAGCGTTAGTCGCTTCCACCAGCCAATCACAGTCGCGGATACTTTTAACCTGAGAGTTATTTCAAATGAGCTATAGGTTTAGCTGAACGAGCTCACTGTTTGGTCGGAGGAATGTACCTTGCGTTTGAACCACGATCAAATTTGATCGTCGGTTAGCTGAACCGTCGTTTGAACGGTGTCGGAGGAAACGGGCGTTAGTGGGCCGGGTGATTTGATGAACTTGTGATTGGTTACTATTAGGAGCAAGCGCAGTGATGTAAAAGTGCTACGTAGCTGTCGTTTCTTTATACACACAAGGAGAACCAATCATACTAAGGCAAGATCGAGCTTAAATTTGATTGGTTATGCAGCGACCCCCCCCCCAAACGTCATTTTGGCTTCCCTCCGTTTGGCCAATTTATGGCACGTATTCAGAATAAGTTCTTCGTTTTAATCACAATTTTAAGACATCCTCTACCATGTTTTATTCTTTAGTATATTCTACGGTCTTAAGACTGTGCTTTCGTCTCTGAAACGTCACGATGTTGGCACATCTTCTCATTGGAGGAGGCAGCCATAAGGGAAAGGAAGGAACGAAACGTCACGACGTCACGCGAAAAGTGGGGATAAGGCAACCTTTAGGATTGAGAGACCTTGGCACACAGTTTCTGTTATTTGTTGTTGCTGAGCTTGTCAGCAAGGTTTTAACCTAAAATATCCATCATGGATTTACTTTATACCGTTAATAGAAGAACTCTTTCAAAAGCTTTAGCTAATCAAGAAAGGTTTGTCTCTATTCCTGTAATCAATAGTTATCATACTCAAGTATATATGAAGTTTAATTATTATTTGTTATAATGAAATAATTTATTCCTATGGTCGGTATCTTTCTAGTCTCTACGATGTACGGTCCTTATGTACATTGTCCAGTCGAAATATTGCGGCTTTTACCAGTACTACCGAGCTGGATGACAACAGTGGAAAGACTTGGGGCTCTCATGTATACGTTTGTGATCTGAATATGCCATGGCATACACATAAGTATGTATAATATATTATCCATTGTACCACTCTACGAAGGAAATAGTAGTAAAAAGAGACATTTCAGACATAGAATACACGAGAGCTGGTCCCCTTTACTAATCTTTCTAATAACCTCTCTTAGAAGTTTTTCAAATTGCTTTATACTATTTTTTTATTAGGGTATTGTCCAATAAGTATAACATCACTGCCTTAGAATGGGATTTACCTGGTGACAAATTGGTTATTGCGGATTCAGCTGGAAGTGTACAATTGTGGATATTTAAAGACCATGTTCTTAACGATTGGGTGCAAATTGGTTCTACCTGTTTTTCTGGAGAACATATTCTAGGAGCTGCTTGGTTTCACAATGGCAAAAAGGTACAGCCTTGTTCAATTTACAGTGGTTGAAGCCTTTTCATGTTAAAATACTACCTCGTTATAAGCGAATATTGGGGCGATTAAAGGAATAGGATTTTGAATAATTTATTGCTACAGCCTTTCCTCACTACTGCACGGCGAGCTCGGGAAACGAATATCTATAGATGTTATCTCTGAGCATCGATATTCCTTGTTATAAGCGACTTACAGCAAACACATGATTTCAAGCACGCGCTTGTTCGCTTATAACGAGATGTCCACATCAAAGTTAGGTGCGTCTAACGCACAAAGTGGGAAATGCTATAACGCTCAGTTAAGTGGAACAGTGCAATTCACTTAACAGCTCGCTTATAACAAGGTAATTTTGTATAACTAATTCAATCCATTATATCCTTAGACAGGGCTCGTAACAGAAAAGAAAGATAGCATACACTATAATGAGAAATTCAATCATCTACTGTTTGCACCATCTGTGAGGCAATTTGGTGGACGAGCAGCAGAAGGAGTGTTGGTGGTATCAACTACAGGAATGGTTGGGGCTATCATGATAACAAGGGATTTCCAAAATCCTGTTTGCTTTGCTACAGAAAGTTTAGGAAGTACTAGACATCGAATTACTGCAGTTGATTTGTGCTATGGAAAAAGTATATTGATTTGTTCATTTAATGAGAAATTACCTAACATAGTTTTTAGTAAGAAACTATTTTTTCAGATGGGCATTTTCTTGTGGCTGTGAGTAGTGGAAGTATTTGTCTTCCAATAAGATGTTATCGAGTTTTAGTCCGAAAGAATGATGAGAAATGTAGCATAACGTCGCAAGCATTGCCTAGCTTTTTTCTACAGGATGGAGCACCAAAAGATGGCAGCTGTAACTTCATACAATTTAATATACAGAACTGTCAATCCACCCGCATTTCAAATAACTGAAATTAATTTATAATGTTCACAGGCACTAACGTGATGCATTTGAAGTTTGTAGTTCGTGAAGACGCGGATTCTCTCGTTGTGGCGGCAAACAGTGAAAGTGGTGGATTTGTCGAAGTTTGGGAACTACGAGAAAAATCCCAACCAGTGCACAAACTCTTCCAACCAAAGACTTTAGAACCATTTAAGACTGTCGTGAGTATTCATAGTTACCTGTGTACATGCAAAAGTTAAATTACTTGCAAATATAACTAACAATTTGAAAAATTAGGTATGGCAACATCAATCTCAGTATCGCTGTCAATGTCCAATCACTGCCATAGCTACAACAAAGTTGTCAATCGTAACCACAGTACCACCACCCAGTTACGTAGTAGTAGCATTGGCAGATTCTTCTATTCATTATTTAAATCGCGATTGTTTAAAAGAAGTAGCGTATTCTTCATTAAACATGTCATGGCGACAGGATGAGCCAAACAATAAATATTTAAAAAATTCCGTTACCATTTCACACATTGATATATCATGGCTCGGTTGTGTACTGCTGG
Organism: Calameuta idolon; assembly: GCA_030142285.1. NCBI lineage: Eukaryota > Metazoa > Arthropoda > Insecta > Hymenoptera > Cephidae > Calameuta > Calameuta idolon. The sequence continues at coordinate 4,531 of JARQSV010000699.1, read as the reverse complement.
CCTGTGACACACATAGTACACTATATACCTACAAATTATTACCAGAAGGAGGTGAGTATTTTAAATAAATGTTCGCTTCAATGCAATACTCTATAATGATAAAATACTACATGGCTAAAAAAATAGCCATATTCGCTCTAGGCTCATCGATGACCTTGAGCTATGCGTGCACATTACTAGAATATTGTCTGGTTACTGGACTTGATTGGTTGGATTTACTGCTGTGTTTGAGATCCTCCATGATTGAGACGCTTTGTGAAAGATTAGATGCATCTTATAATAGACAAACACTACCAGTTCAACAATTTCTTTATATACAGTTTCTTTGCATCAAGACTTCTCTCTATAGGTGCGTAGAGTTAGATTATTACATTACTACGCAATATGTGTTCCTAAAAGTTGAAAAATATTGGCATATCATAGAATGTTGGTAACGGGACAAAATAAGGCTGCAGATCTTTCATCACTTCTCATGGTACATTCTGTAGCGACAGCATTTAAGTCACTACTTAGGCCTTCTGATTTAATTTCTCACGATAAAGGACCTGCAGAGAGTTTAACCGCTGTTATTACGGATGCCATTACGGTGACGGACATTGATAAGGTAAGAAATTGTATACTTTAAGTCTATAACTCGTATAATATGAACTATTTTTTAAATCTAATTTATTAATAGGTATTATTGCACCTTGATGGAAAAGAGTTCACTGTGGAGCCCAGTACTCTTCAATCCTTGCAGCAACTGATTCAATGGGTAGCAGACTTGGCATTGAATTTATTAGCGCGGTTACCTGAACAACGATTGCAAATGAAGTCCGGTGGTGTAAATATTCTTTTAGTTTGAATCTCTATTAAAAATACTACTTAAATATCTTTAAAGTAAGTCGATAAAATCAATTTTTTAGTACGAATTGCTGAAAGATCACAAGGCCCTGAACACAGTTCGCGAGTTGCTGGTAATTATCCGTATCTGGGGACTACTTCGTTCTTCTTGTTTACCAGTGTTCGTAAGAAGTGCCGACAATCTCGATGTATTGGCTCTGCTATTCCGATTGTTATCAAAACATGTTCAGACCAATGGGGAAATACAGCAGCAAGTAGATGATGGTTTAATCGGTGAGTTTCTACGTACATATTTTTACAGTTTATATATCGTGCAGTGATACGTTACATCAACAGATTATCAGATTATTGTATCGCATTACCGTACTAAAGGATTTAAAATATTTGACACGATTTCCAACATGTTATCAATTTTAGTAGTTCCTCACACAGTGAAATTATTAGTTACGCCAGTGTTAACCGGTAGGAAGTGCGATAAAGAAACCACTTCCTGAAAGTATTATTCAACTTCTGAGTTTCCTAAGAAGTTCTCAGTGCTATTTGTACTTCTAAACACGTAGCAAAATGAATCGTTTGTGTGCTCTTATTTAAATGTATCATAGGATAGTGTTATTTGCCTTAGTCGCCTTATTTACTATTTGCTTTCTTGATTGTGGCTTTATTATAAAAAGTTTGTTATAAAGAAGTTATCCCTTAAGCATTTTAAATCGACGCTGGAATAATATTTATAAAAATGAATAATAAACTTTCAGTGAAGCACCATAAAGATTCTTTAGCTGTTAAAAAAAATAATAATTTGGATCAGACAAATATTAAACAAAATGTGGAAATTAAGATTGAACATGAATCTCTACCGGTAGTTTCAATGCCTTTTCAATTGATTTTCTTTCCTGTAGCGGCGTGTATCATTTTTCTCAGCTACTGGATCATTTTATGCCCTTTGTTATGGTCGTCACTATATAAAGCATTACATTCTACAAATTGGCAATCATTCTTGCCATATTTATTTTGGCTTATGACTCTTCTTGTCTGGATTATAATAATGATAATACTAATTACTTTTTGGAGATGTGCGAAGCATAAATATAAAACGATTTTGACTAACAGAGTAGTAGAAAAAAATGCATACTGCCAAGGCCCACCCTTTTTCACAAATCTTGAAACAGTTCAACCCGAATCATTTCCCATGAAGAACGCAGGAAGAAATGAATCTGAGAAAATAAAGCCAGGACATAAAATTTCGATAGAACCAACCCAAAGGTTTAAGGATATTAATGATTCCTTGAGGGAAAAACGTAAACAATTATCGCCATTAATTATTCATCAAGTACAGGACAATTTTGAAGCCGCAAAAACGACAGATAAAAAAGCAACAATAAAAAATGGCATAAATTGCCATGAGGATTTAGATAATGCCAAAACGGTTGATGCTAACGAAGGCTCCATCATAGATGATTTGGATTTTGTGAGAGTGAATGCACCTTTAACTCCAATGACTCCTAGAGAAATATTCTTCATGGATCTTATACGTGAAGCTGAAAAAAGTGAGCAAGTCAAAAGAGAATCGCAAAACGACGAAAAACAAGTACATAAATTTGAATCAAACTTAAGAGAAATGGCACAAATGAGTTCATCAGAAACAAAAGATTTCGGAATTAAATTGGAAGTGCACTCGGCGCAAGTAAAGAACGGCGATACTAAATTAAATAAACCGAAATTGGAATCACAATACTTTATTGCGGACGTAGAAAGCCCTGTGAATGCGAAGACGGAAGTTTGCCTTAATATTACAATATCAGCACCGGAAAATACAGATTGTGGGATAAATATGTGCGAGTGGACAGTTGCAAAATGCGAAAAGAAACCCGCCATTATTCTTGGTAGCGTCTCCAGAGAAGAAAAAAATTTAATATAAAGGACTCAAGTTCTGTTTAAAAATTTAAATATTTAAGTAAATTTAAATTATATTCAAATATTACTTAGGGAATAATCTATATTTTTAATAAGTTACAAAATATAGCTTTTCGTGAGTTTCGTTATTGCTATGTATAACTTAATTATATCGTAGGTAGTAATCAGTTCATTTGTTTCAGATGAATGTTGTCTTCTACCGAATCAAATAATGATACCGCAACTGCATCAAGCTAACAGTATAATTTGCATCAGTTCACCGGTTCTCTTTTACCAAAGTCTCCCATTGCAGTTGGAATATGGAGTGGAACCTGAGCAATTGATGTATGTACCTGAATTAAATCCAGTAGAAGGTTGCATGCATTCAGGACAAATAATCGACACAATTCGGCACTTGTATTTGGGCAAGCAACCACTCCTAGTAAAACAGTGTACAAGGTCGGTTTAAATAATCGTTTAAATGTACTACTTTTATATTAGGTTTATTATAAACTATGTGAACCTTATAGATGCGGCGGCAAGGCGCAGTTGCAAAATATACCTAGAACAGCAGCGACCAGGGCGTGGGATCAAAGATGGACACGTGCTTGTAGGTGCGGTGGAATTTGGAGAATTCATAAATCTTCGCCGTAGAAGATACAAAGCAGATTTAATATTGTAAAATAAAATTCTTTCTTCCAATAATGACTGTTCATTTTATGTTTGTATAACTAATTAACATTTTGCGGTGAAAGATGTCTCAGTTGCAATTTGGGAATATAAAATTACTTACATGTTTGTAGTATTCGCTGGCTGTTTATGTTAAAAAAAATTGTAATAATTCCTTTTAATACAAGGTTGTTCTTAGGTTTGTTGTAGTCACAGACCTACATGGATCACTTGGTGAATTTTTCTGATAAAGTATGTGGTTGAATTTAGGTAATTTTTGTCAGAAAAACTAGAAGTTTTTAATAGAGTACCGAGCATTTCAGTTGAACTCGATGGAATCGACGCATCTCTTCGGATTCAGTTCTACATTCTCAATATAATTGTAATTGCTCATTAGATGACTCAATTTTTAAATATTTTATTATAATTAGTTTTCGAGTTACTTTTAAAATCTATTTTTTTTTTTTTTTAATAACCGTGAAACCGAAATTTAATTTTCTTTAAATTACTGTGTTATAAGTACAAATAATTGTCAATTAATTTTCTTGTGCACCTCAGAGTCTCTATTGTCTGTAATTGGTAAACCTGAAATGAAGATAGACCAGGGCCAGCTAACGGTTATTCAGAGGAGGCATATAGTAGCACTAATAGAAGTATCAAAAGTAGAATTCTTATCGCGCTTACAGGTCGCCTTACTGCGAAACAGCATGAACCAAGTCAAGGAATGGTTTCTACTTCTTGATCGTTTTGGCTGTATGCCTTCATAGAGAGCTTGTTATGTCGCGGCCTAGTGATAAATAATCTCACTAGAATTGAGGGCAAACTCAAATGGGGGATTAAAATGGAATCACGACTCCTCTTCCCAAACTAGAATTCAATGCTTTCAAATTCTCAATCTATCATTACGCATAAATAAGGTATATGTTGAACAATTCGGGGAAAGCTTTTTAGCCCCTATACGTGTATAGACATATGGGCCACAAAGAATGTGGGGATGGGTCATTTGTTTATTGTTACCTTAAGAGGGGATAAGGGTCGGAAATCGATTTAAAAAAAATATATTTCATTAGGACCACCGGAAAAATTTAGCGACAGATTTTTCATCAAGTATACCAAAGGTACATGTGGT
>JARQSV010000697.1:1449-13492 GCA_030142285.1 Calameuta idolon | reverse complement strand
ACATCATTTTCTAAGATACCTAATTTCTTTCCTTTCATCACGACATAAAAATCTTGACCTCGATCATCGCTCTGCACTCCCGAAAAGAGCAGCAGAAGGCAGCTGGGTATGCTTAAGCATTTTAAAGTGGCAAGAATCCCAAAATAAATAATTAAGTTCGTTTTCCACGTACCCCCACCACCGGGATCGGGTGTGTCGGACGTAACAAGATTACCTGTTAATAACCGCTTTTCTCAATATTTTTAATAAAACTATTTATGAAAATGCAAATTGAATATGGCATGGCTGCTCGAAGTTAGCCATCGTTCAGTTCCCATAGCTATACGTTTCGCTTCTGTAAGTGGACGACGTAAAGCAGAAGAGTTCAGCTGTTGGAACTAGATAGTAACTTTGTTGTGCCAGCAGACTCTAATATAGCTCTAGTAGCCAGATATTTGGTCGGCAGAGCCGTTCATTTTTCTCAGTATAGACTTCTAATTTAATTTTCCCATTCAAAAAACCTGTTTGTACATACATCTGTTCAATTTTCCAACTGTTTAGGCATGCTACTGACAATAATACTTTTAAAGTGTTCATCCTTGCTACTGGTGCATACATTTCTTCATTTTCTTGATAGAGCTGTTGATAACCTTTAGCGACGACTCGTGCTTTATGTTTACCTTCAGATTTAATTCGATAGATGCATTTAAATTCAATAATTCTTTTATCACTTGGTGCATTAACTATTAACCATTATCGTGTAAAATCTTAAGTTCGTCTTTCATCGCTTTCTCCCAATTTTTTATTTAGAACAGTTAATTGCTTCTTCATAAGTTTCAGGTACTATAGCATTGGCATAATTTATATACAATACGTTATCATCAAACTTTTTTGGTAATTTTATTTTTCGGTTTGGACGTGGGGATCTTTTCAATCTCTTCATTTGTCTTATCTTCAACTTCTTCATCAGTCTCCGGTTAGTCTTCGTTTGAATCATCATTTCTGTCTTTATTGTCAACATTTTCAGTTTTATCTGCTTTTTCAATCGTTATATATTTTGTGTTCTTTTCAATGAATTGCACATTACGACTGGTGACTATTTTATTGTTAATACTTTATACCCAGTATCAGTGGAGCCAATTAAAATGCCTTTGGCAACTTTTGAATGTCACTTTAAAGGCCTACACTCTTATGGAATTCTTACGAAGGCTGTACTTCCATATAAATGCAGATTAGAAAAATCAGGTTTCTTATTGAAAAATATCTCATATGGAGTATAATTAATTTTTGTATTTGCAAGAAGTCTATTTCCAATATTGGCGGCCGTATATACAGGGTGTTCGTTATGAAACGTACTGTAGTAACACCGTTGCATTCCTTGTCAAATTCTGAGGAATACGTGTATTTCCATTTTTTATTTCATATACCAAATTTCGAAATAATCAAGGTTGAAGTTGCGGATTGCGGCCATTCAGAACGCGTTTAAACGGAGCGTAGATGACGTCGCGAGCCAGCCCGCAAGGCTTATTTACACTAAGCCAATAACGCTAAAAGTATCGTCGTAGAGATACAATCGCTCGCTGTAACGTCAGTGAGTTTCAGAAGATACCCTCTATTTCTTATAATGTCTATTCCTTTAATCTGACAAGATAGTTTTACTAACGTATTACGTTTTGACTGGTCCTGAAAAGGACCGATTTTGACATGCGCATAACCGAGCTTGGATCTCGATATGCTAATCTGCAACAATTACATACATTTTCTATGATAATGATTATATTTAAACAGTAAATATTGTAGAGTACGTAATATTTTTATCAGGATGTCGCCGATTAGGATACCTAGTAAGTCTAGTGCGGTCGAATGACTTGTTTACAAATTATAACCTATTTCGCTTCACATTGCGGAAACAGTCAGTTCGATTTATGTTATTTCAACTACAAGATCGCATTATGAGCCATTCTGTGAGAGAATATTGCGACATGTATTGGGTGTTAGCCCAATGTAATGATAGTCAAGCACAAGCACTGCAGGAATATGCAATTAGATATCGTTGCAGTTTGTTCGTTAATCTGATATTTTATCGCGTCTAGATCCTTCTGGCTCGTTGGTTTTGTTTGTTTTTGAGTGTATGGTTTATCTAATTGTCTAAATAGTTTACATAATTGAACTTTCCTACCACTTCGTTTAGGCATAAGTCTGTACTTACTCAGGTCTTTTGTTCCTAGTATACTCGAGTTTCCTTTGGTATATGATTGAACCTCAATTAGATCGTTTGGGATGAATGACCAGTCTTATCCAAGTTCTGATGATGTTGATCGAAGTTTCGATTTTACATTAATGATTTGGTAGGATAAGGTAGAGGCCCTATATTCGGCTTCAGTTCTACCTTTTGGAAATAGTAAGGATGGATAGAGGCCCTATACAACGGCTTCAGTTCTATCCAGGAAGGTTTCGAGTAAATTATGAATACTCTGATTTTGGTATCTTGGATAAGGTTTAGAGGTTCTTGGTATATTTAATGTGTCGATTTTGTCTTCACTCACGAATCTAATTGGAACTTTGATTTTAACTTTAATTGTACGTTCTACAACTCTGATGTTGTTCTCTTAGTCTCTCAATCCACATCACCGAATGTGACTTCAGACTCCCTTTTTATAGCAGCAAAACTACTTCTGATTGGTGGATATGATTCCCCTTCTTCAAAATTACTAGCATATCGATTGATAATTAACCCTTTTCCAATAATCAATATACCAAGTCGCACTCTGTAATTTGAATCTCCTTGAATGTTATCCGAGAAGATTCAGACCTATCCTTTTATTTATATCTTCATTGTTCGATATTAACAAAATATAATATAGTGTTTAATATCGTTAAAGTGCCATATAATAATGTGTTATTTCTCGATTATATGATTATAAGAATGATTAAGATTAAATGATTATAAGAATATGATTTGATTCGACTATTAATAATTATAAGGCGTGGAACGTAACAATATTATATACGAATCAAGAGCGCCTACGTCTAGGATATTGAAAAACATAGCAAGTGGCCATCTCTGACAAGGAGAGGGCCAGGTAACCGGGTCACGGATTTTTTTCATATTTATGGTACATAAAGTAGAGGACCCCAGTGACACATGAGCAAAGCCATTCCGCTAGATGTAAGTAGTCGAAGCAGTGAGTGGTTGGCCGAGTGGGCAGCGCTTCAGGTTAGTAAGCGCAAGGTTGCTGGTTCGGGTCTCGCTGCGTGCGTATTTATTTTAATTTTTTTTTTCATCCTACGTTGGTTGTAGGTGATAACGTTTGTAATGAATCACAATTTGGTTGCAAAATCACGTCACGTCTTCGAACTCAGATTCTTCATCTTCTCCAAGTAAACGTTTCAAAACCGCATCTCTTTCAATACGATTCGATCTGGATTCAATGAAAATGAGTTTTGTTGAAAAATATGATATAATATAACCAGGAAGAAGCAAAGACAATTATATTAGGAAATTATATTTACCTTGCAAATTCAGATCTCGTTAATTCTTCCTCCACGATATAATAATGATGAATAATTATAAAAGTTGAAAATCGAGTATTTGTCACACAGCGGTGAATTGTGGAAAAAAAAAAGAATCGACGCTAGTAGATACACACCACTCCTGGCCGTCACAACAAACCCCCCACCACTGCCCCTACGAGTCATGTAGGGCCCGGGCGCTGTCCCCTCGCACTGCACTATGGCGCCACCCCCGCGCCCATGTACCCTGCTCTCCCCGGCCCCCTCACCGACGCGCCGGTTCCTAGGGGGGATATCATGGTCGGTAATTATGCAGTGACCGCTGGTCGGTAACTCTTTTTTTAAGTACCCTAAGTGGGTAACATTGGGTTTTGTAGGAAGGGGCCCAGTGTCTTGGCCATGTAAACTGCTACATTGTTCTCTTATTTGCAGCTATGCAAAAATTATGATCATGGTAGGGTGAAAAGACGATGGGCTCCATGAGCTACTCTGGCAGTATCTTGTCAGTACCCTGGTGACAATTGTAGAGTGTGAAAATAAAAGTGTGAGAAATAAAACATAAAAAAAGGAGCTTTCGCGAGTTACTCGTTCGTTTGAAGCTATAAACAAAGCGGTTCAACACCAGCGGTAAGTGTAAAATATATTTTTCTTGTTTTCGATAGTTATCATCGCTATTTCATCTAACCTTTACCCTGTTTCCAGAATAATTGGAAAAAAAGAGGCTCGGATAAGCAATAAGCTTTGTTAAAAAAGTGGTATGTATATTGCCGGGATGTACACATTTTTTTTTTTACATCTGACATCTTTTACCTTTATTTCTAAATATTAAAAAAGAAAATGAGCCGTCATACCGTGAATTAGGTTTTTCGATATGAATTTATCGTTTTTAAAAAGAATTATAAAATCACCTTAACTCTAACTGAATATTAATAAGAGTGATGCTGCTCGATTCAGCTGTCAATTCTCACTGGCCTCTCCTCGATCGTTCGATATAACGACACCTCGGTTTCCGGTGTCCAATGTCTCTATATCTTATCGGTAGGGCTCCTGTAGTCATCATAACTCCTCCCGTCAAAGTTCGGAAAACGATACCATTCGTTTTGCCGTGGGCGTGTGATTGGTATCTTTAACATCAGTGCCTTCCTTTTTCAGGTGGTTCTTAAAATAGTCAGTTACAATTAATCCTATTGCAGCAAGCAATATGAAGATTGTAATGCCAATATTGGCCCATGTGGCATGCTGGTGTGCTCTTCCTTCTAAGATTGGTATTTCCAGATTATCCGAGAGAATCTTAATTTTCTCCAATTCGTCTCGTTGAATGGTTCTTAGGTGTATTTCTGGTTGTTTTCCTATAATAGTGGCTTCTTCAGCTGGCAGTTTGAATATAGTTTCGTTGTGGAGTGTGACGGTCTGCGAGAAGGTGCGTCCTTGTCCCTTTAATTGACAGTCGTCCAATGTGATTATGTAAGGACGGTCAATTTCTTTAATTTCCTCATTGTTACATTTGATAGTAACTTTAATCGTGTGAAGCGGTACGATAATCACGTGATTGTTACTTATTTGCTCTAGACTGTCGGCTCTGTTGCGGATTCTGGTCTTAACACAGGTGTTGGTTCCTTCCCTCAGCATCTTGTGGATGCAAATGTTGGTTGCGTGCGTGTCCTTCCTTTGACAGTAGTAGAAATCTTCTACTTCGGAGCATTGGTATGACATGGTCGTTGATTCGTCATTGTTTAGCAATACATACGGGTTGTCTGGTATGGTTATGGAGTTATTAAGAGGAATGGGATGTAGTTCAAAGTAGTTATATGTGTCTCTGATTAGAGGCATGTGTATCTTAAACAGTACAGTGTTGTTGCTAATCTTGACCTGTGTTATGGCTAGCTGGTAGTAATTGAGTATGGATCTAAGCGTAGGTATTTGCATTTCCTGATTGTCTCTATTGTAATTCTTTATAACTTGTTCGAATAACTTGGGTTTAATAGCCGAACTGTGTAATGTTTGCGATTTTCCGAATGATATGGAAAGCTCTAGTTCTTTCAATTTTTCTTTTATTGCTTCTATTTCGTCCTCGCTATCCATGGTACCGAATAACCATTTAGCTGCTTTGCCAATTGCATTAACGGCTCCTCTTTTGGTACGAGGTTCCTCCTCGAGATTGTGCAAGAGTTCTTTTACGTCGTCGATTTTTCTTATCATTTATTTCGTTACTCTGTAGTAAATTTTATATTGGTTCTTGTTGTTTTCTCTTCTGTGAATGACTTCTAGCTGTTTTTCTATGTCATTCATAGCCTCCTTATAAATTTCCAGATTGACGCCGTATTGGAATGTATGCTTTCCTTCTATCATCTTAGCGTTGCCCAGTCTCATGGGTAGAAGGCTCTTCTCTATCGGTGTTATCTCTACTCCCATGGTGAGGTGTATCGTTATCAGCAGTAGGATCGTCATTTTGTTTGTCTAAAACAAACCGTTGAGGCTTCGTCAATCTGGGATGTACAGTGATCTTGCCTAAATTGACTTTATGGGAACTAATCACTTCAGGTTTCTCCTTCGTTGTTTGGTACAGAGATTCTTGTTTCTTACTGGATATACGATACAGGTGCCCCTTGTATTACAGAGGCTTGTCCGTGTCTATCGGTACATGTTCCATCCTATTCTCATTCAAACGTTCTAACGTCCTTTGCTGTTTTGTTGCGAGCCTGTTGAGTATCTGAGTCTTTATAATTCCCATTCTTTTCTGGTGTTCTTCTAGATACTGTGTGGTAGCACTGGCTTCTGTGGTCTCGAAAGGGTCTTTAGAATGGACGTCACCTTTAATTACTTGGAAGGGTTTATATCCTGTTGCTGTATGGATAGAGTTGTTATATCCTAATATAGCGTATCTCATTGCTTCTGCAGTTGATACTTTGCTATCTTCAGTTTTGAGAGCTCTAAGGGCTTCTATTATCGTGGAGTGAAATCTTTCAACCGGATTATTACTATTGGGGTTATTAGCCGTCGTATAGTGTATTTCTATACCGTGGTATGCACAGAATTTTTGAAAAGTTTCGTTTTTCCATTCTACTCCATTATCGCAGGTTATCTTTGTGGGTATACCAAACTGACTTATAAATTGTAACACATGTTTTGTAGTTTCTGTCCCTGTTATAGCCTGCGTAGAGAAACTGTCCACAATGGTTATGAAATATTCGCTACCTATCTTGAAGGTGTCAGCATATAGATGTTCGCAGATATTTTTCCCTATGGCTGTAGGCTTAAATATGAGCTCATGGGGTCTTCGCTCGTACTTACTTTTTTGACATACTTCGCAGGTGTTTACATAGTCTCTAATCATTTCATCCATTTTTGGCCAGTAATGTTTTCTTTTTATAGCTTGGATGTTTTCCGTGATCTCTCTATGACAGGTCTTCTTGACATGCTAGTTCGCTATCATTTCCATTTGTTGGTCTGTATCAATGATGTCTTGCAACAGTACCGTACAGATGGTTAGCTGTAACGCTCCTTTCTTAAAGTACTTTTGAGCTGTGGCGATCAGTACTGGCTGTTGATTTTTGTCTTTGAAGTGGAAATAATATTTTTCCTTAGGATTCACATATTCTTTTATAAATTTTATCCAATGGTCTTCCGTTGCCTCTTCTGGGATGTTTAATCTTATGCGGCTGTTTTCAAATACCTTGATCTTTGAGACCTTTACATCGTTTCCTGAGACCGTAACGATTATTTGGTTTTTATAAAGGTTTACTGGTTTTTCGATGATGGGTATCCCGAGTATAGGATCTTCCTGACTCGTATGTATGGTGTTCGTGTCATCCTCATGAACTCCTTGTTCTCTGTTAAATTCTTCTAATATCAGCTCGGCCTCGTTTCCTGATATTGATAATGTCTCTTCAGGCAATTCTTTGAGTAATTGCGCAATTTCTAAATCGTCCGGAGGATTTGCCTTGGTTGATTCGCTATCGATAGGGTTTATTTCAATCCGCGATAAGGCATCGGCGTTAGTGTTAAGTTTTCCTTTTTTATATACAATCTCATAGTCGTATTCTTCTAACTTAAGTCTCCACCTAACGAGTTTAGAATTAGGTTCTTTCAAGGAGAATAGCCATTGCAGCGGTTCGTGGTCAGTAATGATCTTAAATTTTCTTCCATATAGGTATGGTCGGAAGTTTTTGGTTGCCCGGACAATGGCCAGCAATTCCTTTTCGATAGTGCTATCATTTATTTCCGCTGGATTGAGTGTTCTTGATGCATATGCTACAGGAAGATCTTTTCCTATTGTTCCTTGTGAGAGTATTGCTCCAATAGCAACGTTAGATGCAATGGTCGTTAGATTGAATGGTTTGTCAAAGTCTGGATACGGCAGTATAGGTTCTTCCATTAAGGCGTTCTTGCATGTTTCAAAACTTTCCACAAATTCTTTTGTATGCTCAATCTTTTCTCCCTTTTTCAGACATTTCGTCATAGGTTTGGTGATTCTAGCAAAGTTCTTAATGAATTTCCTATAATAGCCTGTTAAGCCTAAGAACGACTTGATTTATTTAGCGGTCTGTGGTATAGGGAAATTCTTTATTGCTTGTAATTTCCTTGGATTGGCTTTGATTCCTTCGGTCGTAACTACGTGTCCTAAAAATTCAATTGTCTTATGCAAGAATTGAGATTTGTCCAATTGTATCTTCATACCGGCGGCTCTGAGTCTGTCGAGGACTGCTCTGAGATTACTAATATGCTCCTGTAGAGATGTGGAGAAGATTATAATATCGTCCATATAGACAAGGCACGATTTGTTCTGCAGTTCTCTTAAGATGTTATCCATTACACGCTGGAATGTTGCTGGTGCATTTTTTAGACCAAAGGGCATTCGTGTATATTCGTAATGTCCATTTTCCACATTGAACGCTGTTTTTTCAATGGATTCTGAGTCCATTTCTATCTGATGGAATCCGGATGCTAGATCAAGGGTCGTGAAGTATTCGCACCTTCCTAACTTGTCCAGAATATCTGAGATATTTGGTAACGGGTATCGATCATCGATAGTTTTCTCATTCACCTTCCTATAGTCTACCACGATTCTCCATTTCTTCTTCCCACCAGCATCTTGCTTCTTAGGTACTATCCATATAGGTGAACTCCAGGGCGAATGTGATTGCCTAATTATACCGTCTTCGAGCATTTTGTGTATTTTTTTCTGTACCTCCTCTTTGTGTACGTGCGGATACCTATATGACTTGGTATGTGTAGGTATTTCGTCTTTTGTCTTGATTTCATGTTTTATTCTGTTGGTAAACGTTAGTTTACTGTCTGGTTGGTGAAATACGTCCGTATAACCCTTCAAAAGTTTGAGTAACTCATGTGACTCTTCGCTATTAAGGTGGTTTACGCGAATTTCTTGTAGCCCTCGTGGTTTTTCAGCTAACTGTGGTTCCATATGTGCGTGAAATAGTTCTACTTCATTTAAAGGTATCACGTCTTTTGTCCTTTCTAATAATCTCTCCCCTAATGTATATATCTTAGTGTTCGGAGAATTGTTGACGATTTCTACTATCGTATAGTTATCCTTTACTTCTATCGCACCTGACCTGATGACAGAACTTCCTGCCATAATCTCGGGTATTATCCATTCTCCTTCGTCAAGTGTGGTCTTTATTCTCTTCAAGATGCTTGTATTTCCAGGAATTTCTATCCTCTGAGTGCTGAAATCTGTTCGGTATTTCAGGGGGATTTCCGTCTCGTCGTTGCGTAGCAACCCGTTTTCTAGATCTATGTGCATTTTTCTTTTTCTTAGTTCGTTTATTCCTATGAGTCCGTCATAATAATCATGGAAATTGAATAAAATGAACTCCATGGGTTCATGTTGACCGAATTCTTTAAAAGCGGGGATTTTAGCTTTTTCTCTTGCTGTTTGCTGCCCTGTACACGTAGTTATTACTGTATTACTACGGAAGATTTGATGTGTGAAGTTCTGTTCAGCTATTACAGGTCGCATGATGGAAGCTTGACATCCTGTATCTATCAAAAGTTTCATGTATGGATTTGCAATTTCTATATATGGTAGTGAGTTGCTAAGTACTGTATTGATTTCTATTCGTTTGGTTTTTGTCTTTGGTCCTCGTGAAAATCCTGACATGCGGGTGCTTGAGTTTGTTCTGCACTTGTTTCGGTTGAGAACTGCATGTTCTCCGAATATTCTTCGTAGCCCTGAAATGTCTCAGTCTCTGGATAATAGTAATTATCCTGTTCTTGATGTTCTGGATAATAGTGATTATCTTGTTCTTGATGATCTATATTTGTCAGTTCTTCGGCTAAGAAATCAGGAGGTCCAGTAGCTCTGAAGATTTGATTTCCGGGAATGTAATGCCGAGCATTTTGTCCGAAAGGCACGAATGGTTTCTTATTAATTGTTGATGGTATTTTGGAAACTCCTGACATAGATGTAACTGGATTTTGCGGTTTATTGCTACCGGGCGCGAATGCATTAATGGGCTTCCCAAATACCTGTGAGTTAGTGGGGAATCTTTGCTGTGTCCTAGGTATAGGCTGCATGTTAATAGGCTGTGATGGGAAGTTCGTAACTCGCGATTGTCCGTACGCCGGTGCATACATGTTTGGTTGGTACTGTGTTGACGGCTGTTGTTGCCATTGGTTACTTACATGTGGCTTTCCTTGTATTGGTCGGGGTGGTACAATTGGTTTTCTGTATATCTGTGTATTAATACCTCGCAGGCTATTAATCTGTTTCTCGCGAGTCACATATTCTGTGATTATATTCGCGGCTTCATTCACCGTTGTCGGTTTGCCAAGTCTTAGCTGTGCATATAGTTCTGATGGTGCGTTTGATTTTAATACCATGATCGCCATGCTTTCTGCATAACCTCTTACTACATCTTTCATTACCCCTATTAGAGGATCTATCTGTATTTTAAGGTCTATTCTAGCCTTTAATTTTCTGATTCTATTAAGGAAATTCAACATGTCTTCATTATGTTATCTTCGCGTTAATTGTAATTCATTTGTCAGTATTTCGCGATTTGTCCTATCTCCGAATTGTTCCGTAAGAGCGGTTCTTAGTTCGGCCCAATTTCTCAAGTCTGGTCGACTTCTAACAAAGTCTCTAGCTTTCTCTAATAATTTGCTCTTTATCGTAAAATATACGTATTCGTTTAAGCTTTGATCCCTAGTAGCTCCATATCGGCTGTGGTACTGATCCATCTCGATAATGAAAGTATCTAGTTCCTCTGCTTTACCACTGAATGTTCCTATCATTCTACCTATTTCCTTGGCTGCCATTATGGTGCCTGTATTATCTATTTCTTGTGGATTAGCCATGTTAGCTATATGTGTACTTCACGTCAGTTAACAAAGGATTCGTGAGGGTGAAGGATGTATTGCTCAATGACTGACCTTATGCCTTTCAGTGCGTAGTCCTTCCCTCGGCTTCCTTTCGGTTTCCTGGGTTTGTAGATTCTTCTGAATTAATAGCTGACACGAAGGGATTCCTCAAGGATAGTCACTATGCTTTCCGTAGAATCTCTTCAGTGTCCTACCGACTGCGCCAATTAGGTTGTTCGATATGAATTTATCGTTTTTAAAAAGAATTATAAAATCACCTTAACTCTAACTGAATATTAATAAGAAAGATGCTGCTCGATTCAGCTGTCAATTCTCACTCGCCT
The DNA here is from genome assembly GCA_030142285.1 of Calameuta idolon. Classification (NCBI taxonomy): domain Eukaryota; kingdom Metazoa; phylum Arthropoda; class Insecta; order Hymenoptera; family Cephidae; genus Calameuta; species Calameuta idolon. Next base: position 2,333 of record JARQSV010000697.1, on the reverse strand, counting down.
CTTCTCGATCGTTCGGTATAAGGGCACCTCGGTTTCCGGTGTCCAATGTCTCTGTATCTTATCGGTAGGGCTCCTGTAGTCATCATAACTCGTGTCAGTCGTCGACTGCTACTGGAGCTGTAAGTGTAATAATTTTAAGCCTTCATAGGTTTTTTATATACCTGCTACCCTTATTTACTACCCTATTTCTAGACGCTGTAAGGCCGCACAGCAGCACCAACACCATCGCCCCCCACAACCGCTGCTACTTTGCAGCCAATACGCAGGGCCTGCTGCTTGAATGGTATGTGTAATAATTTTAAGCCTGCACAGGCCTTTATTTGATTTAAATAGATTTATTACAAAAACTGAAATTTTACAGGTGATGCCACCAACGAGACCCAATACACCGCTCGAGGGGGTGGAGAGTCCATTCGAGGGGCCCCTGTTGGACGGTATTCCGCCGCCCTTCAACGACTTCTTCGCTCCATTGCACGAAGGGCAGTGTATTTTGGGGTGTTTGTACAGGTCCGGGGGCGAGGGGCCATTTTGTTACGGGTGCATGCAGGCGCAGACACCCGAGGTCCGGGCAGCGCACACCTCCTACGTCGTGCATTATTTAATACTCGACCCTAATATAGATCTGCGTGGGGGGAAATGTGTGCGCTGCGCTCGGTGTGTGTTGCGCGAATACAAACCAACCGACTGCATAATGTTACGTCCGAACCAGAATGAAGGCCAATTATCTAATCTGGTGCCTTTACCGAACCGTAATATACTGATACTTTGCCCTATTTTGAGTCAATGCTTTCGCACTTTACTCGGGACTGGGCTATGCTTCTGATTACCGAAGGAAGAATGAATAAAGTTGGAAATACACATAAATTTACTTCTAAGGATACCAA
>JARQSV010000694.1:337563-354975 GCA_030142285.1 Calameuta idolon | reverse complement strand
CCTGCAATGGTAGCCTCAACTTATTATATACCTGAATTTTGGGCTCTTTATGGGCTGTCGAATGCGCCTAGTCGCAAATAAATCGGACCACTCTTTCTGAAGAAACCACCCAGAAACGAGTGTGGTAGTCCCAGCTAGGGCCCAAGCTGGGTCCACGATACGTCCACCTCCTAAGGAGCTGAGCCTTAAAATTCAATATGGGGTCCAAAATTAGCCCAAAATTAGCCCGAAATTATGCAACAGTTCCGGTTGAAAAAATGAAATATGATGAACCCAGCTTATTTCACATTTATTTGTTTTTTGTATTTGCATGAGGTGTCTTAAAGTAGGGTAGATACTTTTTCTAAAGTAGTCTCACCGTCCCTGACCGTTACGATTGAAGCTATCGAACGCGAACGAATTCAGACACGCGAGAAATCTAAAAGTTGCCAATCATTGCAGCCAACGTGAGAAGGAGCCTCCTTTAACGACACCCTGTCACGAATCCTTATAGAAGGCCGAGACGTCCTTACTTCACAGGCAAAAGGATCCCCGGCAGTCTGGGCAACCTTCGCACAGAAACGGTAGCACCTAAGACCTTCGGCAAGCTTTCTAGGAACCTACAGATTGCATGATTTGCCACTGGTGTTAGACCTTGAATAAAATCAGGGAGGTAACTCGACAGGACTGGTCTGACCTAGCCAGGACTCACCTACTTAGGGCGACCTCGTGGCCGATCTATATAAATTCTTTTTTTTTTCGAAAATTCCCTAAAAATTTCAAAATTACCAAAAATCACATTGCTCCTGCCCTGGGTCAAGGTAATTATTTTTACAACCAGAAACTTATAACCCTTGCCAAGAACCGGCGACGTCTAATTGGCACGGCGTCGTGACGCTGTTTTATTTCTCCCGACGGTATCTCGCGGCCGTTTAACGGCTTGAGAAACGACTTCTGAATCTACATTCTCTTAATCGATCAGGAACTTAATTATGTATACAGAGTGCAACGCTATTTTGATACATACTGCGATTCAATGCAAAGTACCACGTGGATGAAATATATATTCAAAGTGCCCAGCGCGATTTCGGTTTTTCTCTCTAGCGCCCACGTGTGTAAACGCGTGTTCATCGATAATGCGCATTTATCGGAAATGCCATTAAAAATTGCATGCGCTCTGTCAATTATCAAACGACCCGTCCCGATTAAAAAAAGATACACGTAAAGTTGTATAAAAAGAGCCGGGAAAGTGACGTTTCATCAAAGTTCCACGACACGCCTTTTCTTCCTGTTTTCTAATAATCATAATATCCAGCTCGCCCGAAAAGCTTCTTAGTAATCCTTATGGAGGAAGTTTGATCTGTTCTAAGGGTCGCGACCCCCACGAGCCATGGATAAATGACTCGAGAAGAACACTCAATTCATTCGGTAGGTTCGATATTCGATTGGCAGCGTAGGGCACGAGAAGAGAGGAGAAGACGAGTGCTGCTGAGATCGATGGAGGAGCGGCCGGAAATACTTGCCGTATCCCGGGCATCCTATACTACTAGTATTCAGACTTTATACTACACGGGGAATCATTGCCGAGCACCGTGAATTCATGTAAAAAAAAAAAAAGAAACAGCATTCAAAAAGCGCAGATGAAACGTCACAGAAGCAAAAGTGAATAAAGTCGAATGATTGAAGTTTTTCATATAAGAAGTACCAACTTAATAAATAAATACCGATAAAATCTTATCAATCAAATAAAAGCGCAGTCCTTAAGGGTTTCGGTATAGCGAGATAAAAAAAAGATTATTTCAAAATTAAATTCGTAAAAAAAAAAATTTTCAAAATATTTATCAATCACTATAATAATTTTTCCAAGGATCTGCACGGTCCAAGGACTCTCTTGTAGGATCAGGAAAATTGGTAACGATATTGTAGGATGCAACGTGGCGCCAGGACGCATCCTACCGGTGCAATGCTATAGCCGGTGGCCATGTGACTGGCGCGTCCTTAAGGAACGTCCACAGACCTTCGCGTAGGCCTCGAATAAGGACTAAATCTATCGAAAAATCGACGCACCTGAGAGTCCTGGAGGATCGTCGAGTAGATCGAATACGGGGTGTGGTTTTTCACGGTAGACGGGCGGTGGCCGAGAATCTCACCGTCAGGACCAAAGATTCCTTACAGGAGCGATGATTTGTATGGGAAGGACGTGCGCGGGGGGACGACTGTGCTTGGGAATTTATTTGGGTTCTTGGTAAGGGAATACGGGTATGTGGATAGGCGGACAGGGATAAGGGGAAACGCCTGGACGTGCTCCTGCCTTCGCTAGGACATTGTGACTCCTTGATGCACGTTTCCTTTAATCCTGCGCTCCTCGATCCTCGATCGGGTACATGCACGTGTCCTCGCCAACTCTGCGACCTCTTAAGGACCCTTTGACATTATGACGTTCGAAGATCAAGGGACGAAGGATCTTCGCTTTAGCTTCAGCTTGGAGACCTGAACACGAACGGGACACTGTTATCCCGAAGGGTGCAAAAGGATCTTCAATTTATTCGACACGAATTAACACAGCACTGATCCTTGGGAGGTTATCCTTTCGAAAATTTCAATAGTCCAGAAGGATCAAAGTTCCACTGGATCCTTGAATGTTCCAGTACAGGCGATTCGTCCTTAAAATTATAGATACCGTATATATACAATTTTTAGGGGATGATTTTTTAATCCGCAATCAAACAAATCACTGCCAGTCGTCGAACGTACGTGATTGGTTAAAAATGTCGCAATGGATAATTTAAATCTTGCGATACTTTGCCTGTTGACGATTCTGAAGCTCCCACTGATACTGTACACTGTTCACTCGCGTCAAGGATGACGTTTCTGGCACTTGGGTCTCTCAGCGCATAAAGCCAACAGGATCGAGAAGGAGAAGGGCGACGCTTTTTTTTTTAATCCTTTAATAATCGTATCACTGTAATCGTCGCTTTAACGTTATCGACGATCGACTCGATTATCGACGTCAGAAAAATACGCGTGGTTTCGATTTATGTAAAGGCCGGGCCCGCTTCCCTGGCGGTGGTGCGCGCCGCCATGACACTCTAGCTGCTGGCTCTGCGCTCTCACCCACCCACCCCCCCCCCCTCCTCCCGATTCCATGGAGCCCCGAGCATCCCCGAGCAGCCTACGATCCTGTGCCACCCCCAACCCTGTCGGAGCCACCCTGCCTCGACCCCTCCAACGTAATATTGATCGGGCAGAAGGGCGGCATCCAGGAACGTACTAACAATTCTTGAGAACCCACAGCCAACTTTTACAGCCTGAATTAATTTGCAATTTTTCTTTTCGCGAAATTTTTTGTTTTCTTTTTTCTTTCCTTCCCGCGGATTACGAAAAATGCTTCACTGTCTTTCCATACATCGGTAACGACATTCATCACTTGACTGGACCGACTGACAATAATAAATTTGTAAAATTATTTTTTTTACGTAATTTCATCCTTATCTCTGTTACAAGGGAAATCGTGCTCTTTCAAAATTTACTTATCGGCACAGCCAGTTCTCTGAACCGATTGCGAGATCGACCTGGTACGACCTAACGCACATAGGTATCTACGGCATTATCTTGGACTAGACGAAACAAAAGCCAAAGCCTTATCTGCGAGGCGAAGGCGCCGTCGAAATTGAGCCATCGACGCCACTCTCCGCGGAATTGTTCCAAGCACTTTGCGCAAATGGCGAACTTTCGAGAAGGCTCCACCGGCTGGAGGAGCGCTGGAAGGTGAGTGCGAGGGAGGAAGGTGAGATAAAAGAGAAGAGGGAGGTTAAAGAGAGAAGACTATATATATCAAGAAAAGAAATTTCTGATATACAGAAGAGAACGAAAAACAGACGGGACTCGTTATCGCGATGAAATTTATAAGAAAGAGCAAAATAGCGTTGATGCCGTTTCGAAAAAAAAAAAAATCGTTATTAAAAAAAAATTTCTAAGCAGCAGGGGTTGCGCAAACGCTAAATACCTGACACTGTATTCTTACCTACAATATTGAAAGTACACAAAGCCCACTTGGCACTTCGCAAAGTGCCAACCAGCATTACAAAAAAGTATTTTGGAGAACTGAGGGTAGACATAGGCTCAGATTCGATCCTGTCGACGCCAGGCGTAAGCAGCGTCCCCGTGCTACTGCGTGTAACACGGCCGACGAAATAAGGGCGAACGGCTCGCCAGGGATGTAGACACCCTTAAGTGTATCCAGGCCTCTTGCGCGGATTAGGCGAGGTCGACGGGTGAGAATTACCGAATAATTTCCCGGGGATTCTGCGCGCGCTTTTGGATAATGCCTATGGACCACCATAGGTATATATAATATATACATATATATATTATATATACAGTTAAGTAACTTACAATAAGACAAGACAGCACAAGGCCACACAGTACCCTAAACAGATATAAGCGACTATATAGGTCTGGCCCATATACAAGTAAAATCTAATCATAGTCCACTAAAGTAAATTCAAGCTAACTCACTATATACCATCCAGCGCACAGTGATATTCCCATAAACTTTTACCACCCTCAAATTAATCTAATTGTAATTCATGACCGTCCAGGAATCAGACAAGCCCGCATCAACGTATGGTAATAGCACTGAGCCAGGAGCAGCTCCGGAATAACCATCTGAATATCCTGAAAGTCCTTCAGGAAACGGCCAAAAGACGCATCAACGTCAAACGACGCTCGCTTGAATTCCGTTAGAACTTTGATAATTTATGGGACGGAAAATTTTGTGTAAATATCATTATGCATGATGACCTCCTCTCTCGCCCCCTCCTACGCTCGGCACCGGGTTGGACGTCCGATATAAGTAATAGTGTTCCTAATTTTTTTTTTTTTTTTTTTTTCTCTAAGGGTGGTAACACCGTATACAGTCCTTTATTAATCAATGAATATATTACAATGACGCGTGTCATCTACGTAACCGTAACGTCACGTGCTTTATTGTTGGACGCGCGTTTACCCAGAATGACAAAAATACACGGTGGCATTTTCTAACGACCCATCTCTCTCGCTACAGGCTATTTCATTCCCCACTGACTCCCTGTCCCCGGGAATATGTTAATGGGGTTTCTTTTGCGCAAGGGTGCGCGGTCGATATACTTGTCACGGACGGGTTATGTTGTGTCGACTTGTATATACCAGAGGGAAGAATGGCCTGGAGACAGAGGGAAAAAAGCAACGCTGAAAGCGGCGCGAACTTATAAGGGATGAGAGAGGGACCACCCCTCAATGAGGCCGATGCTGGAGCTGCCATTACCGTAGCTGCCGTTACGTTCTTTTGCTTCTGAAAATTTTAGACTGACCTTTGACCCCCCTCTGACGACAGACAATTTCACCTCGCCGATACCCTCCTGGTTCGTGGACTATATACAGAGACGTTTTATCAATTTTACGAACCGAAAGGAGTTACCGTGTACGGTGTATACACTTAATCCCGTATGTCACAGTCTAAGCGTGTGAATAATTTGTTATAAATAATATGGAGGGATTTTCTTTTTCTTTTTCTTTAAAATTACGACGGACTCAGGGCTAATAAGTTTAGGGGTGTGTGCTATTCGGCGAAATAGGGTGAGACCTTGAACTTAGTGGCAGCACCACCTGCGACCTGGAGGGGTTGGTTTGGTTAGTTGCCACGGATAGAAATGCTGTTCAGGAGCGTAGTAAGTGGGAGTGTCGCCAGTGGTGTGCAAGCTCGTCCTTACAAAGGGTACATAAGGATGTCGTTAAGGGTGAAAAGTCACAAGGGTGTCGATCAAGTGTATAAGGGGTGCTCGATGGAGCGGGAAAGGCGGTGGGCGCCACGGGAGTCGCTGATTTGGTGGGTTTATGCGATATTAAAAAATCTCTTGCGGCTACCCTTGAGCCAGTGGAATCGCTCGTAGTAGCTAAGGTACGAAATGGATCAGACCGGACCCCGAATAAATCCGAGCGAGGGCACCGTTTTCCCGAGGTTGTACGACGCTTTAAGGAACCTTTTATTTTCCACTGTCTCATCGTACTACGGGCCAAGTATCCAAGTCCCTTTTTCTTAACCGGTGCACCCCTCGGGTCCCACCCTTATGGTCTGTCCCAGGAAAAATCACCTTGGTCAGCCATTAGGCTTTTTTGTCCAGTCGCGTCGAAAAGGCACCAAACAGTCCTCAGCTTCGAGTCACGGTATCCATAGCCATCCAAACACGTGTGGACGTTCATCCAATCATTGCTTTACCACTGACCAAGATGATACGTACTCCTCCAGGGCAGTGAAGTATCGAGTAGTTTCGGTGCCCTGCGACAGTGACAGTAAACTACGTTTTATTAGCCCGTTGAGTCCTAAAATTTTTTTTCCGATTTACTCAAATGACTCACGACGAAGTTAAACGAAGCAGACGCTCCAAATATCCGATACACAGAGACTCTAAAGAGCAGTAAAAAAAAATCTTCAGCTCACTAAATTCTCGACTCAGCGCGTCCTAGACGATCTGACGTTGGATGAGAATCGACGCGCGTCTGTTGAGACAGCAAAGACATACGTTTATAAACACACCGTGACGTTTACAGGGTGGGTAAACGAGAAAGCAGCAGTTAGGCTGCACGTATCGAAGCAAAGGCCTCTTAAGGGAGGAAGGAGGGATGACGGGGGTGCTAAACTGTTGGTATCGGATCGAAAGGGAGGATTTCTCTGGGCTTCTAAGGTTAAGGTTTGTTTTATAATCTCCCTTAAACCACCCTCTAGGTATTAACCATTATACACCCTCTGACACCCATGCGGTAAAGACCCGCAATAAGGGTTGTTAAGACACCGAGGGGTGTCTACTCCTTTTATATCGCTCCAAGTCCTCAATTTCTTTTTGATACAATTGTATCTTCCGTGGCTATAGTCTCTTGCGGATAAGACGTCTCCGTTACGTGTTCGAGGCTGATTCTGATGTGGAGCTATACCCAGGTCCATCCGAACCAGGGATGAAGTCTCTTCCGCATAATGGCAAACACGATGTTGCTCCCCGCCAGGGAGCGGACCTATTGATATGCAAATCCTGGCTGGCGCAGAGCATGGCCAAGATCTATTTCGGTCCATCGTGCTATTGAGCTGCCCACGCGTCATCATTCCTGAACGCCTACCTGGTCAAGTTACATTACAGCTCGATCCGCCAGATCTCGTTTGACTCGGTCGAACTGGAATTGCATGTAAGTAGGTACGCGATTGGGATATGATGGCGCAGCATCCTGAATATCCGTGAAATTATGTCCTGGGAACATTTTAATCTCTTATTTATCGAGTGCAATATGTATTGGTTATGAGTTGCGGGAGATGAAAATATGATGCGAGACAAATTTATAATATTTTTTTTATTGGCCCGGATTTACCTATTGGATGGGACGTTTCGTAGACTGAGGTGAGGGACGACAGGTAAAGGGAAGAAAAATAAAAGGGTGCCAAATGGGGGGAGGAGCCACGATCAACGTAAAGGACGTCAGAAGAGGAGGATGAAGTGATTGCTGATCGAATTACCGTTGCAGACTGGATGGGACAGTAAAGGATTCTCGGGATTCCGTGGTACCAGAAATTTAATCCCGATTGTGATATCACAAAGGGGTCGCGCGGACGGCGCGATTGAGACCAGAGACGAAATAAACGATTTCGGTATTTCGCTGATAGGAACAAAGAGACAGAGAGAGATGGGAAAAGACATAAATATATAATTATATCGTGTATATGGATTGTGAGTTGCAGGGGGTGGAAAAGAGTTGAGAGAAAGTAGGGCTTGACACGATGCCGAAATTGTGAACGCTTTTGATAATTTTTGGACGTTAAAAAAAAAAAAGGAAGGGAAAGAAAAATTCTCTTTGATGAGAGAAAAAAATCCGGGATAACCACCCTCCCAACACTCTTCCCACCTCGATGACGCATCGGAAAACCCCTTCTATATTCTTCTTGCCGCCGCATGAAAATCATCCCTTATCTGTGGGAACGCGTTAATTACGGTCGAAGGGTGCCGAAAATATCTTTAGTTCTCTTCATTTGTATCCCACAGGAATTATTATTGGGTTTTACAGAACCGCTGTTGAGGGAAAGAGTGAGAGAGGGGTGATAGGGAGGGGGTGCAGAAAGCCACAATTCGCACTATTCTGTCCGAAAACTACCCCTTTGTGAAACAAGAATATATTTAACACCTGGTCGTACACTAAACGCGTGCTTAGAATCATCCCCTTGTGCCTATCAATTAGAGGAGAATACACCTACCGATAAACAGAATCAACCCCTACGAATAAATTATTACAAAATTAATAAAAAGTCCAGCCAATTCGAACCAATATGTTATTCTATTATTTACGATAGAAAGCGGGGTGCACAATAAAAATCAGAACCTACATTGACAACCCTTTTAAGCTGCGTCGCCAGATCCAAAAAGCCACAGTGACACCCTCTAGGAAATACGACAAGCGGTGAATTATAGTTAATCGAATAGAAGGGTAGTTTCGAACGGTTTCCAATGCCAAGCAATACGGGACAATACTGCAGAAGGTAGACACTTCATTACGAAGGGTGAGAGGGACGTGGTTCAGGAAGTTCGGAGGGCGGGTGGAGGTTCTAGTATGCCAAAGTGTGTATAGCTACAAGTGACGGGTTGGTATAGTCACGGGGGTGGTGTTGGTAGACCGACCGCGAGTTTGTTTCCAACTCTGAGAAATTCCACCGTATTAATTTATCTTAGTCTCCTTAGCTTCTGTCTAGGAGCAGAAAGGACAGGGATGCTCCAACTGGTCCAGAAGGCTTTTGGTGTCATCGATCACGTGGTCCGGTATATGATCTATGTCTGCAGAGCGAGAGAGAGAAGGCCAGACCGACTTACTACAGATTTTCAATAACAGTTGGGCGAGCAGCTGTATCAACCCTTGAAAAAAAAAACCCTGGTCGAGTCAACGTGAAATTTTCTGATCGAATATTTTTGATTGAATTCATAGGTCATTAAGTCATTGGGAAGGTGAATTTACATATATATATATATTTAAATGAGATTTCCACTACCCGTAATTGGGAATCACCCCTGTTATTACTAATGGGCCGTATTCTTAACGACATGTAATCGTAGTATAGTAAAAATATATTTTTTACTATATTCCATGTACACTATGATTTCGTGGGAAATAATCATCCCCTTGGCACGTGCAGACGTATATCTTTCCGAGCTGGAGGAGAGTCCAAGGTATTCGAGCAGCTTCGTCGGTCCAACCACCAATCTCGGTATTACTACTGTTGAGGGTAGGTTAGGTATATTTATAGACAGTAGACCTACGCCTCCCCTAGGTTTCAAGAAATGAAGTGAAATTGCCTCAACTATTTCTCGAGGTAAGTATACCAGCAAACTTTTGTACGTACGTGTAGGAAAACACCTTACCGAATCTCATCCCCCAGGTACCGTTACGCTCTGTGGTAAACTGACTAAAGGGATGCGCGCCACCATCGCCGTACGCCAAGTGGAAAAGTAACAGGCGGCGCGCCATTTCATTGTTGTCTGCCTGTTGTTTCCAGCTTGGCGAACGTGTAAAGCATAGGAAATTACATTGTGCATCATTCGGGGGTTGCATTCCAGGGTGGTTTTCCAAGACTTCGAAATTCCATGTGCCCGTTCCACCACTTGTCTATCCTGGACACGGATGAGTTAAGCAGCTACCGAGTGGGGGCCTTCCGGGCGGTGCCGTTTCCACCAGTGGGATGATACCGTTTAGGGGATGAAGAAAGGAACGGAGGGACGAGTAAAAGCAGTCACGATTTTCAAGATGAAATTACGCATGCGCGACTGGTCGCCATCGAGTGTGGCAACCCTTCCGCCGCGGTGTCTGACTATAATATTTTTAAAAACAACCCCTAAACCGTGCCCATGTCAGACCTGTACGCTCCGTAGCTTTATAAGCCGGGAACTTGTAAAGCGTGACGAGAAGAGGGGTTGGTAAATAAGGGTAAAGTTGGGAAGAATAAGAAACGGTTAGAGAATGAGGGGGGGGGGGCGGGGCGGAGGGGGTAGTTCGAGGTAAGCAGACGTCCATTAATAAGTGGCTTCGTGCTTATTCAGAACAGTCGTTGAAGCTGGAATTTCCATGATAAAAAAAATCTAACGACTCAGATAGGGGTGGACGTCGGTCTCATCCCCTAGTCCGAGACAGACGACGGAAGTTTAGCAGCACGTGAAAGGATCAGAATGGGTATAGGCGACTGCACGTTACCGGAGGGTGCAGAGTTCCTAGCAGGCAGCAGCACTTTACCCCTTTGAGGTGTGGAGAAAAAAAATGTTCATTACTATAAAACCAGCCGAGCCAGACGCAACAACCCCCCAGCCCCAACTTGAAACCTTTTTTTTATTTTTATCCATATGGAGATACCTACATATGTTCCATATAGGTGTTCCTGAAGGAGAAAAGAAAAAAAGCGTAGCTTAGTCAAGCAGATCAAAGACTACCCCTAACCATTGTCGGACCAGCCTTGCCACCTTTCTCCATTTCTCCCGGCGAAATCTCGCTTTTTATAATCCAGAGCCCCCCTAGGGAACCCACCTCCATCCACCCCTGACATATCATCCCTTGAAACGAAGCTCAGAGGCAGCGGTAAAATCTTGGGGCAATTTCCACCGATTAAAACGTTAAAACTGCACTCGCTCTCCCGCAATCGCCGAGAGGGGTTGAAACACAAGCGTCACTGGCAGGGCCGTAGCAAGGGAACTGGATAGAGAGGCCCGAAACCAAAAGGGGTGAAACTAAAGGCTGACGAGGATGCTCGTTCTCTTTCACGTAATTTACAGGAACACCGTCAGGCTGCTTCCGCTATCTCCCTGCGAACTGTCGTCACTGGTTACCCTTGCCAGCTTTCAACCCCCGCGCCACCCCCCCAGCTCTCAAGCACAACGTCGTCCCTGAACAGAAACGTCAACGCGCGCGACGTCCTAACTTCGCCCCAAAAACCCACTTATATCCGTATTCGGGATCGATCTCTCGACGCGATCCAACCCCAGCTCGGTTACTTTTCTAATTATTCATTTTTTTTTTTTCATCCCCCATTCGAAAGATATACAATGACTTCGGTTCGCGTATAAATTACAATGTAATTTGTGTCCGATTATTACTACTGTTATTGAAACGAAAAAAAAATCCTAGTCACTTTCCCTAAATAGGAAATAGACGAAGAAACGGAGGGATGCCCCGTCAAGCTCAAGTTACAATGTTGCCGTTGCTCTCGGATCCTGAGAGCAACAACGATTGCAAATAGGCCGGTTAGAGAAAAATTTGAAAATTTTTTTTTTAAATTTTGAAATTTCACTTTTTGACTTACACGTAACTTGATCACTAAAAGGATTCACGACAAAGTGCTTTCACATCCAGTGGCCTAGAGTTGTTGTTGTTCTTAACTTTAATCTCCCGGTTGTACTTACAGCGTTACACTAGGCCCGCACGTGGCGCCACTGTCGACGGCCCTGAACATAAGTGCATAGACGTATGTACCTATGTACAATGCACACGTAACCATAAGTGCATGCACAACATGGAGTGCACATAATGGCGTGAATTTTTAATTTTTTTTTTTTTCGTCTACCATAGAGAGTGACACAATGGCGCCTTTACTGCGTTCTCGCGGACTTGCTGGAAATACTTTGCGTGCCAGCAGCAACCGCGCACCGACATGGGACAGCGTTAAGGCCGTTTTCGAGCAGCAGCAACTTCCTTTGAGGAACTTTTTAGCCAGGGGTTGGTAGGACCTCGCCCTGGGGTATATAGGGAACTTTTCATACGAGAGGCATCGAGTTAGCAGTTCGAAGAGGGGTAGTTTGCAGGAACGACGCCTATGGTGCGAGATGTTGACGATTTAGGTGTATCTGAAATAAGGGTGGTAAAAAGTAACAATTGTTTTCCGTCGAACGAAGGTGGATGAAAATTAACGAAAAGCAACCCTTTCCTCGAAAAAAAATCCTCTTTGTCGTCGCGTGCGTTGTAATTCGCTAATTTTAAGCGCATCCCAAGGGTAATGACGGGGCAACACACCTACCTAGCTACGTACCTGGCAGCACGCGATAATTCCTACGGAGCGATAGACGAACGCGTGCGACGTCACACGTGGAAACAGCCGCCCCCTCGCTATAATACGTGACTTTTATCGCTGTCGACTTTGACATGGCGGCGGTCGCGGAAAATATCGGTCTGGCTAATTAAGGCCTTCTGTGAAAAAACACTCTAATTACTGTGGCAAATTGTGACGAGTGCTGCATCCGTCCTCGAGCCTTGGCTGTAATCAAATACGATGCATTCGCAGAATTTACGGCAGCAGAGTCGCGACTAGGGGTGGAAGTAGTTTCTTTTTTTTTTTAATTGTCTTTGTAATTATGAAAATTACTTAAAACACTCGCGTACCCTTCGCTTCGATGTAATTATTTTACACAGAGAAGTATTTCAGGTTTACATTTCATTAAGCCCTTGAAACGTCTGTTGGTGATCTTTGACCTTTTGAGCGCGTAGCTGCAGGGGTTGAATATTTCGAGACGGAGCGAAAAGAGAATTTCAAGGTAAAAAGTAGAGAAGCAGTTTTTAGTTTGCTCGAGTCTATCTCCGTAGAATTAATAATAGGGGCGGAAGGGTGGTAAGGGGTTGTTACGCCATATCGAGATTAGTCCAAGGGGGATGAAATGGCATGGTGCTCGAAAATGCACGTCTCGGCCAGGGGTGCTTTTTCGCGTCTTTCCAAAGATCGATACCAATGGCCGCCAACCACCCCTAGGCTCTGCCTGCGCGGTATCAGCCCGAGCCACCCTTATGCGATCCCTCCAGTTCTCCTCCGGGGTATTACGTCAGGAACGACCCTCCCGTAACGAATGACGTCACGAACCGTTTCCCTCCCCCCACCCCACCCACCTCCCCTCCGGTCAGAGAGCGGAGCTCTTGCGCGCCGTCGAGGGACGCTCTGGTCAAAAGGGGTGTGTGACCGTACCACGCGGTCAATCTTCAAGGTCAAAAACTTTCCCGCCAAAATTCAGATCTTAAAAAAATTCTGTGACGAGAAAAAAGAAAAACGAAAAAATCCCCCGTGCAGCGCACGGAAAATCAAAAAGTGCGTAAGTTTCTGGTACCCGGGATTGAATCGGAAGCCTCGACTGCTGCGGCAAACCAAGCAACGAGTGTTCCGAGGCCGAGACTGGTAATTTCCATAGAATAAGGGTGCAGAAGAGTGGCAGTCGGTTTCCCTGGCGCAGTGGCCACTTGACCCAGTCCCGGGCGGGCCGGTTATTGATTAAAAAAAATGCGTTGCCGAAGGAAAGTGGTGGGAAGGGATAGAAAAAGAAAAGTGGCAAAAGCTGTTTCGGCCTATACCACGGGGCAAATATAGGGGATGATTTTCGTTCCCGCGGACTTTAATCGGTATTCAACGAATACGTCGTCCAAAGACAACCAGTGTGAATTCGTCCCATTAAGGACAAAAATGCGACTGGTTCGTATGTATTGTACACGGCGTATATAGACAAACCGACACACATACCGACGGAGGTGCGGCAGGTAAAGTATATGAAAAAAAAAAAAAAAGAAAAGAAAAAGGATACGGCCCTGAAAAATAATGAAGCAACTTCACGCTGTATACAGTTAGCGACAGGGTAGGCGGCTATTGACATCGGCCGTTCATTTACAACGTAATGATGCCAAAATGTCAGCGCTGTCAGGCGCAACGCGACGCTATCCAAACGGTTGATGAGGATAACGAGAGGAGAAGAAGGGTGAGTTGACCATCCCCTAAACGAATTATCGCATTTCGATAACGGGGCCACTCATAAAGTGGTTGCAACTAACCACCCCCTCGCGCCCGCCGCCCCGCACGTAGCTGGTAGCGCGCGTCATAGGGGTGGCGACCCGGAGGCAAAAGAGCGGCTGGGTCATAAGGGTGGATGGAGGGGAGGTGAGGCATTTCAAATAGGATAAAATGAGGAGAAGCGAGAAGGTTTCTAGGCCGAGCTTGCACGGGCATCGGAGAAATAGGGGTTGCGACCCCTGACCTACCGCACATCGCCGATGCAGTGACGTTGCGGCGTGACATCACCGATGCATCCGTGACGTGAGGTCGTCGTGTGGAATTGAAGCTGCGCCTGAAATAAACCACCCTCTGTGCACTTTCGCCCTTATTATCCCAACCATCCCCTATTTCAAAGCAATAAAAATCGAGCCCCCCCCCCACCCAAAAATCACATATAATTTCCTTATACACGTCGTCGCGTGGAACGCTCGACCACGGTACATAAGTGCATAAAAGTGCAGCGATGCACCAGTGACGCAACCAGTAAATTCGATTAATTTTCACTCTGTATATGAATTTACGTAACGCGTAACGGGACCACCCTTCCTGCGATATCGCGAATACCATTTACGAAGCATCCCCTATTAGTTCTGGTGTGTTTGCATCGAGGCGAAAAGTTGCATTAACGCCAGCGTTACGAAGCTGCATTTAAACGGCTTTTAATGCAACAGAGTTGCATTACAGGCTGTAATGGGCTTTCGATATTGGATTCCTCGAGGATACTTTTCACTTCGCGAAATTAAACGACGACCGATTGAGCGTGCGCCCTTTTAAAATCGCCGCGACACTCAAACCACCCTGTAGGCGCGATCACCTCCTGGCGTAACGATGACGCCAATCACCAGACTTCCGGTACTTGCTGATATTGTAATCTACGCATCGAAGTAAATTGAAATATTTCTATGCACCAGGGCAAAAGTGCATCGTCCACCTGTACACCCGTGCATCTGAATATCCAATACGCATCCAGCAACCCCTTCGCCTACAATTTATTCATCCCTTATCGTAGCCGCTCATCGCTTTTCGCACGAATCACGGGTTATAAACTACCGTACGAGCGTAATAGGAGCTCTCCATATATTCATATGCACGCAGCTACATACCTATATAGTAATCATAGACACGTACATATATATGTATAAACATATACATATATGTATATCTATCGGTAGGCAAATCGCGTAGCTGCACCTGCATTTCCATGAAATGCATTGAGTGCGTGCATCAATGCGTTAAGCGCATCGTGAACAAACGAGACCAGTTATCAGTACGTGAATAAGTACCGACGCTTAGCGACGGAGATCACGGTCGAACGCGACAAAAAATAAGGGATGGTAGATATTAAAAAAAAAAAAAAAAATTGTGTCCAAGCTCCTTCCCTTTTCTGGGCCTTGATAGCAGCACGTGGGGGGTTATTAATAATAATAATGGGATATTGCCATTGGCCTGATATAATATATCAAGGATAAAGGGGGATGAAAACCAATGGGCAAACCCTTAGGTCTCTCCATTCTTTACACGTGGCTAACCATCTCTACGTGCAGCCTGGTCTGGCCCAGTCCCAAATACGGGACCGGGTTAACCCTCAACCCTTGGCTCGAGGCAAGTCCGACGATGTACAGGGTGTGCAGTGAGTTAGGGGTAGACGGAGGAAGGTAAAGTGCCAGGGCCATCAGAGGCACAGAGTTATGGGTGTCGACGGGTTCCTGGCACAGCGCGCGGAGCTCTACTCCGTGTAGCCCGGTTCACCCCTTCGTCACTTCCTACCCCTAAGAGCAACCCCTATAGATCCTTCCACGAAACCCATCGGCGGAACCGGGGCAACCATCTTCGATTTAAATGTGAAAGGATTGAAATTGGATCGGTACGATCGTATCGATACTTTAGATAATACACGCGATGCCCGTTCGTCGGTATCAGCTCTTAAGCTACCGTACACACCGTAACGGTACGGTTACGCCGATGCCACTGACGATCGTAACAGTCTGATATTTATTGCCTGACGATACTTACAGCTGGCGCTATCTTACGAGGAATTGATAAAGTATCGCTGATTTTTCATACGGAAATATTTTCACCCAACGTCAATTTCAACTCTTTTAAGGGATGCATGTAAATGCATTGGCATCCATAATTTCGCCACACGGATGTAAAGCGGTGGATGCTTTGGTATTAATGCTAATCCTTAACAACGTGGCAGGGGCTCTCATTAGGTTATATACAAAATTCTCTCTCTCTCTCTCTCTCTCTCTTTGCGCGCGCGACAGTGAGAGAGAGAGATAGACCACAAGATTTCTCGTTAGATCATTTGAGCCTAATCGGTCCTTAATGAGAAGCATTTCCGTCACTCGGCCGGAGGCGTTTATACATATAGGAGATACAAACCATATATGAGAGAGAGAGAGAGAGAGAGAGAGAGAGAGAGAGAGAGAGATTCGAAAACATATATACCTATATATGTATATTCCTTGCTCGACGGTAACTCTCACGAGTATTTACGCAATCAGATTAGGATACGATGGGTGTCGTCACGACGAGGACGACGTCGACGCTGTACGTCCCGGTGACGAGCAGCTCTCTCGTTACGCGTCCCATTACGTCGACTAATCGCCGCTTAAATCGACCAGGTTGAGAACCGGCCACGAGTATCGATTTGCGACTCGTTACCAGCCGCGTCCCTAACCAACGCGTATGGTAGGACTATATAGCACATAACCTATACTCCATGCATACACCATGCCTATTACCGTAGACAAACTGTCAACCTACGTCCCCATGCTGACGCCTGACGTCTTTAGCGATCAAGGACCCCTGGGATCAGCGTACATAATGACAGAGTAAAACTTTTCTCACCCGGCCGACAAGGAAGTCACGGACTCTTATCAGACGGCCATTTTCTTCGGTATATATTAGCCGAGTGCTAATATGATTTTTTCACTCCTCGCGATTCCTTCTGCACATTGGCCAGACGTCACGGCGGCTACGTCTGATGAGATCCCGGTTCCTGTTCCGTTCCCCCCACTCCCGTTCGACGTCGCTTGAGTGACGTCGACTATTACTTTTGACGGCCTTTATATATATATATATATATATACCATACACACGTATATACGTACATACACGGGCATTCTGGAAAACTGTGTGACGTGATTTATTTCTGCTTTCAGGGATCCTTTAAAGGCATTCTTCATTCCCGCTCGCGTTGAATAACCTGCGTAAGTACGTGAGAACTTATCGACGACCTGCGCGCTCCTCTACGACTGTTTGCTGAATTAGAAAATTATTTTTTTTTTTTTTTAATTTTAGTACTCGTTTATTTTCCTCAGGGTATCACGCTCGTTGATATCCCTCACGAGTGTCATATCTTTTGCAGTTTTCATCCCTTATTTATCACTCCAACTTATACCCCCCGCATTGTTATACAGCAGGGTACGGGACGCCGATGACAATGAGAGAAGCCATCCATCTCGTGTATCTCAAAGAAAAACTCTTTACCGGCCGAGGGAATTGCTATACGCTGGTAGGGGATATGAAAGGAGTTCTTGGGGGGGGGGGGGGGGGGGGGGGAAAAAAAAAAAAAT
>JARQSV010000694.1:290588-337553 GCA_030142285.1 Calameuta idolon | reverse complement strand
CGCAGAAACCCCGCCCCCCCCCCCCCCCCCCCCACAAAAAAAAACTTGGGCAACTTTTATCGACGGCTTCCGGTAGCGGTGCATGTACACGCTCGGGTTACTGCGCACACGTAGTGAACGTGTCGGCGATCGGTCTCAATTTTTTCGAAAGTTCAAAGCGTCCAAGGGGTGGCGAGATCCTTTCGAGGATATTTTCATAAAACAAGCGATCCCGAAAAAAAAAAAAAAAAAAAAAAAACCGGAGGCCATGACAAACTTTCCGGTTAGTTTGACGAATAGTCAGGATGCCCGTAGCTATCTATCCGCGGGTCGTCGTTCACACGGGGCCGGTGAAGAATGATATTTTCCAGAGGGTGATAAATATACAAAACCGTCAGACGAGAAAGGGAGGGTTGGTGGACGAGGTGGTACGGATAGTGGATACAGGGAGGGATGCAGCAGCAGCAGCCCTCGACGCCGCCCACCATTTGTTATTCTCATGGAGAAAAAAAAAGAAACGTAAAAAAAAAAATGACATCAAGCACCCTGGGTTAAAATTATAATTTTTCCGCGTATTAGTGTGGCAACGGTAAACCAACAGGGAGATGAAAATCTAATGGAATTCCAGAGAGAGAGAGAGAGAGAGAGAGAGAGAGAGAGAGAGAGAGAGAGAGAGAGAGAGAGAGAGAGAAATAGAGAGAGAGAGACTTCTCTCGAGTAGAATAAAAATAAGGGATGATGACTTACCCGTTTTTCTCTGTTGCTCGATGTACCACGTCGAGATCCTGTAACCAAGTAAAATATTACGTATTATTATTGACTGTCTAAGGGTAAATTTTTTTTAGGACTACCAACCCCCTGGATATTAATAATGATTAGAGGTCTGTTTATTTTAATGCCAGCGTGTTAGAGATTTATAAAAATCCATTCGTATTTAGAATCTCGAGTTGTTCCATTCTCCCAGCATCCTGTACCTGGCATTCGCCCCTGGAGCCTGGAAGGCTGGGGGGGGTCGTAAGGGGTGGAACACTTAACACGTATTCTTCTATTTATTACCCAGCACTCTCGACTGTCCTCGAGTATACAGTCGAGTTCGCATGAGTCTGCGCGAGCGAGAGACAAATTATTTTACCCCACCGTGTATAAGACCGTTTGCCCTTCGACCCACCCCCATTGGCTTTTTCGCCACCTTTCAACCCTATTTTTGCTTCCATTGCATAAAGCCGCGTTCCGCCGTTCTCTCGGTCGTATCAAGCTGCGTCGATTCGGTGTGAATCGACACTGAGGACGAGAACGAAGACCACGTGGAATCGTGCGAAAGCGTCGTCGCCTTTGGAATTGCGGGAGAGCCACGAAATTTGCGAAACTATTCGCGTGGTTCTCGCCCCCCGCCCTTAAGCGCCGTTCACAAGCGTCCCGAAGCCGTCCCGTCCCGGTCAGGAAGTTCCGGAGCGATCGTCCTTCCGAGAATTTCGCGTGGGCCCTTCTCTGTCGATTCCGATTCCGAGCCTTAGAATCACCGCGGAATCTCCGAGGGCTTTGGTGTGAGGACGGCTTTATATTTCAGCCTCCTCCTCCTCCTCCTCCGACATTCTCATCCTTTTCCGGCACGGCTCTCCCCCTTTACCCACCGAGCGCCTTTGCTGCGTTTCAAATGATTACCGGCACGTTGTGTCTCGGCTGAATGGTTGGAATTGTCAGCTGCTGTACTGGAAATGACTGTCGCCGAGTCGCTCGGTCGCTGACGATGAATATTCCAGGCGTTATTCTGGGTTGAGGATGTTTCGCTTAAATATAGTCCTATTCGAACGAGTTAAGGTTAGGTTTTTCAAGGATACAATCACATTTTTTTTTCTTTTCTCTTTAAGTGACATCATTTTCGGCCGATCAGCGACGTATGAATATCTATGAAAATGCGACCTAACATTGTTATCCCACTGTTTGGAGGGTTGCCAAATTTGGATACTTTATCGAAATAACAGAAAATAAGGTGGATACTTATGTCGCGATATAAAACGGATCCGTCTGTTTTTTTCCCCAGCGACAAGAATAGCAGGCAATACACATATTCCTACAGGGACTTCCTGTACGTACAACATACGTATACCTAAGACCCATACGTGCCGTCGTAGAAACTATTTTCGACGTCTGACGTAACCTTATAAGAAAAGTACAAAAAAAAAGGAAGATGAGTCAAAAAAAGACATACCAAAAAAAGCAAAGAAAAACGACGAGGGTGAGGTTCCATTAAAAAGGAGCCCTCCCCCCTCCCTTCCCCCGGGTATTTCCTCGTCGGCGAGAGTGCGGAAAACACGGTAAGGCAATGATCGTCGGGAAACCGAGGGGGGGGCGGGGAGGGGGGGGCAGAACAGAACGATGCGAAATCGAAAGGGCGGAAGTGAATAAGAGGAGACGAGCGAAAGAAATAGAAGTTATACAAGGTACAGGCACGGGGGAAGGAAGCCGGACGGGAGTCTGATGAAGAAAAGAAAAGGAGGAAACAGGGTAAAAAAAAAGGCTGCCTTTCAAATACTCGTCGACCGCGATCAAACAATCTTCAAGATTGCGGCAGGGGCTCGTCGACGGTTGATGTTTTCAGGGTGCTCGAGATGGCATGAATCGAGCATCGAGGGCACCCTCGGAAAATTCGCTTGCACCCTTCCACCATCCGAATCAAAGGGTTGCAAATCAACCAATTAGATAACCTATAAGAATCCGTCAGATTCGCTGAAAAAAAAAATCTATAGTAAGGTACAGCATATGGAGAGTAAAAAAAAAATTTCGGTTAAATCGACTGTATTCGTGGATAGATAAAAAAATTTTTTTTTTTTTTCAATTTTACTCTCTTCATCCCTTATACATGTATACCAGCATCGAGGAACAATGTGACCTTTGACATGTGCGTGTATCGCCACACGCAGGAACTGTGAGGCCGTTTTCAATCTCTAGGTCCTGCAGCAGTTCCCTTTAGTTACCGACAGGTCCCCCCCTCCCCCCCGCGCCCCCCTGTTCAGCTTGCGAGCCGCCCAAAGTTTCGCACAGTTCCGTGCTGTTCCACGTATGCCGTATTTAATCCGGGTTTTACGCCTCGACGGGCCAAGCGTGATTCAATTACGCAAGGGGTTGTGCGTGCCTGGCCAGTATACGTACTATACTCGCTGCCCTATACCGGTATAGTATAAACCGTGTACCCTTATATACCATACCCAAAAGCTTCTCCGCCTTGAATGCTTACCATACATACCTAAACCTCTACGGTACTGTAGTATTTGAGCCCCTACCTCTGATAAACTAACTTAACCAACCACCCGTCATCTGCAACCCCCCTTACTTAACCAGAAGCCAGGTTCCTGAAAGTGGGGTGGTAAAAAAGAGGGGGTGGGCGTACCCTGAAAATTTGACAAGCACCCTCTCCCCCCCCTCCTCCTCACCCTTGAAAATTAATTTTCCTTGAAAATCACCGCTAAAGCCATTCCAACCCCTGCTGCCAGTCGTTCAACCCTTTCTTCCCACATACCATTTAGGCGACACGTCGCAGCGTGACGACATACATATGTAGCATGCGTGTGACCCGGCATATTCAGATATTTTACCGACGGCACAGAAACTTCCCTTATGAAAGTTCAGGAAAGACTCGCTGAATGCTTCTGCTACCCCTATTTCGAGGGTGGCTTGTACCAGAGGAGGGCTGACGTAGGCACCGATGTGTACCACTTCCCTCGCGAACGGGCACGAAATGTAGCGGCTAATGGGCTGAGTGTGTTACGTTTAGGGCTGAGTTATCCCCACCCTAATCAGAGCCAACGGAATACAGACCTTCCCCGTAGTTGCGCCCTCTTGCCACCCCCGCCCTGTCGAGGGAGTACGGCACTGGAGGATCGACTTAGCCCTCTAACGGATAAACGGTATACTAAATGGTACTTTGCTACTGTGGAATTGACAGTGGAACGAGGCTACCTTGGAATTTCCGGTTGGCGCTTCGTTCGAGAGTCCAGTGGAAACTTTAGCGAGGAGTTAGGCGATGCGTGCTTTTCAATGGGACTGTACTTAGTACGTCGATAAAGTAGTACAACAACTGCACGCTCATTTGCGTTGCACGATGCTGGCGTAAGGGGTGATTTGCGGCTTAGGAAAGAGTGACGGGGGATAAAGATAAATAAATGCGACAAGAGACAAAAATTGAAAATCAAATAGAGCCGCCTCGAAGGATACTTTATATTTCGAGAAAATTCGTGTCCTTCGAATGAGATCGCGAATCGGACGGTACTGTGGGCTTCGGGGATTAAAATTTTCTGGATACTCGCTACGACGAGCACGAAGTATGCGACGATTTAAGAGAGTAGACCTCGCGGCGTAAAATAACTAGAAAAAGGACAGGATTGCCTGGTGAATTTCTCACGCGAAATATTTCTAGGATTTCTGGAATCTCGAATAGAAACATTCCTAGTCCGACATACTATATATACATATATGCCGCAGCGTTTCGTTATCCTAGACCATCCTGACTTCCCCGGGTCTCTGGCTCTGGCATTACCAGAGCACGAGAGTCGAGATAACTGGTCCAGTGGACCGGGAGACGTAAGAAAGAGAAAGAGAGAGGTAAACTAAAAACCTGAAGAAAAAGATAAATCCAGCAAGAAAAGAAAGGACGGAAGTCGTTCATGGAGGAACAGCCTTTCTTTCCTATGGACCATCGTATCTTCCTTCGGTCCTCGTCCTACCGGCTGCTGGTCCTCGAGTGTCGGCCGGTGATAATGACTCGCCAATGCTGAGTAAAAGGGAGCCAATCTTCGTCCTCTTGAATTCAAAACATCCCCTAGACCTGGCCTTTATTGCATATCGTGTCATAGAGACAATTTAATTGGCGCCGACTTATTGCTGAGTAGAAGCTGAACTTTGAACTCTGATGTATACCTTGTACCCATCCTCTCTGACTTTCATTGACGTATCTATGGATATATTGGATCTATAATTATCATCCAAGAGCATAGCTGTATCCATGTGTCCAATCACTGTGATAGTCACCTACAGTCGTCTATACGATATAACCTACATTCACGTGGAAGATTAAAGAGTGGCCATGGCAGACAGAATTATAAGGGTTGGTTAGCATAAATTAATAATCCAACCCCTTTTCTTTTCTCGATCCCTTTAATACTTGCCGTATCCGAAACTATAATACAAGGGTACGTCGAGAGTACGTCTGAAAACAGGGGTGAGTCGGAGGGGATGTCTATAATGCAACCCCCTTTACGTAGAACCAGCACTCACCAGCCACCCTTGTTCGTCTCTCCGTGGACCACTAATCGGATTTTAACACCCTGTGCAGGGTAAAAATCGCGCCTCTCTGACAGGTAGGTTCGCTCGTGGTCCTCGTACTCGTTTAGGAAGAGCGATACGCCCTCCGTCGCGCCCCCTGGGGAAAAACCAGGACGGAAATCACAGGACAAAAGGGAGCGTGAAATAACACGTGGCTGATAAGGATTTGGGAGTCCCTTTTTCTTTTCCTTTTTTTTTTTTTTTTTTTTTTTTTTTTTTTTTTTTTTTTTCAAGACACCCCTTATCTACACCCTGCCAATTTCGCAGTCGTAAGTTTCACGCCACGCGAATGGATTACGAATCGCGAAAAGCTCCTTTTGTTTCTATCGGACTTTCTCCGTGTCACGGCAGCCATTTCATTTCTCCCTGGACCATTATTTTCTTGGGACAGCTTATACCCGTACCCACCATTTTTTCTAACCCCCTCCGTCCTTTATCACGCGCAAACCTTCGCTCGTAAGTGCGCCTTGAGAGACAAGATTTTTTTTTTCTTCTTCTTCTTCATTCGTATCGCGTCCATAAATTTCACCCTGACAATTCTATAATGTGTCTACTTGTAACCCCCTTTGCGTCGACTGTACCTGACGTCATCACGAGTGAGATTATTGAAACGGATAAGGGTTGAAAAAAAAAAAAATAGAAATTGATTAAGAAAAGTCTCCCCTAGCCTGTTTCAGCATTAGCGAGATCTATATCCCCATTTGTAGGATCATCCCTTAAAGGGCTACCGGGAAACCCAGGGGCCATTTGTTTGTTAAGTGATTTCGACGTTCCTAGGAAAATACCACCCTTCCGTGTTTTCCATTACAGGGTGTAGTGTCCTGCACTTTTTTTTTTCCTTGTTCCCCTTAGCAAACCCTTCAGTCATCCCTTATCCATCCAACCGAGCATCTCTAGCGTCTTCTACCCTCTCGTTCCCCTATCCTCCCATCGTTCCTGCTGATCTAACCATCCCCGTCGCTTCTCATTCTTCATGAATAATAGCCGCCATAATTACCGGGGCCAGCAACTGCCCCGTAACCTCCCCCAAGACGTTTTTATGAATTGCTCGGTTATTTAGTATTTTTAATCCGCTAACAAATAGGGGTGGAAACCGTAGAAAAAAAAAACGAAAAAATAGAATCCCAACAACTTTCTACGAGGGGATGTAAAATTAAAACGATGAACTTACCTACGACCCTTACAAAAAAAAAAAAAAATATCTACGAATAACAATCGCCCTCGCGCAATCTCTTGCACGCAAAAAATATTTTTCAAAATTTACCAAAAAAAAAAATAAATAACTCACAGCTCGATCGCCAACGAGATAAATGAATTCGGATGAAAATTTTCTATACAAGACGGACAGGAACTTTTCTCTCTTTCCAAAATGTCAATCCCGTCGCACGGATATCGAAAAACAGGCGTAAGGCTTGACCTTCCATAAAGAAGAAAATTCATAAGCTCAGTCCTCCCGAGGATTGGTTCATAGAGCAGAAAATCAAAATCAGCTTCACGTTGAGCAACGACGAACAAACAGCAAACCGATATGCACAGAGCGACGTATTTGGAAAGAATCGAAATACAGGATAAACAGGCAACGAAGTATCACGAATCATTGACCATAAATACATATAGAATCCATATATAAAAATAATTCATATTCTCTCGAGCGAAGTCCTATGATCGATCGTATCGACTCCAAGTAGCCACGATGCACACACGTGCACAGTCAGTTAAATCCCATATGCAGATACGAGGACTTTTATTAGAATTCGAACAGAAATAAAATAAAAACGCCGGTTGGATCATTACGGTGATACGAGATACGGGAAATCCACTTTTCTTTATCAGCTGTCGGTAATATCTTTTTTCAGATCTATTTGTCCTTTTAAGTCATAGTGCCGTCGTAAACCGTTGGCAAGGGATGAAAAGGGGTGTAGAGGGGACGGGGGGGGGTTGTAAGGGCTTGTAAGGCACCTAGAGGGGATGTAAATCGTAACGACGATCGATCGAGGATAAGGATCGTTCGCATCAAGCGATAACGCCAACCCCCTACAGAAAAGGTCTGCCGCGTATAAGCTAATAAGGGTTGAACGAAGAAAGAGGGGGAGAGAAGGGCGTTTCCATAGATCTCTCAAAACGGCGGCCATTCGCTAACGCTAATCATTTTACTAATCCTTCCGTGCCGGAGGTAGCGCGCGGTTTAAAGATAACAAATGCCGACCCGTTTAGGGTTGCTATTACGGGACGGTTATTCATTCGAAGCATCAGTCAGCCATTCAGCCGAAGGAAGAACCAACCCCTTGTGGCGACGCCGCGTCTGGAATTGATAACAATTAGCGGAGAGACACCCCTCCACTGCCATTCTTCGCTCTCGGGTCTTCTGGTACCCACCAACAACCCCCGTCACCCTCTATATCTTACACCCCCCCTTCGAAAACCCTTCTTATCAATCTCCGACGTCCCCCGTCGTCTTGGACGATTTTACGCCCGTTTTCGTCCTTTTCATCCCTTGGGATTCGCGATACGGAGAATCGCCTACGCTTACACGTATAAGGGTTACCTGACCGGCGCGCAGATACGACCCCCCCCGTGAAATCGATTTCAAGGGATGTCCAGAGGTGCAGTTCCTGATCAGTAACACCAGAGACAAGAAGTAAACGAAGGAACTGGGATGGGATGGTAATAGGAAGGTCGGTAAGGTAGATCCCTACACGTAAAATACATTGTATCCTCCGACGCCTCTGTTTTTTTTTTTTTTCTTTTTTCTTTTCACTCTGTATAATACACGTATATCTCTTATCAGACTATTCTCACGTTCATGCATATGCATTTGACGTGGGTTATACATATGTATATATATATATATATACAGATAAGCATAACGTTGGCACGTAACCTCACGTCTCTCCGTCCCCCCCCCCCTCCCCCCTTTTTAGCCTGATTCTACGTATCCTCGAATCCCAAGCGTTACCGGATTACAATGTTTGCCGGCGACTCTGCAAACAGGTAGTGACAAGGGGGGTGGTAGCGACGGCGACGGTGGCGTCGAGTCACGTGACGTAACACGTACACACGTGGAAAACGTCGGTTCCGGAAAGGGGGCTTTCCGTGCGCGTAGAGAGATTAGCGACGGAGGTTGTTCTCACCCTCTTCCCCCGACTTCGCCTACCGTCAACGCCATCCCCTATTTTCCTATTGCTCCTTCTCTATACGATTCTCTCACTAATTCTCTTTCACGGCAATCTCAGCGTAGGTCTGACAGACTTTCCCTCTATCTCGCGATGTTATTAACGCTCGCGGGACATTTCGCGTCCTGACGTCTACGTCGCTTAAGCCGACGTCGGGGCGATAGAGAAGGCTGGTTTTGCCAGCGGAACCACGTGTGCCAAAGTGTTGAGTAGTTTTTTTTTTTTTTTTTTTTTTTCTTGGGACAGAGACTGCGGCAGGGCGTAGAGGGGGATGTGGAGTTAGCGAAGAGGGGGATTGAGGGTGCAAAAGGAGCAGGATGAGAGGATAAATGAGAAGAAGAGAGAGGGATGATGTTTTCCTTGACTTTCCAAGATCCACCATAAAACCGATCGGAGAGTTTTATATTTATCCAGACTTCGGGAGTCTCGTCCCACCGCGTTCCGCCATATTGTTTTTGAGCAGATCCAGGGGGATTGGGGTTGAAGAATAAAAGAAATATGGAAAACAAGCATGCGTCCGTGGGTACTTAACCGTTCGCGACTCCTAAAAACTACCCCTATTCGTAAATGGGTATAGGTGTGTGTTAACGCGTGCCACCGGTAAACAGCTACCCTCTTTCCTTAACCACGTATATGTACCTTCCGTTCTCTAGTCAACCCCATTATACCCTATATATGTGTATTATATATACATGTGTATGTATGTATATATATATACATGTGTGTGTATGTATATAAAAGGTGGGCTCGAAATGGAGTTTCGTAGCCGTGATCGCGGCTGATTTCCTTTTCCGTAATTAAAACTTCAGTCGGCTAATGGCTCTTGAAAGGACCCCTGTATCCAAACCACCCTCTCGGCCGACCCCCCTTACACGTACAAACACACAGGCGCATTCAGCATCCTTCACTCTCTGATTCTTCGAGCTCCCGTTACTCCTCCTCGCTGTAGAGAATTCACGAAAGATAGTAACGAGGAGGCGAGGAGAAGGGGCGAGAGACGGGGCACGTTATGGGGTGCCGCACCATGGGAACCAGCCATTAACTTATTGACGCGGCATCCGAACGGCAATCAAACTAATGATGATTTATCGTGCC
Organism: Calameuta idolon; assembly: GCA_030142285.1. Lineage (NCBI taxonomy): Eukaryota > Metazoa > Arthropoda > Insecta > Hymenoptera > Cephidae > Calameuta > Calameuta idolon. The sequence continues at coordinate 327,987 of JARQSV010000694.1, read as the reverse complement.
TCACGAAACCCGGATGGGAAACCAGCACCCCACTTCTCCCATTGGACCATCCACTGGTCCATGGGAATATCCTTAGCAAGAAGTATCTACCGAAACCGGAAACCAGTGTCCTTCTCGAAAAGATTCGCCGAAGAGTTCACCACCTCAGGGATGAGACACGTCGAACACGAGCGAATATGGAAATGGGGTAGTTTGCTGCCAGAATCAAAATCCAGCCCGTGCACGGCGCCCAATATCTTCCCGGGTCGTCTAATGCACCCTCGACAAAGATAACGGCAAAGATTCCCGTAGAGACAGTTGGGCAAATAAGGGTGAAGAAAGTCGCGAGGGTGGTTCCTTGAAAAATACAGCAGGCAATATATATATATAAGAAAAACACTCGAAAATATCGACTTGCTTAATGCATATTTCGTGTACGCGCGACTTCAAAGAACCGTGCAACCTCAGCTTGACTGCCCTCGTGGAAGAGACCCCAACATCCCCCCCAAGAAGCTCTGGACTTGCTCGAGCAAGCACAGCAGGGCAAAGCGAGGGTGGCCGTGGTACCGAAGGGGGATGAAAGCGAAAAGAGTATACAAGACAAATAGGAAGTAAGGAAAGGAATTTCTCTGCCTTCCATAGGGTAACCAAACCTAGGACTTCCGACGTCGGTCCGAGGGTAGGTCAAAGGTTGCAAACCGCAAATCGATACCCTACGGTCGTTTCCAGTACGCTACTCTCCTATGGACTCGGTTCTGCGCCAACTTCCGGTAACCATCCGTAAGGGCTTAAGCGTGGACCAAAATCCACAAGGCAACGGGAAGCCTGACTGGTGCTCGACGGGGACGCGACGGGATCAGTGAAACAGGAAGAGACAGTGATGAGCCCACGTAGGAGATTCGGGCGCTAACTACAAGGGTTTTAGCTGAAACGAAATGAAACTCTACGACAGAAACAACGTACAACGACGAAACTTGACAAAAGTTTGAGACACTTGCTAATGAGCAGTACACATCTCGACGATGTTTCTTACGGCACTCCAACGTTGGTAACCCTGGCGCCGAGATACTGTTCCAGTTGGCATACACCATCTACGGTACGGTGCCACAGTGTATAGTCCGCGTCTGTGCTACCACTGCCACTACTACTGACACTGTCCCTACCCCTGCCCGTTACTGCACCGCATAGCACAGACAGAATAACATTGGCCAGAGGACTTCAGGAGGCGCTGAAAGTTTCCGTAGTAGAAGCAACGGGGAGCGGCAGGTTCTTCCCGCCCCCCCCTCACCCCACCCCACCCACCCCCACGTACATTTTGGTACAACCGTACAGTCGGTAACGCACCGCTACTACTGCCGTCTGGTTACGACTGGTATTACTATACTGTACCACTGTGCAAACACGATGCAGATTAGACGACTCGCAGTCCGAATACATAACGAGAAGAGCCCATCCGTGGCTCTTGGCCTGAATTGGACCGACTTCCTTCTTGACTCTTGCAAATATTCCCACGCTTCCTCCTTCCACGTCTCCCTTTATTCTCATTCCGGAAGTCTGTACCTTTTACCGTCAATCGCTTTATTCACTTCCGGCGAATTTATTCCTCGCGAGTAGGAAACGCGCAAAATTCTAACCCAACCGTACGGCTCGAGTCTTGTACACGTTTTGCCACCGGTACTTACGTAATTACTGCCAACTAGTTGCCAAGTTGGCAATATACCAGCCTGGCTGTTTCGAGAGAAAATTCCTTGGAGGGGAAATTGCGCGCGGGCGGGGAGGAGGGGTTAAAAGTCACAGGGATGATGATTAAATGTGATATTAAAACAGCAGCGAGCTCTACCGATTCGGGATTCCCATTGGTGGTCGTAAGGGGGACGGGGTTGATATCAGCCAACTGATAAGGGGATGCTAGAGCTTTTCGTCAAATGCCATTAGGGTAGTTTTCCTTGGTTCAGGAGTGAAAGAGATAGGGGAAAAAAAAGAAGAAGGTATGACCGAGATCGTGTCGTTCCACGCACGTGGTTCCTAGATAGAAAATTACTAAGGGAGAGAAAAATGAGAGGGGGTAGGTTAAGAGGGTGAGAGATGGATAGTTAACCTCCCTTGGAATATCCGAGAGGTCAAGTAGCTTTATTAGATATTCCTTTTTCCCTCGCAGAATGTCCGGCAGAAATCTTTCGTGGTCCGAGCTTCGAAGATCTATCCTCTAGGAGTTTAGGCTCCGGACTGGGTCCGGATGATCCTCGATCGCGCGAAACTCTCGTCGGATGTCGGAATCGCGGGTTAATTTAAGACGCAATTCCATTTGCCGACTTCATCGGGACGTTTCAAAGATGGCAGCGCTAAACGAGAAAAGCAGCGAATCGACTTTAGACCTCTTAGCGAATTCATCCGGTAAGTACGCGAATGCGCCAGGAGCAATCTACCGGGGGGGTGTGTACAACGCGCTCATCCCTTAGCTCGTGCGAGTCCTGGTATTGCTAAGGGATGGGGGTGAAGGGGAGCCAGGGTCGGCAACAGTGAACCTAGATAACGCTTTGAAGTCGTATACCACCGTGATTATTACGAAGGACCGCCCTGCTTGCATAGCAGGTATATCCACGCCTTAGCGTACAGTAGAAATATCATCCCGAGTATGAGAAGTCTAGGGTGCCGAGAGGCCGAAGCGAGGAACAAAAGAGAACGAGTGAGACGGACGATGAATGGTACAAAAGGAAAGAAGGAGAACGAAGAAAGAAATGACATGAAAAATTCTTTCCTGGAAAAATAGAAGAATGCCAGAGGGTTGGGCATTCTTGTGGTCCCTTTCAGTCATCCTCATTTTACCTCCCCCCTTCACCCCTCTGCCCCACGCACTCCGCATCCTTGACTAGCGCCGTTACTGCACATTACGCAAATTATTTTTCGACTCCCTGAATGAAGAATTTCCTATCGCGTATCACTGACAGATATATGTATGCACCCCTTACGGTAGGCGTATCACGTGTACCTCAGGATCGTGCCAAGCCAACGTAAAGGCCCCGTGGAAATTTACCAGGAAATTTCATGCATCCGGTTTAATCGACAGGGGGTGTGTGCACGATGGCACGGGTGCTACCGGTGGCATTAAAGCCTGACAGCCCGAGCCATCTTTCACCCTTGTAGCACCGTCTGAGTATCATCCGCCAGGGGCGGAGAGGGGAGCGAACGAAAGAGGGTGGGAGAGACCCTCAGTGAATAAGGTTGAGATAACGATTACACCTTCTCCCGCAGCCAACTATCGTCCCTGTCATGTCGGCTAGAGAATTTTTATTTTTATACACCCCCCCACGCTTACAGTAAGATTTTTTGAAAATTTATTTTTAAAAAATCGTTGTAATTCGTTAAACCTGAGCAACGATCTCCATCGATGGTTACTCGACTGGACGACCTTTGTAAATTGACTGACTTCAGGTATCACGTGACAGCTGTCAAAATTTACGAATACACGTCTAGGGTGAATAGCACTGTACACGCAGTAAGGACTATACAGGGCGAGTTAAACGGCATAAGGAATTCTCGAGCTTCAACCACGTGGTGAGAATAATGAAAAATTTGACAGCTGTCAAAATTTACGAATACACGTCTAGGGTGAATAGCACTGTACACGCAGTAGCGACTATACAGGGCGAGTTAAACGGCATAAGGAGTTCTCGAGCTTCAACCACGTGGTGAGAATAATCGCGCGATGAGGATAAGCGTGGGGTTTGAGTCGTTTTCTGAAGTAGAGGGTGAGACACCCCCACGGGTGAAGATGCTTTGGTACAAAGGGTTGACGCTGGTACGTAAATCTTCGCGCGTCACGCCGAACAAGATCCTCGCGAGATACTCGAGTAAGTTTTCGCGAGTTTCTCGTCGAGACCGCTGATGGTGTAACGCCTGTAATAATTATGATATTTCAGCTATTTTCGAGGGAAACACATTGGGTGAGTAGTAAGAGGTGAAGGAAGATGAGAGAGAGAGAGAGAGAGAGCAAGATATACAGGAACGGGTATCCCAAGGAGGTATGACAGAGAGAGTAAGACGAAGAAGGAACGAGAGTTTTCGTCTGTACCACCCTGAACACCCAAGCATGGGTTCCCGGGGGTGGGAGGAGGGGGTTGGGGCGCGGCCGTGTTTGCTCTATCGACCGCCGAACCTTGCCGAGGCCTGCCGAGTATAGCCGAGCTGAACACGTACTCCTAGTCACGTGCTCGTAGGGGTAGTAACCCCTCCTCCAGCCCACCAAAAAAAAGAGTAAAGCTCGAGAGGAAAAGTCATGAAAAGTAGAGAAGAGGCCAGCAGAGAGAGAGAAGAGAGAGAGAAAGAGAAAGAGAGAGAGAGAGAGAGAGAGAGAGAGAGAGAGAGAGAGAGAGAGAGAGAGAGACTGCCGAATTTTCGTTACCCAAGCACCGGTTCGCTAACGCGGGTCCCACTGGAAAATTGGCTCTACGACACCCACCACCATTTTCAAAGGTTGTCAGGCGACAGATTTTTTCCTTCCTTCTCTTTTTTCTTTCTTTTACTCCTTTTTTTTTTCAAATGACACGTTCGTCCTTCATACCGAAGATGAATTTGGCCGGTGACTCGCGAGAAAGAAAAGTTATAGCCTCGAGCATAGCCATTGAACGCTCCTAGCGACCTTAGGGGGGAGGGGGCACGAAGCGTGAAGGGGGTAGAATTCAGCTTTACCCCTCCCTCCTCCCTCTCACCTCCTTCGCTGTCATACTTCAGATATCGCGTAACGACGAGTATCCGCAAAATTATGAAATTTGCAAAATTATAAAATCCAAGCTCTGCGCTTTCTACGAGCTCATCCAGGGGCGGGGGGGGCCGGGGGTTCTTGTGCCAGATCGAAAACGATCACTGGAAGAAGACCGAAGGTGGGGCGGGCGATGAAGCGACCTCAGCAGGAAGCTCCAGGCCGCAAACACGAGACTGCGAAGCGTCGTCGCTTAATGTTTAACCACGTAATTGGGTTGTTTGTTGACTCGTGTCTAAGACACTTAGGACCGAGAGGGTAGGATAATTATTTAGAGACCCCGTGGCTGTCTCGACGAAACGAACATTGAGGATTCGGAGGGTCGTAGGTAGTTCACTGTTATCCCACCAGCGATTACACGACGATAGAGACGCGCAGTGCTTATCGGCGTGCTGTAACAGTCCTACGATAGAAGATAATAAACCAATGAGAATGAGTGGGCGATGAGAAGGGCGATGAAGAGGAAATAAGAAAAAAGAAAGAAGTTCCGGAAAAATTACAGATGTCGCAGTTTACCCTAAAGCTGGTGACTTGGTGGGACTTTTTGCGAGACTTGAATGGCCCGCGGGAGGGAGGTGGGGAGGGGGGGGGAAGGTATTAGAACGTAGGTAACAGAGGGTCGGAACAAGCTAGGATGCCGAGTCGAAGTACGCGAAACTACGGAAGAGGGATACCCAGGGGGATGAAAGGGCGTGAGGGGGGCATAGCCGCGAAGCTCCTGGAAAATGGGGAGAAAGACATTACGGGAAAGTGGGACGAACCCCGAAGCAGCTGCAAAGGGCGTTTGCTTAAATTTGATACCTCGAACGAGAGAGAAAGTAGGAGAAAGAGTGAAAGCCTACAAGGAAAAGGGAGTATCCCGTGGTGAGCGGGATAGATGTATGGGTTTGGTAATATCTGTGTGTAAGGACTAAAGAGAGAGGGGATAAATCAGGAAAGGTTGAAAAAATGTCCGGGAGATGGCGGAGTTTGAATGTCAAAAGCCAAAGGGCCGAGTGAAATTTATATTCGTATATTTCAGTACAGCGAAATCTTGGACGATTCCAATGAATTTTCATTAACGCGATACACGATTGGGTTTCGCGAAAATTCTCAGGCGGGACGTGAAAAATAAAAATTATTTTGGTTCAAATCTGACGAAGGTCAGGTCGCTCGCGAATCTAACGGGTGTGAAATTTTCATCCACCCGTCGGATAATCAAATCGTATCCGGTCGATGCAGTCGAGGTACCGGAAGCGAACGCGGCGTAAAGGCTGTTTTTCGAAAACCCAAAAAAACCGGATGAAGGTTCCATCCCCGTGAGCCATTAGACAAAGCAGCGGAGGACACAAAGGATCGTCTGCATTGTCGAGGGTTACCGGCTTGAGAGAGCGAGAGAGACGGAGAAACGGAAAGACAGAGAACCAGGAATAAAAACGCTGAGCGCGCAGGGGAAAGAGTGAGAGGGAATAAGGGATGAAATGCAGGCGAGGGGGGGTAGAAAAAAAGGGGAATGGAGAAAATGACGAGGAAGCCGAGACAGGCGCGAATAGGTGTCTCTGATTAATCTCCATTGAAGAAGCCTCCACCCTCTCCCCACTTCCACCCTTAGCAGTCAACCCCCTTCACGAGCACATACACACCCGGTGTGCTACTAAGTACCTGAAACTCGAGAGAGAGAGAGAGAGAGAGAGAGAGAGAGAGAGAGAGAGAGAGAGAGAGAGAGAGAGAAGAAAAAAAACTGCACACGCTGCAACCAGCCTCTGTAAGATGTATCACGTGTAAACCCACCCTTAAGGCCAAAGCCGAGATAAACTAGAGTGCAGCGATACCGACGAAAGCGCCGCCCGAGGAGCCGGGTAACGCCTAAACGAATGAAATAAAGTAGACTGGATTCTCTCCTGGCGCCCGGACCGCATAAACCCCACGGTTATGATTAACATCAAAGGGTTGGCTGCATCCGCGTTGTAATCCTCGACTCCTTTCACGAGAGACCGAAAGGACTTTGTTAGGGAAAGAAAGGAAAAAAAAGAAAAAAATGAAGAAAAAAATTCAAAATAAAATAAAAAAAGAAAACCATAATAAAAGCTTATAAAGCCACGTTAAAGGCAACAAATTTATAAACACCCTTGCGAATGCAATTTTGCCCGTGATACGGAGCCTTCCTCCTTTCCGCTTCTACCGTGTATAAATACGTGCCTTTTAATAACCTCAAAGAGAACAGGGGCTCGTAAAGCGGAAGTCAATGTCTGAGCCACGAGGAAGCAAATGAGAATCAGGATATCTACGTGCACCGACCGACGTCACGTTCAGGTACACCTACCGCCCCTGCATCCCCCTCGCCCATCAGCTCGATCTCATCCCCTAGGACTCCCAAGAGAGATGGCAGTTGAGTAACGGGTGGAAACTGTCCACTAGGTGGGCTTGGTGGTACCTATGCGTGTGTAGGGATTGTATCGCCAGGGTGGGTAATAATTTCCGTGGGGCGTCCCTGCCACGTTCATGATTCAGAGTGTAATCTTCATAAAAGAAACAATATAGCGCTGAACTGGGTTAGAGCTATAGCTACGCTCCTGAAAGTGACCGCGCGACGATGTGCGAAGAAATCAGGGGTGGCTGATAGAAGAGAAACAGAGGGTACTTTAAGTCCAGAGGGGTGCAGGGGCAAACAAATTAATGTCAATCTTTGGTCCAGGTCATCGAATCTGCAAGTGGGGTAGTAACGCTACCAGCATCCCGTAACGCTTTATTTAAATGTACGACCTCCCCCTCCCGCCCTTCATCGTAGCCTGCGGCGTCCTCTTCCACCTGAAGATTCACAAAAAAACTCCACGCCACTTTGACCCAGTATAGAAAACCTCGCGAGGACTCCGACCAGCCCTCTCGAGCCACCATGAGGACCCCCCACTTTCACTCCCCGCCAATGACGTACCTACCTACCTAAAAACTCTGCTCCAAAGGCCTGCACCCTGCCCACCCACGGCAAAACTCCCATATTTCCTCCCTTTCGACAGGGTCCGCTTAAAAAGCTTCGCTTTTCCGAGCCCTTCGTGCGACTCTTAACAACCTTCATTAAATTTCGCGAGGGCGAACCTACCGCCGAGGGTGACTACTGGCAGTTGGAGGGAGGGAGGGGGAGGGGGTAAAAAAGGGCCAAGGGTAGACTTCACGGGTTTAGAACGAATATCTCCGAGACGTATATAGATATATAATATAAAGTAGCGATGACGTCTATCCTTTGACCGTTAATGACATCGCTTTTAACATTGTCTCTCTCTCTCTCTCTCTCTCTCTCTCTCTCTCTCTCTCTCTCTCTCCCTCTCTCTCTCTCGTCCATTCTACCCGCAGCTCGTGAAAACGGTCTATTTTACGGCCTTTCGCAATTTCGAGAATCGTCCGTTTCCGAAAGTTCGTCTACGTCGATTGTCTACAGTCTTGTCGAGAAATACGACAATCCTGATTCAGGTGAGAGATACGACAAGCGAGAATGGTAATAAGAGGACGAAGAAGCAAGAGACATAAGGGGTGGAAGGAGGGGGCGGGGGGAGGGGGGCGACGACGAAAAATAAACATAATGAAATCGCATAAGCGAGTCGTTTTACGTTTATACGCTCCGACGAGCGGACAGGTACTGGTCCTATCGTTACTGGACACAGTGTATGCTGTCGACTGACCGTTACTACCAGTGCTACTAAAATTACTACTGTTATTGCTATCACTAAATATTACGTCTGTTATCAAAGTCACTCAGTATATATCTTATAACGCTATGGATATAATGTCAGTGAATCTGTAATATGTATGTATATATATGTATATGCACGCATACATAAGGAATCTTCATACTGACGTAGGAATAGCACATATAGATATAGTAAGTCACCACTATTATTTGATATACATAAGGACGTGGTGTGAGAGGATTTACAGCAGTCATATATTTAGCTACCACCCTTAGCGCCACCCCCTAGACTTAAATGACCGGGTCAAATTCCATAACTCGAGTGGATTATCGCTACTTCTGCTTTCACGATCGTGTTCGAAATTTAACGCAATCACCTACCGACCGATAGCAAAGTTCCTCACTGTACAGGTAGTTGTACGTGTGTGTGTATATATATAGGTATAGAACAGCACGTACGTATATAGATATGAATAGGACTACGAGCACCATCCGACACAAGGGTGGATGCTTTTACGATATCGAAGTCATCCCTAAGTGCGACGGGTGTCGTAAACCTTTACGAGAATCCTGGCCCAATCCCAAATCCTTGATGCAAGGGTTGCAAATTGTTTAATTTTCAAAAGCCATGCGAGTCAAGGATACGTCATGCTTGAGAAACTTTTTTTTTTGACCTTCCTAAAAACAACCCTCTGCGTACGTATCTCTACCCTCGCGATACATATAAATTATTGATACGTACAGATGAAGAATATAAGAGGTATTGTTCCGTATTGATGCAAGAAAGGAGGAACATTTAAAAAAAAAAAGGGGGGGAAGACGGAGGGCATAGAGGAACGATATGGGGAGAGAGCGGGACTTGGAGAAACTAACGAAGGTACGAAACAATCATGGGGGGCGGGAAAGGGGGGCTGCTCTGATAGAAACAAAAGGGGGTTGAAAGAGCCCTGGGGTCATGAAGATTCTTTTCTTTCAGTCTGCTCATCCACGAGATCAGGCTAGGGGTTGCCGTAGGTAGACCCCGTGTCAGTGGGGGGGGGGGTTTTTTGATCGTCGTGATGGGGGGTCCGGGAGGGATGCAGAGAAGTGGAATAAGGGTAAGGGAGGAAACGCACAATGCACCCTCTAGATCAGCTCCAGACGATCCACATATCCGATGCACTCCAGCGGTACGGATCGACTGAGATATTCTTGCCAGGGGTAGGTAGTCAGAGAGAGGATGGCTGAAAGTGGAGTAGACAGGCGGGGGGTGGGGGTCGTTTCGTAAGGGATGATAGTGAAGGAGTAGGCAAGGTTATTAATATTTTCCGGGCCGAGCAGATTGTTCTTTTATGCCGGACGTGCGGCTCACGCCGGAAGTGAGTGGTGCGGAGACGGGGAGTGGGGAGTCAGCGAGAGGGTTGACGGTAGGAAGGGCGATGGCAAAGGTCACGTGGACCAGGTCCCAGTTGCGAGGGAGGCAGGGTGAACCATGCTGTACACCCCAGGCGCTCGAGCTCAATATTTCACGTGGAAACTGTGTAACCCTGTCCGGAATGTACACTGGCAATGGCTCCGTGTATATCACTTCCACCCCCACCCCCCCCGAACTTCAACCCTACCGCCCAAGGGTTGGACAGGTGGCTGCTGCCGTTTCTCGTCCGGGTGGGACTTGGATTCGGGGTCACGGGGATGCGAAGGGAATGGCAAGAGCCCCAGGACCATCGCAGTGCTCGCTGACCGTGACGTGAGTTTTACGCTACGCGATTTCCTACCCCTTCGAGCCAATAGCTTTTTTACCTCGAATTTCTATTTTTTTTTCTTTTCTTTTTTTTTTTTGCTTGGTTCCCCGACTCCCTTTCACGCAGCGTCTCTCAATGTCTCTGAAGGAATTACTTTCACTCTCTTTCACCCTGTCTCGTGGTACTTTTACCCTTGTGTAATGCACGACTGTGAGACGTCGTTAAGGGTAGGAATGAAATTTTTGTATTTTTTCTTTATCAACCTGAAAGAAATCAAGGGTGGGCTGGTTTATTGAACGTGGACGAAAAACCACCCTTATAATTCTGAACACTGGCTTCGTTAGTCTTAACCCTTTTAACAAGGCCATTGTAGACGAGCGAATGGGAGAGAGATAAAAATAGAAGAAAAGAGAGAGAAGACAGGCTACCATGAATATTGCGATTAATGGATATCAAAGGCCATCCGCGGGGGTGGAAAAGGGGTGGTTCGAATAGTCAGGGTCTGCATAACATAACTCTGACCGAAAGTGCAATTTACTCTTGAAAATATAGCGGCCGATGAAATAGGCACGGGAGAGACTATGTAGGGGAGGGATGGGGGGTTGAAAAATGGGCGCGAGCACTATTGGGGATGATTTGCAGGACTAACAATAAATTGCCATATTCATCCCTTTGGGGCATTTAGGAAGAAAAGATGAGGAAACGGACAAACCTTCCGGAATGTGCCTATATATATATATATATACACACACATATGTAAGCTACGTAAAAAGGGGTGAAAAAAGAAAAGGAAGAAAATAAGATATATACAGTGTATACGAGGAATAAAAGGGTACGAGTCCAACGGGAACATCCCTCAAGACGAACCCTTGTTGAGACCACGTGGTAATGCAACCCTTAAATGCAACGCGGAATGAAACTCTTGTCGGTCATCTGAGAACTGACGATTCGATCGTGTCCACCGTGTATATGGGGTGGAGGCCAAAGAACGTATCAGGCACGGTTAGCTGACAGAGTCAAGATTGGTCAGAGAGCAAGAGCAGTTCAAGGGGATGACCAAAGGGTTTTCAAGAGAGGGTGGGAGGCGTTACGCGTCGAGACACCCATGCTCCTCAGTGCCATCTGAATAATAGAAGAGGTGCCTTCCGCGTGACCGAAGCCGGAGGCGCCGTCCTCGCTCTCTGTGTTGGATCCCCGTTGGATCCCATGTAGCCGGGAGAGGGGAGGTAGTTGTGAATAACGATGCCCGAGGGATGCCAGAGCCTCTACGCATTGCCGGTCCCGGCCATTCCAGGATCCACCCCGGTGATATACAGTCAACTATTTCCAGGGTGGCCTTGTTCAAGTTAGCACTGCCACTGAAGAAAAACGAAAAAAAAAAGAAAAGAGGAATAGCATAATCGAAGCCTCACTTTGGACCAACTTGACGCTGAGTTCCAATGTTCTTCCTTGGTCTTCTTAAAGAAGTCGTGGGTTCGATTTTATCGTAGTTTCGATTGCAGGATCGTTATCGCCTTACCGATTGCAGAAAGGAACCTTTTGGGTTAGAGAAACATAAGTCGTTTGAAAAAGTGACGTTTTAACTAGCGAAGGGACCGATCGATCGCAGACAGATACTAATTTCGATTTTGGAGTAAAGATTTAATTTGCCATTGTGCCGATGCTGACTTGAGGCAGGTCAGTGCGCAGTGTCGTACGACAGCTGATAGCGACAATGAAAGAGACTGGGGGTGGAAAGGAAAGGGATGAAAGGCGAAAGAAAAATTACGGGGCATCCCAAAAAGAGAGGGGTTGGAGACCATAGTGGGTTTTTAAAGGTGTAGATCGACGTAGAGATTGAGCATCGAGGGGTGAGATTTGACTTTTCAATTTTTCATCCCTCATCGAGAGGCACTCTTGAACTTTAAAGTTGGCGATAGGTATTTCGAGAGAACCGTCGCCAAGAGTGTGCACGAGGAGTCTAGGGGATGAAGCATCTTCATAGGTCGGGACGAGATAAAGAAGTAGGACTAGATGACAGTCCAGGGGGTGGAATGGGGGTTCGGAACTGAAATCGAAACTGTGAAGTCGTCGATGTCGAGTCTCGCAGCCTCTTCGAGGCTTCGCGACGACGACCGGTCACAATTTACAGCCGCAATCCTCTCGTTTCAGTGGCGAACGAAGCTTCACGGTCTACCTAGGGGTTGACTTTACTACCCCCGGTGCCGTATCAGCCGCGGCCTTCGTGAAAAAGCAGCGGCAGGGACTTACCTGACGAGGGTACAGCCGTCGTGAGCCGGTGAACCCTCTCCAGGGAATTTCTACTACCCCTAGTGAATTACCTGTACGCAAGCAAAATAGAGTTTGTTCTGCCGAAATCGAACAGAGCTCGTACAGCCACAGTATCGCGCTAGAAAAAGAAAAAGGGTTAAACCGCCCCCTCCCCCTAAATCTTGACACTGAAACTGAAGGGGTGGCTCAAGTACAGTGCACAGCAACCCCTAAAAGATCCCAACATCCCCAACCAAAGTCCCAAAGATTTCGGTAACAGAGCTTCGGCTAGACGGTTATCTAGAGCAAAGGTCACAGTAGCGCCAAGCTCCATCCAGTGGTTCCTGGCTAAATGATATCGAGGGTCGTTACAGGGTGAGAAAGGGAGACAGTGTGTTTAGAGAAATATAAGTAGGGGTGGGAATAGCCAGTAGTAAAAGTGATAAGGGGTGATAGTGGGAATCGCGTTAAAGCCCAGAAGGAGTCTACGAGCCGCAGTATAGGGGTAGATGAGACTAAATATTTGTCTGGCTAGAGACAAAAGGTTCTACGGGGTGGGAGGAGGGGGACGAAGGAATAGGGGGTGGTTTAGTTGGTAATAGGGGATGTATGCAAAAGTTAACAATGGTCGTATAATAAACGTAGGTCGACACGTGACCTATCGAGAGAAGGGGATTGAGCCAGAGAATTCTTCACAGGGGATGCGATACGTCTCCTGAATCTGTCATCCCTTAAATAATACAGTAGTGACAGTCCCATCCGTATTAGCCCAGCCCGCCCCCCCCCCCCCCCGCCCCCCACCATAATCAAAAGTATATACGTAACTGATTAAATAACTGTGGAACGAGGGTCTACGACGCCCGTCGCGTCCGCCACGTCGCCGCCGTGCGATTTTCAATTAAGCCACTAGTAAACGTAAACCCCTTAGTGCAGCCACTATCGAGACGCTGAAGATAGCAGGGGTGCGGCTAAGTACGACGGCGTCTAGGAAGCCCGGGCCGCGGCATCGGAAAATTAACCCTGTTATCTACAGAGAGAGGCAACTTGAAACCCCTCTCATAGAAATCTACGGAAATACACGAGTAGGGTGGATTTTACATGCAGGCTGCCAACGTGAGGTACGAGATGTGCACGGGGTTTAAAAAGCTGGAGGGTTGCTAAACGTGGCTGAGAGGAGTCACAAGATTTTTTCAAGCGCAATTCAGAAAAATTCTGGACACAAAGACGAGGGTTGGAAGAAGGGAAAGAAAAAAAAAAAAAAAAAAAGATGCCGAGTTATCGCGAACGGGGTATGTATATACAAAGAGGTGGAGGCAGAGTGAGTTCGTAGCGCGTACCTACTCTGGTAGAAAATGCCAGTAGGGGCTCTGTCAAGGCAGTGTTTTTAGGCTGCACGAGATGCCCTCCAAACGTGACTGCGATAAGGGACGAAGGGGTGCAGAGAGAGAGAGAGAGAGAAGAAGGGTACGACTCGTTGAGCGAAATGAGGTAAAATCAAAGGAAAAAAAATAAATAAAAAAAAAGATTTCTTCAAAACCCCATTTAATGCTTTGACGGCAGCTGGAAAATTTGTTACTCCGCCAGTTTATCCGTACTAGATTCACAAGCTAGAAAAAAGTACATGAAAACTGCGTTAAAAGCAGGCTAAAGAACCAGCCCTGTCAATTGTTCGCCATCCGGTATCCACAGTAGTCACGGCAATTTTCGTACAGCCGGTACAAAAGACCTTTCACGTGGGCGATACGTCCGATGGCAGTGCACGTATGCACATACGGTACCGTGCAAAAACTTCTGGCAAGCTTTAGAAAGCAATCTGTAATATCGCGCAGAACTAAAATCGTACGGTGTTTCACGAACCACACTGTACATCCCGGAAGCTGTGTGTATCCGCCTACGGCCATCGGGCTACTCCAAGAAAATTACTCTGGCGCCTCGTAACGACCAATAAACGATAATGGACTTTTCTCGAAATAACGAATCACCGGATAGCACCGATTTCGCGAATAAAAGTAATGCGATGATCGGCGTTACGTGGTTCGAAGTCGGTTACGCGTGAGACACGCCCGTGGCAACGGTGACCAAGAAACGTCTGGTACCAAAGAGCGTTGGTAACGAATCGAAAAGAGGGAAAGTAAAGAAAAGGGTTAAACAAAAACAAAAAAGACGAACATTCGAAAGGATCTGAAAGGGATGCTGAGAACGGCAACTGGAAGGGAGAAAAGGGATCTTGAACTCGCGAATTCGCCTCAAAGAAAGAATTCTTGTCGTTCCTCTCGTTGTTCCCAGTGAAGTACCTATCAAGGGAGCCTCTGGACGGTTAAGGGTGGAAAAAGGGGGGGTGAGAGCTGCCGCTCCTGAAGAACCAGAACGAGACGGAAGTTTCGCTTTATTTGAAAATCCTTTCTTAATATTTACACAGGCAAACGTCTCGGGTCATCTCCAACGCCCCTCCCTCCCCCGCTCTCTCTCCCCTCCCCTCTGCCGTCGGGCTTCTTGCAACCCCTCAGGCTCTTTCTTTTTGACCTGCCAAAGGGATAGTTTCGCGTGAGGACCTGGTGAAGAGGAGAGGTCGCAAGAGAGAAAGAGAGAAATAAAAAAAAGGGCAAAGAAAGTGAGGGAGTGAAATGAAAAAAAGTGGGTGGGGAGGGGGGGGGGACAAGGGTTGGAGGGGACAGAGGGGTACGCAGACGAGTAAAATAAAAAATTAATCGCGATTTGCATCGAGAGACGTTTAAAATATGACCACTGGGATGACTGGGTTGCTGAGAAGCTGGGAGGTGAGAGGGGGGGGGGGGGGTGAAAGGGAGCGAAGAGGGGGGGGGGAGACCTTTTCAGAGCCTTTTCAATAGCCGCGGAAACGGGACGCCTCTTCGCGGTATCGGCTGCACTGGGATGGTTAAGCCCCCCCCCACCCCCCACCCCCCACCCTCAGCTTGAAAACTAGGGTTGAATGGGCTGGAGGGAAAGGGGGGAGGGGGCGAATCCTCTAGTCGACTTATTCAAATGATCCGACGGATCGAGCCGCGAAGAAGGTGCCGTTTGTTTCTTACCGAGAAACGACAGACCTTCCGTCGCGACGGCAATCTTTTATTTTTCTTTTTTTTTATTTCTTCTTTTCATTCGACGAGACGCCAACCGAGAAATTCGATGAGTCAATTTACACGGGACGTACGCTGGCATTGTCGATCGAAATTTCTTGAGGTCGCTTCAAGGGGTCGCGTTATACGAACACCTTGTATAACCGCCCCTACGGCAAGGGGGTCGAATTTCACTGTAACGTCAAGTGCCGAATGAAATCGAGCCGTAAAATGAGATATCGTCGGACGCAAAGCCACTTCCGGTTTCCGGAAGCGGTTTCCTTCGTGCGCACACGCACGTGCAGCTATCGCATACAGATACGCATGTACCTATCGTATTTCCATAGGTAAGTCCAGTACGTCAGTGCGAAGTGACCTCAGCGCTCACTGCGACGTGTATTCGGTAAAATACGAATTCTGGGAGGAAAAAGGTATAAACGGCGAAAAAAAAAACAGCAAGGGTCAAATCGGACCCATTGAGATTTGCACAAGTGACCCAAAGTACACTTAATGTTAAATACAAATGTGATGTACGAAAATTGTCCGCCATCTTGACCGCTGAAGGCCAAAGATCGGACCTAGGGGTTAGCAACCCTCAAATGTATCAGGTGGGTTAACGCAACCCCTGCTGTCCCAAGGATTTACCACGGCCCAGCGAAGACGCTCGATGTACAGGGGGCGGGAGGGGGAGGGCTTACACTTAACCGCCAAAGAGCCTCATCGAGCGTTCACTTGCTCGCAGAAATGCAATATGTGGATCTGCGAGGCGTGCTGGGAATACGCGAAGCGTCTATATCTATATAGAGATATATCTATTGGGCGATGAAAGCTCCATACCTGGGTAAGTACACACGAGGCAGTAAGATAGTAACTGTATCTATAGATAGATTGCATTCCGATACGCGGTACAGACTCAATCCAGAAATTTCGCTTAAACACTGCACGTACAAACAATATTCCAGTTATACAAAAAAACTAAACGCCAAGTTTCACATGAAATCGTAACGACACGATAGTTAAGGTAACTGTAGATCACTGAGACTTGAGCTAGCTCAAAAGAATTACGGATTTACGCTTTTGGCCAATTTTGAAAAAAAAAAAAAATCCTCTATCTACATACCTCTTGGGCGGTACAAACTAAATGAAATGTGGTACAAACGGTTGCAAACGGTTCCGAATACGTTCCCCGTTGCAGATTTGAGCCAGCTCAAAAAAATGACGGATTTACGCTTTTGGCCAATTTTGAAAAAATCCTTCATCTCCATACCCCTTGGGGGATGCACACGAAATGAAAATTGGTACAAACGGGTACAAACGGTTCTAAATACGTCCCTGCAAACAGAATTTAATTTACTCAAAATCGGGTGCTAGCGGTTTTTTGACATCGCCCCTTCCTCCCCTCCCGCCCCCCCCCCCCGTTCCCCCTAATTTCCAACGCTTTGAGGTACAAACGGCGTACAATCGAATCGCGTTTTGAAAATTCAAATATTTTCGAATCGGGTGCCAGGTTCACATAGGCGACAGAGCCGACGAAACTGAAAATTCGAAAAAACCTATTTTCCGGAATAGATAAGCCCAAAGTTACGTCTGTCCTTTTCTGACCCGCCTAAGTGCCCATAAATCCAACACCCGGTATAGTCACGTTACGAGTACTGACGAATCATTCGAGAAGTGCGATAAGTGTAAGAATAAAGGTTCCATTGCTATTATTATTATTATTAAATCGGCATTGTTATTATTATTATTCAATCGAAAATTACGTCCAACGCCACCGTTATCGACTCGCTACGTAAAAAATATACATACATGTGATATACCTCCGTAGGGAATCACGTTTCTTGCAATATCGTGCGTACTCCGTCGTCATATTATATTCATAAACTTTTCTCTGGCTTCCCTGAAACATCCTGTAGCCATTGTGTACACGTGTACGTATTTCTATTATTACAATGAAGTTTCGGCTCGATACCTGATATCTCGCTTGGTACAGGAATATACGGATACGGCCATGTAAATACGTATATATGCGGGTAAGTGACGTATTCGGCGATAGGCGCGATTCGTGTAGGTATTTTTCCGACTATAATAAAGTACAGGGCGTTTCATCCGACAGAACAATAATCGAGCATACGTACATGCACGGACGTACACGTTGGGTCCATTCAAGATGAAGACAACTTTTTTACGCTTACCGAGATACTGCTGGAGGCTGAAGAGACGATCTGATGGAATCAACGTATGCGAATGCACTGAAGCTTGGGGAAAATATGTGGACTCATTTTATAACTGAATATACGTATAATACATGTGTAATATTTTAATTGCGTAATAGGACGAAAATATACTGTTTTATCGGTCGAAGCTTATATCGATAGTGACTGTTTGACCCATCGACCCATATATATATATATATATATATGGTAATGTTAATCCATTATCGTCAGAGCGAAGAGGAAAATATGTTCTAGATACAAAATCCTATACAATATTTATCCGAGAAAACTTGACGTACCGAGATTTCTGGAATCGCTGATTACGAATTCGAGGTCAGCTTCGCGTGATAAAAGACTATGGGCGATTACGTGTGAAGCGGCATGGTTGATTGAATTCAGGGGGAGAAAAAAAAAACGGGCTTATTCGCGTGGCTGCTGCGCTATTAAGCCGCGTTCACAATGCAGCTCTTGATTTCAATTAAGCCTGCGCTTACGCTGGGATTCGGTCGACGAGCGAGAAGTTTTCGCGACGGAGATTCCGCAAGGACGGGAGAGAGAGCGAGGCGATAGATACAGGAGGGAGGAAGGGGACGAGGGGGGGAAAAAGGAAGAAGGGAGAAAAAAAAGAGAGGTGAAAGCAATAAAAAGAAAGTTGAAGTTGAAGATGAGGATCGGTGCACGTAGCACTGCAGCCAACCACCCATGCATACATGGCACAAGGTGTATGTACATATGTAAGGTATATGTGTGTGTGTATGTATATATACATATATACTTTTTCTATTTCCTTTTCAATGCGAATAAAGTGAAACGAATTCAGAAGGGAGAATGTCGCGATGAGGGAAAAGAGACGATAGGGCGAAAAAAAAGGGTTGGTCGATGCTCACGACAGCGACAGAGCAAGGTGGAATCGTGGAATGGTGAGTATGGTACATGAGGGTGATTGTGGGAGAGAGGGGGTGGTACACGGTCTGAATGGTTGAAAATTACAGTGGATTCTCATGTAAGAAATACCATTACAGAAACCTCGCGTAACGTCAGCCATATTCGTACGAGGGAAAGAAATACACTGTGTGCAATATATATGTATATGTATATATATGTATATATATATATATAACGAAGAAATGCCCAAGGATGTCAGTGTAGGGCGAGTTGGCCAATATGAGCAAATAGAATTGAGAAAAAAATTTTTTTTTTAAAAAAGCTAACGAAAAGAAAAAAAGCATTTTCTTAAACCGGAGTCAATGCTAAGGATTCATGGGTACTAAAAATATATTTTTTGTTTTACAAAAAAAAAAGAAGGCAATTAGCATTCGCACCGTTGAAACTTTCATTTACCAGTATTCTGGTACCCCCATTGTACTGGGGAAAAAAAAAAAAAAATGGTAAATTGAAGCCGGTCCCTCAGTGCCTCCCTCTCGCCCTTCGCCATTGCTCTTTCTTACTCGAGCCCATTTACATTTTATAATCCTATTAAAAAGACCAGGTTAAAACTCACGGAATCGGCGCCCCGTACCGAGTGGTAGTCCGCGTCGTGATCGGCGCAAGTTGAGGCTCCCGTAGGTATGAATTTTCAGCTTCTGAAATAGATAAAAAAAAAAACAATCGTCAACCATTGAGATCTCGATGAATTTGTGGTTACGGTTTTGATGAAGTTGAATGAAAGAAGAAAAAAAAGTGTCTTATCAAACAACCATCTAATTAATGGGTAGACAATGGCCGAGTGGCAGGCATCCTGCACTATAGAAAGGGCCGCAGCGGTAGCCAGGCTTCGGCCTTGTTTTCCAAAGGGGCAAAAAGAAAACCTCCTTAACGAGTTAAAAGGGAATCGAAAAAAAAAAAAATCGTGGGAAATTCGCCAAATCGAAAGTAGACTCGAAAAAATATTCTCTCCGCCGAACTTAAGACTTTAACGTTCGGCTGGAAATATTTACTGAGCCGTAAGAGGGCGTCCCCGGTCACGAAGACACGACGAGAGGTCAAAGCAGGTCAGAAGGTCGCAACGCGGTCATAACCACCCGGAAGAGAGCCCCCCACCCCAAAAAGCCTGCGAAGAATCGCGAAACTTTGGCGGCCGAAATATAAAAAAAATTCAAAAAAAACCTTCTCGAGTAAAATCCTACCCAAAATTGTTCGCAACCATATCAAAAAAAAAGAAAAAAAAGAATCGGATCCAGATTTGCGAAGATAAAGAGAAAAAGATTGTTTTACCTGGTTACCAAAAAAAAAAGTAACAACCAGCATACACGCGACACCTACACGATATCGCGTTACACGCGTGAAAAGAAATTTCGTAGATCAACGTAACAGATAAGTGCACGTAAGAATGTCAAAACTGTACTAATTCGGTTCACACGGTAACTCTGAAGGAGCCCAAGTGCACTCGAGGAGCGCAGGCGCAAGGTGCGTTCACATATGGCGAAAAAAGGGAAACAAGTGCAGCGAGAGGGTACGAGTATATAAATAAAAAAAAATATATATATGCGTTCACGTACTGTGACCGTTCACACAGTAGAAATTCTCCCACGACCAGCATAGCGGCAGATAAGGCACTATCTCCCTCTCTCCCCCCACTACCTATGGCAAGATCAACGCCTGTCTAACAGCCTCGCACCATCTCCTGTTAATTAGAAGCGACGTTAGGAGGTTGCGAGAGCAGCTTAAGGTTGCCATCCGGTCGAGCGAGGTCACGGAGGTCAGCCCTTGCCGGCTGTCGGTACCAAGTATAATACTAGTATGTACCTATACGGCAACGTGAACTTGAACCACGTGTTACGTAAGGAAGAAGATAAATTCCAAGATGCTCGACTTTTTTATCGCCTATGAAAAACTGTACTTAAGAAAAAAAAAAAAAAAAAAAAGGGCCCAGCAGCCACACGTGGGACTAACGTAAACACCGTAGTCACGTGATAATTGTCAAACGTCAGTTACACGAATCGCCGTGCTATACATATAGATACCTTAGAAAGGATTGTATACACGATGCATTAGTGTCATCCGCAATTCAGCGACAATACCCGATTCCCATAAGATAGGTGAGATAGTGGCAATCTGCGAGCGGTACGTGAGCTCCGTCCTCTCGTTACCGATACAGATAGGACGGTAGGTATAGCCCAGGCGGATTAATCGCCGGACACCGTTTCCGTCGCTACCGGATGAAAGTCCCGTCGGTTCGCTGCTATTCGAGACAGCCTTAATGGCTTCTGTTCGCATGCAGAGAGAAATAGCGGCTGAGGGTCGTTAGATGCGCAGACACGTGGCAAGAGATACGGACGCAAAGCGCATAGGCAGCACCCGAATCTATCCGTTAGTCCCAAGTGCCGATGATCTGATAAAAAGAATGACAGAAAAAAACATACGAAAAATAAATTTCGAAAAAACGAAAAAAGATTATGATTTCCCATTATCACGGAAGCCGATAAGGAATTCCAAAAAAAAAGCGTATAGACTCGAATTCCCGAAAATGGGCTGCGCATCGTAATATTGCAATTTTACCTGACGATGCACCGGCTAAACCGGAAGTGCAAGCGTCAGGAACAATCGCATAAGCCAAGCTCGCGTATATACGAAGTGAGGTGGGTCCAGGTTGAGCAAGCAGCAATATCATCCAGTCCAGGTGTCCATTACCATAGGCGAGGGCCCCGTCGTCTCCTGCTTTGGGATTCGAGATGCATTAGTTGCAGCTGCACGCAATGGACCAGATCCTCGGCAGTTTGCATTATGCACATGTGCGTCGCGTAATTACGTAAGCGGGACTATAGATTACGTATACGCCCTACGCGATGCTAACCTACGGACGCGCAGCATCCTGACCAGAGTTTATAAGGAACTGTGTCGCAGCTAACGTCAAAGCCAACTGCGGCTGCAGCAGGTTGCAAGCTGAAGTGGAATGCACTTCTGACTGCAACTTCAAGATGATCGCGTAGATATACCTCACCTGAAAATTCGCCTTTATGACGTTTGTTAAGAAGGGGCGCGAGAGGGGGGGGGGCGTGCTTCGCGTGAAGGGAGCCGCAGCGGTTGCTAGGGGTTGACTGGAACGACGGGATGAAAGAAATTAAAGGGGAAGACGATGAGAAATAATGGCGGACGACGGGAGGGGAAATTCGGGAGTGGCTCTCTCTTTTAATAAGCCATGCGAAAGTCCGACGTGCTAAAATTGAGAAAAGGCAATTAACGATGGGCTAACGATTTGGTAATTCAGAAGGGAAATGCGGGCGCAATGACGGCTACGGGACCTGTCATTGACTTTTGTGAATGACTGTACCACTGGACGTCCTTTAACTTCTCTGCAACTGACTACAGTATCTTTAAATATATACGATTGTAAGTGCGAATTAAATATATATATATATAGAGAGTGTATATGTATATATATATATATATATAGTCCGGTCCACAGTGAGTATCTACATATACACATCTGTATAGGGTGTGTTGGGCGGGTAGCCCAGCATCCTCATTCCGATAAACCGCGACTCGCTTGGGTTTGGATGGGTACATGGGTAGGATAAGCGAGAACCTTTACCGCCTTTTGAGAAGTCGCCCGAAGGTTGGCAGCCATCGAGTGAAATCCAGAGAAACGGAAGTTGCCGGGAAGAGGAAGTAAAATATGTGAGAGAGAGAGAGAGAGAGAGAGGAGAGAATGAATGACGTAAGAAAGCAAGAATGCAAAAGGGGGGGCGGGGAGAAGAGGGATGACAGAGAAGAGCCGAGGAGAGGCTGTGAGGAATAACTCGACAACTTGTGGATCGTTTCATTATCCCAGAGTGGTACTCGGCTCGAAACTTCTAAAGTTTCCTGGCAAAAGTCGTTGCCATCCGGTAGAATATAATAACCGTATTAGCCAACGCCACGGGGCCCTCCGGACGATCGACACAGCCCTGGTATAAATCAGAGATACAGGTGCGCCGTGTCGGTGGCTGGGGTAATAAGGATGCACGAGAAGAAGTAAGATATTGGTCCGACTTAACGTTTTACAAGGGAGCCTGTGAAGACGGCATAGAGGATTCCACGGGAAGCGAATACAGTGTGGAAGTGAAGAAAAAGAAAAAATTTAAAGAAAAATACCAAAGCCAGGAGGCCCTTAGCGAGAGGAAGATGTAGTACGGAGAGGAGAGAGGAGCGAAAGAAAAAAAAAAAAATGTTAAAAAAAAAAGAAAAGTCCCTCGAGAAAGAACGGATAGGGAGGGACCGTGGTGGTAATTAAATTTACAACTGTTAATCAAGTTGAAGCGGATCGATGCGAAACCACAGAGAGACCAGAGGAGCATCCGGTGAGGTAGAAGAGAGTCGGAGGATGAGGACGCCTGAAGAAAGTAAGGCCAATGAAGAAGGCTATATATATATATGTATGTGTGTGTGCAAGGAAAGGATGAAATCCTCCGGGAGGATGAGGAAGGGACGGTCAATAAATCAGACAAACAAACAGGCAGTCAGTCGGGCAGTCCGGAGAGGAAGTGACACTTGGAAGTTCTGATTGGAACTGACCGTGACAATGACCATGAGATAAAAGCCCATCCTCTCCACGAACCGCCAACGAGGATTCGCCTCCTCGACGCCTCCTGCCGACGTCGACGCTAATGGTGCGCTTCCTGCGTTATAGTCGCGCCAGGATGACCACTGAGACGCGCGCGACGGCTACGACCGCGTCAAATTGACTATCATAGAAATGACCCCTATGGTGTCACGGCAATTGGGGTTCGTATACGAGGCAGATATAAAGCCGCTTCGCAATTCAAGCTGAACGCGTCCAATGAACGTTCGACTGGCGGCACGATCGGAGCGACGTGCGCAAAGAAAGAGGTAACGAGGCAACTTCGCGTAAGGATAACGTCGAGAGGTAACCTAACCTCTTCCGTATAGGGACCGGGCCCAGTTTTCTACGTTACGAGGACTGGAGGAAAGGAGTCGTGGTCGGGTCTCTCGTCGTTCTCGAAACTTTTGATTGAAACGCGCCCTAACGAGAAACAATCGTTGAGAAAGAAAAAGATATAGTCAAGTAATGGCTGAAACGAGCGGAAAGACGCTGAGAGTAATGGGGCGTTTCCCATGAGCGACCCTATTGTAGTTCGGTCGTCGCGACGCCTTTGCGAGTGGAAAGAGAACGAGCAAGGACCTGCACGAGCATGTTTGGAGAACGAGGAAAGATTGATATCGTCCGAATCTCGACGCGACGTGAAGTAAATTTGATAAGTTTTTTGGATCCGAGGAAACTTGATGCTGGCTTCTGATCTCGATTACATAAGACAACTGCAAGTTCGTTCTAATCCACACCTAAGATTTCTCTCGCTCTCTTTACCTCGTTTCGATTTTTCCGTGGAATCGCAGCTGCGCCATCGTCGTCCAAGTCTCAAGGACCCCAACGAGCACAGACGTCATCTCCAGCCGGCTGGTCTCTTGGTGTCCCGTTGGGGACCTCGGCGCACGGCCACAGCCTGCCCACAGGCAGACATGACACGTACGGGACCGTCCGCAAATTAACTAAATATTTGCGCCGCATCAATTGCAACGAACCGGCTCGTTTGGTACTTGGGCTAATTGATATTTGCGAAGTGACCCTCGACACTGCCGGTATAGGCCCATTGCCGCTGTCGCTGTTACCGACCAATTCCATCGAAATTACGCTAATTATAATATAGCCCCCTCCACAAATCCAATTCGCAGTCGGCACTGTAACCTTATACGCCCGTTACACACTTTCAACAGACCAACTCCGGAAAGCTGATCTTCAATAACGTCCCGGACTACCCACGAAGAGGCGGACCGCGCTATGTTGACCAGTACCCTCTCGGAACACGAAAAAAACTCTGCAAGGACTGCAATCGTCCCTGAAGAAAATTACTTCAGCGATTACAACTGCGTTTCGTGTCCGCGTTCCTCCGTTCCGAAGATTCCCGTGGGAGGACCAGGTGATCGGAGTTGATCACAAAAGTCTCGACCAGGGGACCCAGAAGAGTAATTGGAGCTGTGATGCAGAGACACATCGAACGCGTCCGTGACCCTAGTACAGTAAGGGTTAAGCTCTGTTCACACTGAAATATTCCCATATAGGAGTCTAGTCCCAAAAAGAGAAGCATAGCTAAGATTAGGGAAGCTTTTCACGTAGGAGGCCCGCGACAGCGTCAACGCCTCACGAGCGGCAGCGAGGAGCAGTGGATATTTTTTTTCTCCCGTGCACTCAAACACCGGTTCACCTTGGACGGTCTCGGTCGCCGCGGCGACCGGCAGACTCGGAACGACGCGCCTCGACGCCTCCGGGCGACGACCGGACGAGCCGGGAGTACGTCGACGCTTACGTCGACGGTTACGTGGAGAACCGGTATCGCGATTCGAATGTATATTTCCAGTGTCATACGGAGGAACGATACCTAGCGGTACCGGTGGTACTAAATATTCTAAACTACTCGACGGCACGATGATGTCTCTAACTGTCATTGAATTCCGGCAGTAACGGATTCGTCCGATACTGTCGCGCGTTGTGAATGCGGCCTATCGAGATGATGGAAAAAAAAAAAAATTATTTCTTCGAATTGAACCAAAAGCGTGAAACGACGTATATTCGCCACGTGGAGTACCAGCACAATGTCGACCCAATGCTATTTCACGGTATAGCCGCTTTTTAAGGTGTCTCTCCATGACCGCGATCGTGTTTCAATGGAACCAATCGGACTCCCCTGGTGCATTTCCATCGAGCCGTGCACGTTGCTGGTTGCGACACTGCAAGAATGTAGATACTACTACGTTAACGTGGGCCGAGTCCAAGGTTACTACCACGCCGCGGTCTTGAGGATAAATAATGATAATAACAATAAAAAAAGGTCAAACGCCAGGAACGAAGGTACGAAGACGTACGGAAATTAAAAGAGGCTGACAATGCGTATACACGTTAAATGTCTAGGACGGGTTTTCATGGATAATCCGTACCGGCGACGGACCTCGAATGAGGATAAATAAGAATTAGCCTTATACGAGAGAGCGATGTCCGACGAACACCTTCGACTATTTCAAGGGTGTTCCTTGATGTAACGCGAAAGCTGGCCAACCGGGGCGTCAGGTGGTAAACTAAACCAACCCCCTGGGTACGGCAAGTTGGGACCATTTTGGGACCAAGTTAAAGGGCCCGGCCCATTATGGTCATACAAGCTAAAGGCAAAGCGCGGTTACGACTTCAAATCAATTTATCTGGAAAAAGAAAAAGTATTTCTCACGAATCCTCGTCGATCGCGCAATAAATAATTGATCTTCATGAAGATGAAGTATTTTAGTACCCGGTGAAAAAAAAAAAGAATCTTTATTAAAAATGTATTTAATCAAATCAGAATAAAACGAAACAAGGATGAGTATGATAAGGGAAAATTTCACGCGTAGCATATGCGAGGTAACCGATAAAAAATTTACTTGACCGATAAGAATTGGTGATAATTATTATTGACATTGTTGAACAAAAGAAACAACAAT
Source organism: Calameuta idolon (assembly GCA_030142285.1). NCBI lineage: Eukaryota > Metazoa > Arthropoda > Insecta > Hymenoptera > Cephidae > Calameuta > Calameuta idolon. The sequence goes on along the minus strand of JARQSV010000694.1, from coordinate 301,864 downwards.
GATCAAAGCCAAAGACCAAACTAGCTGCGGACACCCCTTCGTGGTAAGTCACGAGCGCACCTTGAGGACGCGCGCTGGACGCTTCGAGAAAGTGAACTAACCACGTTCCATCCCCACCAACCTGGTAGTGAGATAGGAGAGCTCGGGCCCCCCCCCCATCCCCCTCCCCCAACCCCGTGCGGCCCTGAGGCCCTCAGGTCCGCCTGGGCCCTTACTCGCCTCTCCAGTACGGGAGAGGAGAGCGCGGCGCTCCTTCGCTTCGCAGCAGCCTCGCAACATAGGGACCACCTTTTCAACGCAGCGACATGGAATAGCCATAGAGCGGAGCGAGGCTCCGCGCGCGCGTATGGTGGTACGTGGACGCCACATGCATATTCGGCATGAGAGTAGGCGAGTAAAGGAGCAAGAAAAATGGGTATAGCATCAGAGGAGGGACCGGTATTCGACGTATATACATATATAGATACATATTACAAAGAGGCACGGTCCCCACGTGCAGCAGTTAGTCAGGGAGTGAGTAATACCGAGATTGGAAACTGGCGCGGCGTGGTCAGCGTGTTTACAAACACGGGAGAAGGTTGGAAGGAAGTCGGGTTGAATGAGCGACGCGAGATAAACTGGCCAGGATGCGATCAGCTACCGTAAGGATCGGCGTCCTTGATGGTTAGAAGCGTTAAGAAAGTTTCGAGGTAGTAGGGAGTAGCGAGAGAACGATAGAGAGAGATAGAATGAGAGAGTGAGAGAGAGAATGAGAGAGAGAGAGAGGAGAGAAAAGAGACCAGGTTCAGGGACCGCCCGGGTCTTCGATGGAAAACGGCGAATTGTATTCTGCGTGGAGGAGGGTGAGAGCCGGCGAAGACTTAACCGGGAGTAGTAGAGTAGGGTCCGATTCGGTGAACCGTCGATAGAGGGATAACCCGTGCGAGATTTTCCAAAAGTGGGATAAGTCCGGGAGAAGTCTCAGGGAGTCGCCGTGTTAGACGTCGAGGGACGCCGTGAGGATTTAACGGCGACAGAGAAATTCGAAATACCCGCGCGAAAAGATGACTGCGACAATTTCGACAATTTGAAATGATACTTTGCAACGGCTAACTACGTCGTGTGTATAGGGCGCGTGGATCAAGGGAGGATCTGCCGGTAGCGTGAACGTCGGCGGTAGTTTTGAAAAATATTTAAAACGGCTGAACCACACTTACTTTACAAGTAAAATTTCATAAAGCATCCTTGTGACGTGGGTACAAAATCCTCAGCATTACCAAGGACGATTTAAGTCGCTCGCGTAACCTTGTGCCTGCGTAACCGCTACAACCCCTACTGCGAGGACCAGTTTTCTACGAAAACGTCAGGTATACGTAAGAGGGACGAAAAGGAAAAAAAAAAAGACCCAAGACAGTCTCTGGTTTACGTAAAATCTATAGATGCGCCCTCGAAGCGTGAATTAAAAGAAAATCTCTAGTATAAAAGGATAAAAGCTTGTAAGAGAAAAAAAAAAAATCTACGTTAAGGCGTCACCGCACTGCAGTGATTTTACCGACGGTAGACCGAGATCCTGCGGCTGCGGTTACAACGCGAAAATCGCTAAGCTTCGGAAAAAGCATCGACACCGAGACACTCGCGCAAAACAGAGAGGAGCTTTTGCCGCGAGGCCAGAGACTCGGGATTCCTAGACACGGTTGGCAGCACTGTATTTACTCTGGTTCCCGTAAAACCGAGTAGAGCCGCCGTCAAATCCGTACCGAGGCGATGAGTCCAGGGTCGAAGAAAAAAGGACAAGTAATCTCTCGCCGCACAGGTGTAGAATAGAGAATAAAAAATAGAAGGTAACCGGAAGGTTACAGGAAACTGCATTACCGACGGATCCCGTGCGAAACGTCGTTAAAATTTTTCTATCGTATTTTCTGCGGTCCGATCACGCGTGGCTTATATACCGAGTGATACCTGAATATAAAAACCGAGTATCAAATTTATAGACAGTGGTTTTTCTCGTGTCATATTTTTTTTTTTTTTTTCGTTAGAATCAAACAAAAATATTTAATACGCGAGCTGTGTCGACGTCACACGTTTTTTTTTTGCTTTTCTTCACACTCGCTTGTCCCGACACTCGTACCGTGGGAAAGAGACCCAAAGATTATGTCACCTTTACGGGTTTCGTGAGTAACGTATGAATGAACGGGCGACGGTTCTCTCGTAGCCGAGGGTGGCTCTGTAGGTTGGCTCCCTGGTAATTTATGGGTCGGTAGATACCAAAGAAACGAGTCGTATGCTAATGCATCACTGGGTTACGCACATTGTGTGTTACGGATACACAGTGGTGCAAACGTAAAAAAAAAAAAAGAAAAAGAGAAAAAAAGTTCTTAATCGTTAAAACCTATAACGCCCAGACGATCCTGAAATTTGATCAGCCTGAGATAAAAGAAATTTCCTACCAATCGACATCCGCGAACCAAATTAAAATGTTCGAGTTGCCGCCGGTGTCTTATCCGAACAGCAAGAATAAAAAAGTTTCAAAATCACTTCACCCGACATACAGTTGAACCGAAATCAATTCGATCGGCTGATTTACTTCGAGAATTTCTCAATCGCGTGACTCGATGGATTTCGTCCTGCGATTGTTCTCACGTCGCGCAAGTGGATGGATAGAATCTTCCGACGTCCCGAGCACGAAAGGAATCGTGGCTGCGGCAGCGAAAGGGGTGGCCAGAGATGGGTGGTTGAGGGGTGGCGGCGGAGACGTATTAGCAAGGGAATGAACGAAGGAGAGTCAGAAAAAGGAATAGATAGCGAGAGTCCAGGATGGGGACAGGGGATGAAGCGCGTAGAGAGGGGAGGGCGCGACGGGATGGAAGAGTAAAGGTCCAAAGGAGAGAGAAAGAGAGAACGTCGAAGAAAGTTTTACCAGGGAAAACGCAGACTACCGTCTCCGCAAATTGCGATCCATTCAGGATTATTTGAAATTCGAGGAAACTTCCCTCCGAGCGGTATCGCACCCCCCCCCTGCCCTCCCCTCCCCACCCCTCACCCCCCCTCGCCGAACAGAGTGCTTTTCTTCCTGGTGTCGTGAACCAAGTTCAATCAAATCGAGACTGGTCTCTGTCCCGTAGCTGGTTCCTTCGGTCTCCTGTCCCCTGCTCCCTGCAACCCTTATTCCGATAGCGGAGTCGCTCTCATCCCCCGGCTTTTACATCCCTGCCGAAGTGGTGCCAATCCGAACGACTCACTCGGCGGTATCGGGGGGCGGGGCGCGGGAGGGGGCGGTATGGTTAAACGGAATAAAATAAAGAACGTAATTACCCGGAAAAGGGTATCAGTGCATTTCGATATGAGGATCCCGACCTAAAACTCACCCCTGATGAATCATCCCCCTTGACAACGTCTATGAAGAATCTTCATAGGCCAGCTGCTTGGCCAAATTCGAGTGATCAAAAAAAAAAAAAAAAAAAACATCGTACTCTCCATAAGCATGCGCGTCGGTCCTTTTGCCGTGGGTACTCGCGACTTCCTGTGAGACCAGCGCCAGGTCGCCGCGGAGTAAAGGCGAGTTCACGGAGTAAGTGGAAAGGAGCGCGTAGTAGCAGGAGGCCCGTGGAAGGGGAAGCCCGGTTAGACGTCTCTTATTCGAGATAATGATCCCTCGGAATGCGAAGCCCTGAGCACTTTCTTGCCGTCTTAGGATACACCCTCCCCTCTCTGATCATCTACCTGAGAGGAAGAAAGGTACCGAAGGTACAAGACCACGTGACCCCATAAATGGCAGTATCCACAATGTGCGTAACGTGGAAGAGCGAAACGTACATACACGTACAGAGTTCGCGGATGCAATGTGAAATTTAAAAAATTTCACCCCCCCCCTGACAGCGTTGCGACGAGCAAGCAAGATCAGGAGGCTGACTGAGCGCGCATGTGTTCCGAAATATCAAAAGATTAGTCAATCATCACCGCAGCAGCTACAGTCCGCGTCCCAGCTACCTGAGACTAGTGTACAGTCCGTTTCCCGCCAGGTATAGTAAAGCCTTGCACACACGTGTGAGAAAGGCGTCGCGAGCTTTTCCGACGCACGAAGCTACCGCGGACGGACTACACATCGAAATTGGCATCGGCTTGGAACGTATCGGATAAGCCAGTCGTCGCTGCCATGGGGATACACATTGGGACTTATATTCCCGGGTCAATCGCGAAAAGTGCCCTCGGCATCCATCCGTACGATCTACCTATGTACCGGGTGGCGAGGTAAGTACCACCGGGGGTACCTCGGGCAGGACATTCGTAAAGGTTATAAACGTTATCGAGCGACTACCTAGATTGGTGATGAAGGTATAGAGATACGTAAGACTCGTACGAGACTGGCCGATCTCTACGTGAGGCATACGTAGGGGAGTTTACCGTGAGGTAAAATCGATGAGAACTTAAAGGAAGTAGGTAGTAGATTGAGACGGCGAGTCGCGAAGAAAAGTACACGTTAGCTTTTATACAGTGTATGTACATACAATGGCTTGCATATACAAAGCACCTTATACCGGGTGTTCGAGGTGAAGAAAAAAGAAAATGCGGTAAACTAGTATTGTCGTAAAGAGAAAAAAAAAATTCAGGCAAATATCCATGAACGTAGTAACCGACGACAGAGAGCCGTACCCGGTGCTCCAAAAATCCAAAGGGGTTGGAGAAATTGTGAGTCGCGGCGAAGGAGTGCACCGGGTACGTGACTGAAATGTGAACGGGCCTTTAGACGCGACGAGCTTGTAATACGAAACCAGGAGTGGCAACGAGGAAAATGCATAATAGACTTCCTTCCAAGTTCAGATCGACTTTTCGCACCTTGCACTTTCCTAGCCGTTCGCTCGAAGGGTCGCCTCGAGAATTAACTAGCGTTCTGCGCGTGCGCGACGCCTTTGATCCTTCCTCTTGTTGTTCCTGCCTCTCGGACCAGAGAAATTAGAAAGGGACCCGGTCGTCGAGATTTTCGTAAACGAACGCACCGTAACCCTTTAGGGTAACTCACACGTGAGACGATTAGGTGTACTCGGACAGCAGCTGACGTCAATTCGGGGGCAGAGAGGGAAAAAATGGTAGGTAACGAGAGAGAGAGAGAGAGAAATAAAAAAAAGACAAAAGTACAAATCAACCAAGCGTAACGTTTCCGAATCAGAAATTCTATCAAGAGGTCAAGGAAAGACCCGGCAATTTACTGCAGAGCAAACCGGTATAACATATACAGTAGCTTGAGAAGACAAGATAAAGGGAACAGGTCAAAGTACCTTGCTACGAGTGTACCGTAGGTATAACGTTCCCTCGAGGGGGTGCGCGAAGCTATACCACCCTGTGGATGGTCCTTCATTCGTAGCACAACGAACAATCAAACATTTACTGCTGCCATGTAAATCCCAACGAGAAGTAACGTCACTCGAGCCAAGTGACGACCTTCCAAAATCATCCCTTCGTAGAAATCCGCCCTAAGCCAAGTGTTCGCAGTACAGTCTCCCTGCTGTGCGCAACTCCGTAGCGTCAATCGGGTGCGTGTCCTAGGTAATATCAATGACGTGTCTGATCATTCGAGTACCTGGGGCCCCAAAAAAAAATTCAAAAATTTATTTCACCCCCATAAACAACCCCGTGCTTAAACGTTGTCCGAGTAAAGCGTCGAACAAAAATTAAGAAAAAAAAAAATACCGCAGCTCGAACCACCCTTAAAGAAATAACGTTGCAAGTGCAAGGGAAGCTTCGAGACAAATGACGTCATAGAATCCTTAACCAGAGAGCAAGTATCTCGGGCGTTGACGTACCCACGTCGGGGTACGCAGATGAGGTAGGGACACGCCCTGAGAACCGTACCGAACCTTGGGTAACGTAAGTGCCATAAGGATGCCCGAAACGGTGTACGAAGCGATCCGGACGATTCCGTACGGTAAATCTAGGGGATGAAAATACATGGGAGCATCGCGTATAGGGTAGTCGCGCACCCTATGTCCATCCGGCCATATATTACCGTGAATGAGAGGGATTTCGAGTTGGACCTATATAGGATTACAAAAAATCGATCCTGAGTAAATCAAATAAAAAGGGACTAAGAGGGGGAGAGGGGGGGGGGGGGGAGGAGATAGGTAGGGTAACAATTATTTTTAACTACGTCAATATTCAACGATAGGTATTTCATCCTGCATTCGGTAACCCCGTGTCCTGTGCGAATCCCATGAATTATGATGACACCGGGTACGAAGGATGAGAGACACGAGCGTTCCTACCGAGCGGAGACATCGATGCCGCCCAGAAAGATGGTGCACACTCAAGGGAGCGAGCCGGGGACCTAACTTAAAGGTTGCCGCACACCGGGAACTGCCTAATTCAATTACACGGATGTCTCAGGCGCCGACGGACGTGGCCCACCTGTCCCTGCCAAATAATGTAGAATCCAGTGGCAGGACCTGCCGGGTGTCACAGGTGCCGAGTATACGCCTAGGGCAATTTCCAGGACAGTTGGCTACCCTGCTAGACCAGCGTCGGGAACCTTCGAAACTACCCCCCCCCCCCCCCCCACCTGAATATTCATGAGACGAGGGAAGCTTTAGGTGTACGTAGTTAGGGTACTGGGTAGGGTAGGGGTCTCTGCGCCTCGGTGCTACGGTCACAAGCCCAAACGTACCAGTCTCGTGGATCCGCAAAGTTCTACGAAGTGAACTTCAACCTGGTCCACACGGCAGAGGCGTTGGACGCTCAAGGATTATTACTTCTGCTCGATTTCTAGGCGCGACCACTCTTATCCTTGATGGAGGGCTGCGAGTCAGCCAGGAGTTGACTTATACGTCACTGCAGCGGAAGCAGCTCCATCAGCCAGTGCTTTGTGGACGAACCTGGTAGATTCGCGGAGCGGCGTCCGGGATATGGATGGCCGTGAGTGAGTAAGATGACAAGAGAAAATCGTGATGAAAGATGCTGGGGGGGGCATGGGGACGGAGATGAGACTCTTTGAGCTTGGAATTTCGTACGGCTGAGTGCACGCGCGTAAATATTTATGTACGGTAGGAAACCGGATGATATCCTTTGCCGGAAGATGCTTCTGTACCGGAAGAGTAGCTGCCGTCTCGTGTCATTACTTGTTGAGAACGTCAATTTTGCGGTATATATATATATATGTGTAATATATATATATACACAGATGTAGATAAGCATCGGCATGGAGGAAAGTGGAGGAGTCTAGGGAATTAGAATGGAATCGCCATGGTGAGAGAATTCGAACTGTTGAGTGGATCTTATATCGATACCTATATATAGAGTTCAATGAACTCCCGATGTACCGGTATGGTATCAGTGCCGGGCGCACGATTTCGATTTCTGTACGAATGGCCGATCGTTCGCTACGGTTCGTTCGATTCTACCCGGTCAACGACTGTCGTTTATATATCGCTTGCACCTGACGCGCCTTTCCGCCGGAACCAACGTTCCCGCTTGCGAATTCGGTACGATTACTTGGGTGCGGGTAGTACCTACCTACCCACCTATCTATAGTCATAGGGTATTACATATATGAGTGTCTATATTGGAGTAACGCCATTGCTTGGGAACGCGATACAAGGCAACAATGGGATGGAATTTGTTCTTTTTTTTTCTTTTAATTTTACTAGTGACAAAACGGAAATACTGGATGTTCAAAGAATCGAGGTACGGGGCCTTTGGTGTGTTTTTAGGAAGAAAGGGGTGAAAGAGTGTCCTTGAAGGGGATATGAAAATTCGGAGGATACGTGTAGATAAAAATTCGCGGGATTTTGAATAATGGAAAAAAAAAATAGATAGATAATGCTTTATGGCGATTTTGTGATATTTTGGGATAATGTTATGGTTAGACTTAGATTGGCGTTATATTGAAAAATTTGACGTTACCTTTAGACGTGGGAGTTCTGGGAAATCCTGACGTCAAGCGGCCGCTCGGGTTGGTATAAAATCCAAAATAAAAAGGCACTAAGTCACGGAACACAAAAGCTCACTGCGGTTATGGCGATAGCACTGCCCGGTATTCAATTGTTACTTCCCATAGAGTAAATCTGTTGAATATATATTTGATACTTGTGTTTTCAATACGAGGTACGCGATCAAAGTCTGTCGTTCTTCTCGTTTATTTTTTGAATGACAAATCCGTTAAGCATTCGCGGTAGCGCCCCACGGTATGTCAGAGATGAGGTTTCGGTAATCGCCGGCTATTTATAATCTTCTTGGAACGAATGGAAAAATAGGCGTCAAACATTTATTAAACGAGCGAGGGAATTTTGAAAATCGGAACGTAGCAGAGCAGTCTCCCGTTCGAGGCCCTGCCGGGTACTGGGGGTTCGAGCCGGGCTATCGAACGCACCTCCGTGCATCAGCCAATCGGAAAGCTACCGCGTTAGAGTCGGCCAATCGGCTGCGACTAGTTCCCAGTGGCGTAGCGTCTGGTGGAGCGCTCTCTAGTGAGAAAAAAAGTGAACCACATCGACGTTACCGCGAGAATCATCACCGTGCAAAATCAGTCCTGCTCACTTTTCCATGAATAGTATCAAGATTCTTCTTTAGCAAAAGAGATCCATGTCGAACAGATATACTAAAGATGAAAGATAAGTTTCTTAGAAATCGTTAGATGCGACTGGCGCCATAATGTCTAATACCACGCGAATTTGTAGGACGTTTTGCTTTGAAAACTTAAATGGAATTGAACAGACGCGTTCAAAAAAAAAAATGTATATAAAAAAGTGTAAGTACAGAGAACACTTAAAGAAATTATCATTTAATAATGTATTTCTCTTTGTTACCCTTCACTCTATGCCCTTCCAAGATTTTTATTTGCGTTTATTTTCAACGATGGCAAGGAGGCAGATACATACTTACATGAATATTTTCTTTATAAACACATTATCTGCCTACTCGCTAAATATATATATATATATATATATATATATATGAATCAAAGAGCCACATTCCGGTTAAGAATTTCACATAAGCAGGCAATATAATAGCAGCAAACGTAACGAAACAGAATAGAAACGATCGTGGTTAGTCGGCCGTTCCGTTTTGAGAGAACAATAGAAACTCAGTAACAATATGGCTGGTGGGAAGGAGAGGCTTCAGCATCCCTTGGGCAATATTCAAAATGGGATTGGTCTAATGCGCATTAATACCTCTAATTTATACGAGTCCGTACAAAGTCCCATGACCCTTTCCAGACTTTAATGATCAATGATATATTTGAATAATTGAAAAAATTATCAGGGGATTCCCCCAACTCTTTACACGTCTCTATCGTATTACTGAAGTGTCAAGTGAAGTGATAAAAGCTGGTTATTGAAGTTGGTAGCAATACTCGATGGTTGGTGTGCGACCGACCCTCTCATAGGCCATTTCCTGTCTGTACACATAATCCCCCTCCCCTGTATATAAAGGAGAGTTCACCCCGACGCCAAGCGTCGTTCCAACCCTCAGTAACTGCGTAAGTCAATAGCCATTCGATGCATTGTTTCCTTGTTTCCGGTAGCAAAGTCGGACAATCGTTCCCCGATGTGGACTCATTCCTCCTCTGCTGAAATTGCAATTCTCTTTCTACTTTCGTCCTATCTTATTTTCTCTTACTACTTTGACTTTGCTTCCTTCGCTATTGGCGTCCTTTACGTCGCTACGTATAGTACCTGCATCCTCCGCTCTCCGTGGGTATGTAACTTCTTGGTAAAGGCGGCGGATCGGACTGTGGAGGAAGTTGACAGAAGTGAGTGAAAGATATGAACTACTAGCGAAAGGATCAAATAAGACTTATTATGATTATCATTGCTTCATCTTGCATTTAATCTAATACCTGCACAGCAATTCCAACGTCGCGACGCTCAAGTTTCTTGAACTTCGTTGAAGATCTCAAGGCAGATTCTCCACTACGAATCAATTTCGTTGCGCTGTCGTTTCGCTCCAGTATCAGATGAATCGATTATTCATATCCAGCAGCCTATAATTTTTTACGAAAAATAGTACAATTTTTAGGTTAATGATAACGCAAAATAAAATTTGAGAAAAATTCAAATTCTTCGCTCCAGCGTGAACTTTCAGGTCAGTCGCTGACTTAGCCGCAACCAGGAACGTAGCCGTTCACCAATTTTAGCTCGTGCTTTACGTAGATCGACGTCGGACGTCGGTAAGCGTCGTCTTGTCCGAAAGCAAACTCAAACTAGATTACAAATTGTGGATAGTTGCTTTGACTAATAGACACGAACGGATTGCGGCCAGTACGCTCGTACACCGGTTTTGTCCAATTGGACATTCTGTCCAATTTGTCCAGTCGGACGTCGAGACGTCCAAGAATCGACGTAGAATTCCTGGAAACGAGAGTTTTGCACAATTACCATCACACGTACAGAGATCGTTGAAATTCTCAATCAAATCAAATGGTCCATTACACAAGTCCAAATTGAATCAGCATCTCAAATCAAAAAGTCAGTTCAACTGAAATCGAATACCTAAAGAGGTAATACCGTAATTTCCATGAAATTCAAAAAGATCATACGCACGCTCTCCAAAACAAATGAAACTTTCACCACCTTTCTAAAGATCTCATTTCACTCGCAGTTACATCTTTCAAAGTCCCAAAGTTTCAGCATCCGGCAATATATATATACCGTTAGGCCAGTACGTGTCTAGTCGTCCATGAATTGTGCAGGTAACTAGATAGGACAGACTCGTAAAGTATATTGAGCTAAGGTAACGCGATTTCACCAGAGGTTGTTTAGGGTAGGATCGATCATCCACAATGCACGAAAAGCACGTAAAATTCACCTAAAGGATAAACCAGTAGTACCACGAACGAGCGACTGAACGTTGTAGTGTGACAGCGAATGTTTAGTACGTTCACTGAGAGAATTCTCATGAAGCGACTTAATTTCATGGATAATTCAGAACAATTATGTATACGTGTACGTTATACCTATATATTATATCTGTGTAGATAATAATTATATACTTATTGCTATGTGACTAGATATACAATATAATTGAACTAGAAGTCTCGCGTACGTTAATGAAACTCTCAACTATCAACAACACGTAATATTACTGTTCGATGGTAAGTAATAAATTAGTAATCTAATAATCACAATAGCACATTAATCAAATTAACGCAAATATTTTTAATGCCAAAAATTAGTAACAGTGGCGTATCTATTAACCTTGTGTAATCAGAAATATTGAATGAGCGATATGAATGGAATTTTTTAAAATTACACTGACAAATTACCTATGCCTTTTTTCCCTACAGAAACGGTCTATATACATTTACGGTA